>CM059045.1:21012476-21559976 GCA_030279155.1 Forsythia viridissima | reverse complement strand
AACTCTAAACTTACTAATATTGGACCCAAACAAGTAAACAAATTACTTGTATTATATTCACAATAAAAGACACTACAACACTTTTCAAAGACCACTCACAATTTGAAGAGAAATAAACACTCAATAGGGAGCTCACAACTTACACTCTAGACACACACTCAAACTAACACTACAAAGGCTTATGTTTTTGGAGGATATCTAACCAAAATGCAATGGAGGATATTTATAGTCCTCATACACTATTCTACACAATTCTACATACTTCTCCTTTCTAGATTCTTCTACAATTTTCTCTTAAAAATGTCTCCCTTCCACATTTGAGAAGCTTCTAGATAAAAATGGATTTGGATCATCCACATTTGTTGAGAAGCTTCTAGAAAATGGATTTGAACTTTGTAATGGGCTGGGGTTGATCTTCAACATTCATCAGTATTCTTGGAACTCATTGACTCTTTATACAAAATATTTTCATCAATTTCATATTCATATGAATCATTACAAGAAAGGTAACTTTTATATAGTTTCTTACACGATTTTGGGTTAAATAAAAACTCCAAAAAGGTAACTTTTGATGAAGATTTGATCTCAAATTTTCCATTATTAGTTCATCTTCTCCAAGCTGTCCTTCTCTCTGTAAAGTCTACATTATTCTTCAAGAGAAAAGGAACTCCCTGGCCTCTCTCTTATAATATATTATATTTGCACGAAAGTTTTAAATTTTATTATACAAACAAGTTGTATATATAATTCATTATTCATGTTGCAGAATATTTTCCTTTCTTAACGTGTTCGATCCTCCTTGTTGTCTCCTTTTCTCCTGCAAATGGATTTTTAATATTCCCAGTTAAACTCTACATTAATCACTTGTTTATATTAACTCTCCTTAAATTTCGATATCCAATAATTTTATATATTAACTGATGATCGAAAGTAAACCGGCCTTCTTGTTTTTTCTTGCATAAACTTTCACTTATTTTAAATAAATTCACAAATATCTTCTCACTTTATATACTGTGTGTATCAATTATTCATGTCAATTGCTCAATCTATTCACAAACCTAGGAAAGTAGAATATAAATACTATATAAAACACACAAGAATCCCATAATTACAACCTCTTATAATAACCCACATAATTAATCCAAAAAACATTGGAGAAAAAGAAAGCAATCATTCAATACAAGAATACTTACCTGATTAGAACAGAGAACACAAGCTCCAAGTACCAGTCTACAGAGCAATTGAGGAATTGGACAACACTGTAAAAGTCGATTATGCTTATGTTCACGGGCAAAGGAAAATAATAAGAGAACACAAGCTCCCAATAGGAGAAAAAGAAAGTAATCATTCAATAGAAGAATACTTACCAGATTAGAACAATTAGAGCAGAGAACACAAGCTCCCAATAGCTGTTGACAAAACAATTGAGGAATTGGACAACACCAGGTCGATTTTGCTTATTATCATGAGCAGAGGAAAATAAAAAGAGTTTGATTTGTGAACTTAGGGTTTTCGAATGTAAATATGGTAGGATTATTTGGTATTGGAGAATTTCCATTAGTTTCCTCAGAGATTTGGATTCTGGGAGAAATTTGGGCGGGGAAAGAACGTGAGTGAAATATTGGAATTGAGAATATATATATATACATATAGTTATCTGTATATAAAGTTAATAATATATATATATATATATATATATATATATATATATATATATATATATATATATATATATATATATAAAACCGTGTATTATATGTAAAATAATTATATATATTATATTAATATATAGATAACCGTGTATTATATGTAATAATTTCAAGTTAACAGTTTAAGAAATTTTTATTTTTATTATTATTATATTGTTTTTAATTTCTTTAAAATATAAATGAAAGTTAATGATGATCGTCTATACTGTAGAAAATAATATTACATAATTACAAACTTATATTAAAAAGCTTCAACAACTTTTTATAAAAAGAAAATTATAATAATTTTGCATTTTAATTTATATTTCAGTTGGCAATAATATTGTAGTTAATACTGTTCAACTCATTTTTTATACTGTATTTTAAAAAAAAATTAATATTTTACGATGACCAATTTTTTTGTTCAATCTTTTAACATATTTATAAAAAAAAATAATGATTATAGATGTGTCGTATGAGACATAGTTGACACATTGTTTTTAGAACATTATATATGTCCATAAACCCACTTTGATCAATCATTCTGAAAAATAATCAAGTAATAAGCCTCGATCGTTATCCTCAAATCATAGTACCACCAGTCAAAATCATCTCGATTCTATTTTGTGTGGGATTGCATATAGAGATTATCGTAACTCAATTCTGAAGAAGGACTCGACGAAGTAGGAGAAATATGGATCTTATTTTCAATTTAAGTGATAAATCTAAAAAAGAACAATGTAGGCGAAGATGATTAAATGAGAACAAAATCGCATCTTGTCTGTAGAAAGCGATAATGAATCCCAAAGTTGGTTATGCTCATCTAATGCCGGGAAGCTTCAAAGAATTAGAAAAATGAGGCAGTGACGTCCAAGTCCATAGATATTGTAAGACCTATGCAAGCCCTTGGCCACCAAGCCGACCTCGTCTTGTCAAAAGGCTACTGTAAAGATCACTACCCAGGCAACGCTAAATGTAGTCAACTAAGACCTTGGTTGTTAATTCTCATTTTGTCACTTTTAGCGACTGAAATAAGATGGTTGTTATCTTATTCTAAATACAACTAATTATTTGGTCGTCAAATATATTGTTTTAGTCGTTGATTGTTTTGGCAGATTTTAAGGTATTGGCGCCACACATACAACGACCAGCCTTAACTTGGTCGTAACACATTTACAACTAATGTTGTAGTTGTTAAAGCTTATCTCCAACTTACTCCATGTACAATTAATGTTTGTGGCACACTAATTACGACTAAGAATTTATTATGGTCGTTGTTAAACATTTGTAACGACCATATGCATTTGGTCGTCCAAAAATTAATTGTTAATTCTCATTTTGGCCACTACAACAAATATAAGATTAACAACTAATATTTTGGTCGTTACAACATATTTGTAGTTAACTCAAAATTTGATTGTATACAATTCATTGTCAACAACCAAATATATCATTTAGTTGTTGAAAACGGTTTTTAATGACCACGTTTATTGGTTGTGAATAGTAATTTCCACGACCATCCAATATAGTTGGCAAATATTCCTTTTAACGACTATTTAACATTGGTTGTAAGTTTTTATCACTTTTAACGACCGAAATAGGGTGGTCGTTAACTTATTCTAAATACAACCAATTATCCGGTCGTCAAATATATTGTGGTGGTCGTTGTTTTTTTTGGCGGGTTTCAAGGTTTTGGCGCCACACACATACCGACCAGCTTTATATTGGTCGTAGAATATAAATTTTTTACAACTAATATCGTGGTCGTTACAACTCACCCCCAACTAGCCAAAAATACAATAGTTTGTGACACATTATTTACGACTAAACATTTATTGGTTGTAATGTGTTTTTATCACTTTAACGACTAAAATATGATTATCGTTAAATTAGTCTAACTACAACTAATTATCTGGTCGTCCAATATATTGTTTTGGTCGTTGTTTGTTTTGGCGGGTTTGAAAGTTTTGGCGCCACACATACAACGACCAACTTAAACTTGGTCGTAGAAAAGAATAAATTTACAACCAATGACGTGGTCGTTAAAGCTTATCTCCAACTCGCTCAACATACAACTGTTTGTGATACACTATTTACGACTAAATATTTATTTTGGTCGTTGATAAATATTTGTAACGACCATATTAATTTGGTCGTTAAAAAATTAGTTGTTAATTCTCATTTTTCTTGTAGTGATTTATAGAAGTACAATTACAATCAAAGATGATTTTTATATAGTAGTAATACGAATAGTAACTTGAATTGAGTGAAGAGTTTTTGGTGATTGGAGCTTTGATGATTGACGAACCATTGATATAAAATCGTATAGAATTAATGATATATTAATAGGATCTTTAGAGTTGTATTTTACGGGAAAAAAATTAATAATTATTAATTTTATTAGAGAGAATGTAATAATTGACTATATAGTATTGTACATTTGTTGGAGTAGTGACTCTTTGTAAATAATAGTCTTTGTGTATGTTCTCTTTTTATTAGATGCGTATGATGTATTATTGATTAAATTAAAAATTATAAAAGTTTTATATATTAGTTGTCAACTATAATCAATGTAATCCAATAAATTCAAAACAATCTTTTCATCTCCATTATTTGAATTTTAATTCGATATAAAAAAAAAGTTACAATTTTCCGATTCATTTTTTTTTAAAATCCATTTCTCATTTCTTTCATCTACGTAAGGCAAAACAAAATTGAAATCGTCTTTTCACCTTCATATTTAATTTAATATATTAAATATTTACAAATTTTAAAGTTACATTTAATAAATTGTTAAAAATTTAATGTACGATAATAATGAACAATAAAAGAGTAACACATAAATAATAAAAGATAATTGAATTCATTTAAGTACAATTACAAATCGAGATGAGTTTTATATGGTGATAATACCAACAATAACTGAACCCAAATAAGATATTTTGGTGATTTAAACTTTGATGATTGACGAACCATTCATATCAAATCTTATAGTAATAATCATCTCCAGGGCTGCATTTTACGAAGAATAAAATTAATAATTACTAATTTTAATGTGAGAAAATGTAATGATTGACTACATAATATTGTATATTTGTTGGAGTAGTAGTTCCTTGTGAACAATATTCTTTGTGTATGTTCTCTTTTTATTAGACGTGTTTAATTTGACGACGTAAATGAAATGTCATAAATATGAGTAAGAAACAAAAATTAAAGAAGTGTCAATAATTGTCTATATTGTAAAAATATTGTTGACGCACAAAAGTAAGATGAGAAGAACGTTCAATATACATTAATTAAGTTAAATTAAATTAAAAATGAAAAAAGTTTCACACGTTAGTTCTAAACTATAGTAAATGTTTGGTGGGGTTTAAAGATTTTGAAAAAAAATTGGTAAAACGTGTGGTTGAAAAATTGATAAAAGTTGCAGGTCCCACAAAATATGTAGTTGAAAATAAATTTGAGAAAAAAAGAATTAAAAAAAAAACTGAACCAAACATGCTCGTAATCACTGTAATCTAATGTATTGAAAATAATCTTTTTATCTCTATTTCAGTTTTGACAACTATGATTTGAATTTTAATGCGGTATTAATGTGGTAATAAACAAAGTTACAATTTTTCTCATTCATTTTTTTTTCTTTTTTGTTGAAATTCATTTCTCATTCCTTTTATCAACTTAATGCAAAAAAAACAAAAATGAGATCATCTTTTCACCTTCATATTTAATTTAATAGATTAAATGTTTAAAAATTTTAATTGTATATTTAGTAAATTGTTGAAAATTTAATGTACAATAAGGATGAACAATAAAAGAGTAATAAATAAAATATTAAAAAATAACTATACATTAATGAATACTAAAGGTAAAATAAAATTTTAAAAATTTTGTAAGGGTAGAATCGTCCAAAAATGTTTCTCTATTTAAGCCTCTTTTAGAAGTAGTATAGATAATATACAAAAATTAACTTTTTGTGAGGATTGTGTATTAGAAAAACAAAGTAGGTTGTCTTTTAAAACTGAGATTCATAAATCTGTTAGTATATTAGATTATATTTCTTTCCATCGATTGAACCCAATGCATTGCCATCTCCAGACTCAGATACATGGTGATTTATGAAGCCTGCTCCTATAAGTAATGTGTCTGATTATAAGTATTTTTTACTTATAATTGATGATTTTTCAAGAAAAGTTTGGACCATCTTGTTAAAATCAAAATCAGACACCTTTCTGGCCTTTAAGAAATGGAAAACCATTACAAAAAATCAAACTAGTAAGAAAGTAAAAATCTTAAGAACTGATAATGTGCTGATATATGTAATATTGAGTTTGATCAATATTGTAAAAATGAAGGCATTCTTAGGCATAGAACAATTACTTACACCCCTTAGCAAATGGTATAGTTGAAAGCATGAATATGACCATTTTTAAAGAACCAGATGCATGTTATTAAGCTCAGGTCTGCCCAAAATATTTTGGGGGGAAGCTGTAAAGAATGCTTGCTACCTAATAAATATGTGTCCTTCTTCAAGTGCTCTGGACTTTAAATTTCCACAACATGTCTGGTTTGGAGTCATTCATTCTTACACACATCTAAGAACTTTTGGTTGTGCTACTTATGCACATCAAATTGAAAGTAAATTGGACCATGGATCCATTAAATGTATTTTCTTAGGTTATGGTGAATGGATAAAAGGCTATAGGCTATGGGTAAGGAATTTCATAGGGTATAAGGTAATCATCTGCAGATATGTGATCTTTAATGAAGATGTCTACCCTTGTCTAAGTGATAAAACTGAAGAAAAATTAAGTCATGAAGACTTTGTGGTTACAGAGTTATCCATAAATAACAATTATCCTCAAATTGAGGTGAAGCAGCCTCAAGAAGAAAAGGTAACTGATTATCAAATTGTTGTGGATGTTAATGAAACAAATCAGGATCATTATCTTGATGTTGTGGAGAATCTAAACAATTATCTGTTAGTTAAAGATAGGATAAGAAGGAAAATAAGACGACCCATTAGGTATCAAAATATTGACTTTGTCTCTGCTTATTTTGAGTCTTCCTTATTGAATTCAGAACCCAATACATATGAAGAAGCATGACAAGTAATAGTTCAAACAAGTGGCTTGTAGCAATGCAAGAAGAATTGGATTCTTTAAAAAAGAATCAAACGTGTACTTTAGTGGAAAAATCAGTAGGACATAAACTCATTAACTGTAAATGGATTTCTAAAATCAAAAAATGTGAGCTAAAATATGGGGATATAAGGTACAAAGCTAGATTAGTAGCAAAAAGTTTCACTAAAAGGGAAAGGATAGATTACAATAAAATTTTCTCTCCTGTTGTTAAATACACTTCTGCTAGAATCTTACTTGCTTTAGTAACTCAGTTTGATCTTTAATTGGAACAATTAGATGTGAAAATTGTCTTCTTGCATGGAACTTTAGATGAAACAATATACATTATTCAACCAAAAGGTTTTGAAAATAAAAGAAACAAAAACTGTGTGTTTGTTGAATAAGTCCTTGTATGGGTTGAAACAGGCATCGACGCAATGGTATAAGAGATTTGGCTCTTACATTCAGACATTAAACTTCAAGAAAAGTGAGTATGATCCATGTTTTTACTATAATGAAGATGATAATTCAAAATTCTTTTACCTTTTATTATATGTTGATGATATGCTTCTTGCTGGCCAAAATGTTAAGAAAATTCAACCAATAAAAGAGAAATTAAAGTTTGAATTTCAAATGAAAGTCTTGTTTTTACGATAATGAAGATGAGAATTCAAAATTCTTTTACCTTTTATTATATGTTGATGATATGCTTTAATGTTAAGAAAATTCAACTAATCAAAGAGAAATTAAAGTCTGGATTTGAAATGAAAGAACTTGGTCCTACTAGAAAAATATTAGGGATAAAATAAAAAGAAAAATGTCTAAAGGTAAATTGTTTTTGTGTCAAGAATCTTATGTTGCAAAAATTCTTAAAAGATTTTCTTTGGTTGATGTAAAATCTATTAGTTTACCTCTTGCAAATCATTATAAATTATGTTCAGATCAATCACTTAAAAATGAAGAATAATTAAAAAGAATGGTGCATGTTCTTTATGCATTTTGTTATGTATATGATGGTCTGTACCAGACCTGATATTACCTTTATTGTTAGTGTTCTAAGCAGATATATAGGAAATCCTAAAGAATTATACTGGGATGCCTTAAAATGACTGATTAGATACTTAAAAAGAACTCACAAATATGGTTTGATGTTCTAAACAAACAAAGAAAGACTTAAACCTAGAGGTTATGTTGATTCAGATTTTGATAGTAATTCTAATAATAGGAAATCAACTACAACTTATATGTTTGTCATAAATGGAACATGTATTAGTTGGAAATCTAATTACAAAAACTTGTTGCTCTTTCTTTTACTGAAGCTAAATACTTTGATGCTGTAGAGGTAGTCAAATAAGTTTTGTGGCTGAAAGGCTTATTGGGAGAACTTGGTTTTTCTAAAAACAATGTGGAACTTTGTACACATAATCAAATTGCTATACACTTGAGTAAAAAAATCCTATTTTTATGATAGGAAAAAGCATATAGATGTAAAGTTTCACATAATTGGAGATGTAATTGCAAAAGGTATGATTAAATTGAATAAAATTCTAACTCAATACAATCCAGCTAATGCAGGTACAAAAGTAATTCATTTGAACAAATTCAATGACTTTTCGAGTTACTTGATTTTGGAACAGTACTAAGTTTGTTTCTTTTCTTCTTTACAGGTAAACAACACATAATGTTTATTGTTTGTTTACTCAAATCCACTCTAGTACGACTTCAAATTAAGAAAAGGTGGAGATTGTAAGCTTGTGGGTTGCTTGCACATTAAAGCCCAATGAAGAATATGGGCTGGTCCAAATTTTATCTCAATGTGGCTTTTTATTAAGTGGTTGCTGATAAGTGTGTTTGTATAAAATACGACTTTGGATTCTTGAACACGTAGGTGGTCATGAGTCAGCCATTGGATTGAAGTTCTAGAGAGTTCTTTTATTAAGGCCAATTTTGCTCCTCCTTAACTCCTTTTGACATACCATTCGTCTCTGAATTGTAAGCAGAACTCTACACATTTCAGTTTCTTAATCTTTCAGATAATTCTTCTTCTTCTTCTTCTTTTTTCTTTTTCTTCTTTCTAAGTGAAAATATTGTAAGGAGAAGGTTTCTGTATAGGTTGATAAATAGTACTCTTTCTAAGTGTTATAGTTTTTATATCTGTAAATCTAAGAGTTTCTTTTGTTCTTAGATCTCTATGTGAGACCAAACCTTGTAATCTGTACTTCTTGCCCTAATTTGGGGTTGTGTTAGTAGATTTGAGCATAATCCTTAAAAGGATGCTCAACGGAGGATTAGGTGTAAGCAACAATCACCGAACCTCCAGTGCTTAGGCTGAAAAATCTTTGTGTTGTGTTCATTATAATTTCTGGTTTGTTTTAATCGCATTGGTGTTGGTAGTGCCGATTATGGCCTTACAGAATTCCTCTTATAAAAGCTCTTGACCTTACAATACTCGACCCACAAGATGCTTGGCTATCCATTAGTACTGAATCAAGAAATGGAAACGCATATTATGCTGCTTTTCATACATTGTGTTCTGGGATTGGAATTCAAGTCCGTATTCTCCCTGTAGCGTTCACCATTCTCGGCTGGTAAGTTATGCAATAAGATTTTATGGGTTTGTGTTATAATTGTTGGACTGAATGGAGCTAACCATATGCTACACAAAACCTCTCGACCAATTTTTTTAAGTGTATTTTGGGTTAATGGATATATCGAATATTCTGTACTTGTATAAGATTGTCCTAAAATATATAAAATAATTTTTATGAGACCTCTTTATATGTGCAAGCAAGGGCGGACCCATTCAAGGCCCACTGGGTGCAATTGCCACTACTGGTTTCCAATAAACCCTTTTCCTAAAGGCCCAATTAATTTACTCACCCCCCACCCCCCAATTAATCCTAATTTCTAAATACAATTCCATCTTCTTTACCTGGCTGCTGAAATTGTAATACTGTGCAAGTGATGGAGTGCGATTCCAATTTTCAACTGAAATCGACACTTGATATTTTGGAAGAAGAGCTACAGGTTGGAGAAGAAATTTTTTATAATTTTTACAACTATATCTCTCTTTTAGGGAACAATTGAAAAAAAAAATACTACATTTTAAATATTATTGTTATTATCTTATTTGAAATTAATTTTTATGTAATTGTTTATCGCCTCCACTGAATATTAATCATGGGTCCGCCCCTGTGTGCAAGAGAGGTGTGAGGAAAAGACCTTAGAGCATCTCCAATGCAACAATGTGGATCGTTGTACATGTAGCAAATAGAATAGAAACGGAGAGAAATCATCTCCAATGGAGTTGTATATTGAAAAAATTGTGGTCCACATGTACAAAAGAGAGTGGTAGATAAATTATAAAAAATTAAAAAAATGATGATTAACACACATTTCGATATAGATAAATTATAAAAAAAAATTAAATAAAAGAACACATATCGATGGATATCAATTATAAAAAAAACAAATGGAGGATAGCACACCTCTATTTATTTTTTTATAATTAATGTCCATCGAAATGTGTGCTAAGTCTATTTTATTTAATTTTTCTTCATAAAATATCTCTATCGAAATGTATGTTAATCATCATTTATTTAATTTATTTACCACTTTCTCTTGTACATGTTGACCACAATTTTTTCAATCTACAATCTCAGTGGAGATGTACTTCTCTCCATCTCTATTTTATTTGCCACATGTAGAACAATCCATATTGTTGCATTGGAGATGCTCTTAGCCATTCCTCAATAAATATTTTACACATTATCAAATGAGTAGAAGTCATCTAATAGAATTATTAACTTTAAGTTCCGTTTAACAGAAAAAATCAATATTAACAGCAAGTGTAAACATATTAAATCCATTAAATCTTGTCTAGATTTATCTCTTCAACTTCTCTTCATCTTCATCTTCATCGTGGAGATCGTATACATGATAAGTTATCATATATGGAAGACATTTGTTGACGAGATTCCAATCCAGTATTTCAAATTTGTAGGGATTTATATCATGTTGGCATGAAAAAGACCCCAAATACAAATGAATAAAGTAAATGAATAGTTGAAAAATACGTATTCAATAATTTTATGTAGGTTTATCTAACAAAAATTATTCTAATGTCTACATATGGATATCAATCTACACTAGGACTGTTTTTGTGTTCTTCTATCTTTATCCCCATTTTAGAACTGCAAGGTTGTATATCTTTAGTGTATCGTTCATAGGGATTGCAATTGGACGGGTCAGGGCCGGGGCGGCCCTCCCACGCCCCGTCAGGGAATTTTTACCCCTATACCCGTCCCCTTCCTTGTTTAAATCGGGGCGGCTTACCGCCCCGTTTGCTTTTTTTTTTTTATATATATAATTTTTAATTTTTTTATTATTTTGTAACCGTGATTTTCATTGAGGGAAGCGTATGAAATTATGAATTATGAAATGGGGAATTAAAGTTAATTCTAAATGGTACGGTTAGAATTTAAAAAATAAATTTTATATAATATGTTAACTAAACAAAATAAAAAAAATGCAAATCAATAGGAAAATTTTAAAAAAAATTAAAAAAAAAAAAAGTATTTCGGGTCGGGGCTACTCCGCCCCGGGGCAACTATCCCCGCCCCCCGTACCCACCCCGAATACCCGATTGTCTGGGGCGGAGAAATTTTAAACGGGGCGGGGGCGGGGGCGGGGGCGGGGCGGGGTAAATTGCCATCCCTAAACGTTCATTAAACCAGACTTGGACCTGGCAACTTGGACAACCAGCGGGGTGGTTACCCAAGAATTTTTTCTCATCCATGACAAGGATTCGAAAACATAATTTTGTGATGGGGCAGTTACCTTGAAATGGAAATGAGGAATTAACTAGGAAAATGAAGAGAAGTTGAAGATATAAATTTGGACAATATTTAATGGATTTAATGTGTTCACACTTGTTGTTAAGATTAATTTTTTCTGTTAATAAATTGAACTTAAAGTTAATAATTTTGTGAGATGACTTGTATTTATTTGATGATGTATAAAATTTTTGTTGTGGAGGACGGCTAAGGAGACATATATTTGAGACAGCGGATCTGGACTCTATGTGGAGCCATATGCACATCCAAGTCATTAACCACTTTAGAGTGGTACTTGATGTTTACTTGTCCGGCAGTGCTTCTATTGCAGCTACCCCAACTTAAATTATATTGCTGGTGTATCACTGGTCAGAGCCATTACCGCAATCGGATATTGTACCATGATATGGACAATGTCGGTTGCGAAGGGCCAACTTCGTAATGTATGGTACGATCCAGTGGAATCTACCACAGAAATTGCAAGAATTTTCTATGTGCTCAATGTACTTGGGATCATTGCTTTTGCCTTCAGAGATCATAATCTGATTCTTGAGATCCAGGTAAGGCCCTTCTATACATTTAAGCATCGTTTCGGTGAGAGCTAAAGATAAATTGCCTATTGTATCCTGCGTACCCTCTTCATCCTTAATATCATTGTACGTCGAGTTAGATACTTTTTTTAACTCCTCATAACTATGTTGTCTTAGGATATTCAGTCTTGGAAAAATAATATCGCTCATTAGTGTCATTGTCATGTACATACATCCCTTATTTATTGCAAGTCTAGGAATCAAGTTATTTGTGTTTGCCCTAAGCGTAAAAACCCTAGTCCTAATTGATTTGGAAGCCAGATCATCATTTGGATTTAATGCACAATTCTCAAATGAGTAATGCTATTTAACCCCCAGTTGTCTTAAGCGTCAATCTATGTGACAATGGGACCACTGCCACATTATCTAATGATGTTGTGATGTATTTTTATATATTAGACAATCTGACAGTGGCCCACTTATATATAGATCGATGCTTAATACCACTAGAACTAGATAGCAATATTCTTCTCAAACCCAATGTTAATCACTTCTCATAGAGCCCCCAATGTTAATCACTTCTTATAGAGCCCGACCTCTAACTACATCTTTCCTTTACAACTTTTTTGTTTTACTTACTTTGTTTGGATTATTTTCCATATTCACCAAACTAGTAGTCTTTTGTCCAATTTTATTTTTCGAATAGGATGATTTATTAGAGCTCATAAGTACACCGTGCACCACCTCTTACCCCCATCAATTTAATAATAGCATGAAAAATCTTCTCAAATGTCTTAGTAAATAGGCAATTAGAGCATCTCCAACAAGCTCTTTAAACATAAGATACTCTTTAATTTAACGAGTCAACACTTAAAATTTTTCCTCCAATAGACTCTTCAATTTAACATTTTAATTCAGAGAAATTTAGAGAGCCAAATCCACTCTCTATTATTAAATGCATTGAAATAATTTCAATTTTCAATACTAGATATATTGACTTTAATTAAATAATACATACAAATTGGAAATGAAACATATGGAAAAAAAAAAAAAAAAGAGGAGAGAGAAAGATATTAAATGATTCTTGAAGAAGTAAACTGAAGAGCATGAATAAAGAGGCTGCTGGAATGTTTAAAAAAAATTCTCTTTAAATTTATAGATGATCTTTAAAATACTAAAGACGCTCTTTAAATATAGATAAGCTGTTGTAGATACTCTTATAGTCTCGGAAAATCACAAAGATCTATTTCCAATTTTGCACGTTACATTAATTACATTGAATTTGGATGTAAAATTGCAAATAGCAACGTTGTTATTCATTGGTCACTCCGAATCGTTTGAAAAATTAATGACCAAGCAGAATTGTTGATTTTTCAAATGACCCAAAATGATGGATGGAAAACAACATTGACACTACAATGACCGTTGAGATTTTTAATACAATTTGAAGTATAAAGAAAAAAGATATGTACTCAAATAGTTGAAGCCAACAAATTCTTATACATCTCCTCCCTCGATAAATATCTTAAACCTTGTGAAATGACGTCTAAGATATAAGAACTCAAAGAGCAATAATTTGGCTAAGGATTTCAATTAATCTCCCTTCTCTTTGACTTAATTTCAACTATTTATAGATGTTTCAAGCCTTTGAGCTTTTTGGTCGTTTTTACTTTTTGTGCCATGTGTCGCTCATAATTCTAGAGAATTCTATGACACATGGCAGTAGGTAATTGCTCCAGCCATCTTATTTAACAGATTTTGTGGTTGTTATACTCACATAGTCTTTTTACAACTAAATTTGTGTCGTAGAGATTCACCATGTGGTATGTTGTGGATTTTAATCCCACAAATAGATGGATCGTAACAAGTAATATAATGATAAGTAGAGTGTAGAACCCACGAGGACTAAATTTTCTACGTCTTGTACTTAAATAATACCAACTCAAATTCAAGAAAAATACAATCAGTTATTTAAATTCAATTCTAACTAAATCTATTTATATACTAAATAAGTAATTAGAATTATATAAAACTTAGAATTAATCAAATCATGAAAAGTAATCGAATCCCAAATCTACTTTTGTTACTTTAACCATCAATTGCTTGTTTATACTCAATTCTTGAATTATGTTGAGAATCGGTATTCCTTATATGTTAATTTGCTCTCTCGATACAAATTAAACCAGTTGTCATCTATGACCCAATTGGATTTTTGACAATTTTGACATAGACCATCAATTGTTGTTGTTTATTATCATGTGTTAATTTACACCAAATCTCAAATACGTTTTAATGGTGATGAAGTATCAAAATAGAATTAATGAATAATAAATAATTAGCCCAAAAGTAATAATAAAAATGAGCAATTTATTGGATTAAAGAGTAAACAAGGTTTCATCAAAATCTTTGCCACAAGGGTTTAGCCTATTATTTTTTTATTACAAAAATACAAGATAAAAAGTGAATACATAACTCGGATAATTTAGAATAAAAGATGGAGACAACCAATCTCTTCAACGATCTTGGACAGCGCCGTCTTCTTTTTCAAGAATCAACCAAAACTTCAATGATTTCTTGTAATTTTTCTTCTAAGAATGTGATGTTTTTGATGTGGAAATCTTCCAAGAAGTTGTGATATGTTATGATATGGAACCTCCCTTTAATTTACCTAGAAGACGTCTTGATATGGTGCTTGAAATATCTTGATAGTCGTGTCCAAGAAAAGCCCTAGTTCGACTCAACTTCAAAAATCCGTCTCAGACTTCTCTTTCAGCTGAGGTCATACAATATATTATGAGATCTCTATGTGACCTACAAACAATTTAGTGCAGCCGTACCTAGGTCGCATAATGCATTGTGCTACCTAGGTGTGACCTTATTTCCAAAACTTGTAATTTGGTCCCCAATTTGGCTTTTAGGCATAATTTTGGTCATTTGTTCTTTAAATTTTCTCGATTCCATCCACAAACTTTCAATGTCATTTTAATTGGTCATCATCCTTCTAAAGTCTCTCCAAAGTGGTCTTCCAAATATTTGAAAGTGTGCAAATTAGTCCTCCAACTTTTCCTAAATCTGATTTTTGCTACCGAAACTTTTGAATTCATTCTAACAACTTCAACTCATGTCCATGCCGTCCGATTATGCTTTAATTAAGCATCAAACTCTTCATTTTGTTTAATCTATCTTCAAAATAGGAATTTAGCCTACAAAAGTCAAATATAACATAAAGTGAGTAGAAATTCGTCAAAATAATCAACTATTAAATATATTTAAGAGTCAAGATAAGTGTGTAAGATACACTCATCATGGTCCCTAAAGATATTTTGTTATGTGTGATTGGTGAGTGATGTGACGGTTATGCTCCAACCCTTCGTCAACCCCATGTTAGGTGCCAAAGACAAAATGGAAAAGTCAGAAACGAACCTAAACAGTTTCTAATTAGTTCCAGATTTTCATAGCTTCACCCATCTTTTCTTCCTTTAGGCTTTTTATGTGGGCCCCTTCCTACAAAGTGTAAAATGAGGCATAACATGATCACATTTTACCACCACTTAGTATTGTGTGTTTCACAAGAATGCCAAGCTTACCGAGTTGACTTTCTAGTTTCTATGGTCCAAGACATATATCTAAATCGTGTTACATACATGATGTCATATTTTTAACAAAATTATTAAGAAACTTAATAACAGTTCCCTAGTCCAATTTTGTACAATTTTGAGTTTTTGACAATTGCAGGCCACCATGCCTTCTAGTGAGAAGCATCCTTCTGGAGTACCAATGTGGATGGTGTTAAAGTTGCCTATTCATCGTAGCATGTGCTTATTCCCACTTGCAATTGGTGGCTATTGGGCATATGGTCGAATAGTATGTCCTTGAAAATAATCTTTGAACCCGTAAACTCAAGGCCATTACGAATTTTGCATTGACGCACAGATTCCTGCAAACCGTGGCATGCTAACGGCCTTGTACGCTTTCCACAGTCGAGATGTTGCACGATCCATACAAGGGCTAATAAATTTGTTCGTTATAGTTAATGCTGTGAGCTCCTTCCAAATCTATGGCATGCCAATGTTTGACGAACATGGAATCCAGCTACACGAGGAAGTTTAAGAAGCCGTGCCCATGGTGGTTGAGGGCTATCATTCGGGGGCTATGTTTGTTCTTTGTTTCCGTAGCAATTCCATTCCTAGGAAGCCTGGCTGGTCTGAGTGGAGGAATCGTCTTAACAGTGACATTGGCATAACCATGTTTCATGTGGCTTAAGATTAAGAAACCTTGTAAGATGTATGGTCCAACATGGTATCTAATTAAATTGAGGACAAGGTCTCTTGGGTGGCTTGAGTGCAATCTTGACAGGCGCTGCGGTTAATAAAAAACGATATTGACATATTTGTTATATTGGGGTGGACCAGACACTGATGGATAGGATAAAGAAAGAAAAATATGTTAAAATCGTATATATTATCTTATGCATTATTAAAAAATACGGACATCTCAAAATTAGGGGAAAATACAGCAAACTTCTTTTCCAACGCCTTGAATAGTAATGTAGACGACAATCTTCTCTTCCTCCGCATAATTACAGCACAATACTCGTTCCAATAATTTTGATATCATATTCATCTTCAAATGCAATTTGACAATTTTGAAAATTAAAAATACTACTTGCCCTAATTATCAATTCATATCATGATTTCATGTTAAATTAGATTGTGATTAAATTGATTCTGACAGACAATTAAATATTTAGTGCTGCAATAATGGTGACAATTCAGAAAATCCACCAAATAGTCATAATCGTGCATGGAATTATTTAGTGAAAGAGAACACTCTTTGCGCACGTACGTCTCATCAAGAAATTTGGTAGCAAAGGGAAATATCCCACTAAATCAATACAACAATTTCTCATAAATGGTTGTGCAATTCTATCAATGTAGTCCATTGGTAAAATAAAAAGTTTACAAATATAGGATATTTGTCAACAAGCTCGATTGTTCGACCATCAATAGATAACTTGATGATCATATTGATGATGAAGTTACTCTTGCAAAAAATGGCGAGGCTTTGTCCTTTGGTTCCATAGATATAGACAATATGAGCTTGTTCGGTTTTTATTTTGGGCTAAAAAAAGAGTTTTTTTGGCTTGACAACTTTGACTTTTTAAAGTTTTTGAATATAAAATAATTATTTTGCTTTTAATCAACATATTTCCATTTTAAAATAGTAAAGTTAATATAGTCATTTCACATTCAAAAAAAATTGAAAGGTTAAAATTGTCAAATCAACAAAACTCATTTTTTACCCAAGAATTGAAACAAAACAAGCTCTATATTTAAGAGAAATAAGTACATTAATCATTTGCTCGATATTTTTCTCCTTTAATAGAAATTCAATAGCTTTACAATTGTCTAACTCGTGTAAACACTTTGTCCGTTTTTGAAAACACGTCGTAAGAGTGTCATATGTTGACTTCGCGGAACTAATTATGAGTATGTTTGGTAAAAAAATTTATAGATTATATCTTATAGAATATGTAGATAAAAAATAGGTAAAAATTGTGAATCTTATAAAATGTGTAGATAAAAATAATATTTAACCAACTTATAAATATTTATAAATACTAACAAATGTATTAAAAAATAATATAAAATGAAGAATTACGCTCGATATTGCTCACTTGCTTCCCTTCCAAATATTCCACACTAATAATAATGTAGGTACGCACATTAGAGCGTGAAATTTTTTACTTCGTTTTACGAGGAAGCAACGTGCTTGAATATTAATGTTTCATCAGCAAGTGACATTCTGCGTCAGTGCCCACTTCATCCATCATGATCAATTCTATTAAATATTAATGTAGTTTACTGACCAAAATAAATAAATACTTTTGTTTATCTCAAATTTAAAGCACGTTCGACATTTATTTATTTTTTTTAAATTTATTTTCAACTATATATTTTATATAATTCATAATTTTTATCAATTTTACAATCACACATTTCATCAATTTTTATTAATAATTTTTTAAAAAAATTACTTTGTATCTACACTAAACAAGTACTTAATGCAAACAAGATGCCAACAAATTTTTGTCACTTTCATATCCACTTGTTATGAAACTTGTACACTTAGTACGGTTAACTTGTAATTGCTAGGGTTTGATTTTTGTACCCTTTTTTTCACATTGCATGGAGTATTTGTAGAATTAAAGTCAAATAAATTTCAGAACTTTTAACTCATTTAGACATGTATTGCTTTATTATTAGTAATCGAGGTTGTTTTCAACAACTTATTATTAATTGATTCTGTTTTGTACCTTCTAACAATTTTTATCTACATAGCATTAGGCATTTTAGCAGAAAGAATATTATGTTGTTCTCATGGTGTCTCATGACTTATGATTCGTTAGATTTTTTTTAGTTTTGTATGAGATTTAGAGTATGTTTAGTAAAGATTATGTAGATTTTTGTAGATTAACCACGAGCCGAGCTTGCTCGACTCAAAAATTAAATGTGGGGTTCGGTCTTAAACAAACCCGAGTCAATTATGGACCGAGTCCAAACAGGCCAAACCAGTGAGCCAATGATTACGTAGAACATCAACTATGGTATGGTTGCCAACTATTTTCGTTTTTAGAGTACTCTATAACGATTATGTAGAACATCAACTACGGTATGGCTGCCAACTAAGCAATTTTTGTTAATTTGAAGGAAGATATATGGAATGTGCATAATGATAATATTTAAAACTTAATCATAATTTAGTAACATAATTGAGATTTCGCTGCAAGTTCAGTGACCACGAATGAAAATTACCCTTTGACAAATTCACCATTTTAGGGGGTGATCTTAACCCAGATTTTAAAATATTTCTTAATATTTATAAATTTTCATAAATTTCATAAATTTGAATAGAATTCTATAGATTTTTTAAAATATCAAGAGAATTGTATATTATAAATTTTAATAGATTCTCATGGATTTGGGCCTTTTATAAGAAATTATAATTTTACCTTCACAATTACTCAAATTTGTCAAGCTGAAATGAATAAAATTTTAAAATTCCACGTACAATTTCAAGGTCTATATTTTCTTTTCAAACCAAGTCAGAACGAGTAACTTGCTATAGAATTAATGTTTGATAACCTAACTCACCACAAAAATGTATCATTTTCTTTGTTTGGAATAGACTAATAGCCCTCGAAAAAAAAATAGACCACTAATTCATGCCCGCTATTAGCCAAAAACAAAAGTTAGAAATAGCCTTTGAATGTAACATGCCTATATGAATTGCAATAATTATTTCGGCCACAAATAACAAGTCTTGAGATTTTAAATGTACTATGAATATACATCCATAGTTTTTCTTAAAAATGTATTGTCTGTTTATTAATGATAGAAGTAAATGTATTACTTATGAAACGTAATTTTGCTTTACTACTTTAATAAAAAAAATTACTTCAATGAATTTAACAAAAGTTCACTCAATTTTTATCGCTCTTCATTCACATCGCTCATGATCACCCACATTTCTGATGCTATAAAAATTCTTCATTCATTTGCATGCTCACTTTGTTTCTCTTGATTTTCAAAAACATCATCATCCTCTTCAAATCCTGCTAATGATGGTGGTGATAGAGATGAAGCTTCAGTGTCTGGTTTAATAGGAAATTCATCAGAATGACATTCTTTGCGAAGAAAATTGTGCAATCATGCACAAGCTAACACTAGCTCTACTTGCGTTTTAAATGGAAATGGAGGTGCCAATTTAAAATTTGTAAATTACGATTTGAAATTTGCATTTAAATGAAAATGGAGGAAAATAATGTCATATCACAGGAAAATATTTTCTTACTTTGGCTGTTTGATACAAGGTGGAAAAGGGAAATATTTTCTAGGGTACAATCACTTGAAGCATGAATTTGACCATTTTGATGGAAAATATTTTCTCACCATTTTAGTGATTTTTATTTTCCTTTTTACATGATTTTTTTTTTCTTTTCCACCATTTCCAATCAAACACAACCCTAATATCAAAATAAAGAAGAAAGAATAAGAAATACCTCTTGTGGCAATATCAATTACATGCAACAAGAACCACGACGCCAGCAGCAGCAACAGCGAATGCGGTGGCGGCAACAACAACACAACGGTAGCGGCAGCGGCAGCGGCAGCGGCGAAATGGAAGAATGTGGGTTTTAAAAGAGGAGAGACTAAGATGGATGAGAGAGAGAGAGAGAGGAATAACCTTTTTTAAGAAGAGCGAAAAATATGGAGGAGATAGGAAATTGAATTTTTCTAGGAAAATATTTTCTTGTGATGTGATATTATTTTTTTCTGATGTGACATTTTCCATAGAAAATGGTGCAATCAAACGGACCTTTAGTTTTTATTTGTTGTATATTGAAATGCATTTTTTCCATGCTCGACTTATCATGTTGTGCATTATATCATGGGTGCCTTTCGATTTTGATTAAAATAAGATTTTTTGTAAAAGTTAATAAAATGTTTAGTTGAAAAGTTCTAAAAAGTCGTGAGTCTCATGAAAGACATGATTTAAATTAATTGTTGACTTTGACTTTAATTTTTTAATAAAAAAAATTAATTGAAATCAAACAAGTTCTAAACATTTTCTTAAACTCTCTACTAAGGACGTTCTTGAAATATAGTACAACCACGAAATGCTTAATAAAAATGTAATTCGTGCAGATAGAACTTTCTAAACATTCAATAAATTTTATAGACAATCGTGACATCTAGATTGTAGACATAATAGAATATCTAGAAATTTCGACATTTAAATATCCATAAGTATAAATATCGAGATGTCGAGATGCCCCCAATTGCACTGTTTTGGAAGGACAAATAATAATGGAATTGGAGAACTTCAAATGTTAAAAGATTGTAATAAAACAAAGATAGGAGATGTACTCAACCTATATTTGAATAAATTTTAAAAATTTATGTAAATTTTAGTATTCCAAACTTATAATTTAATATATTCAATTGAAATTTATGTGTCATTAACTCAAGTTTACTAGTGGATGTCTGATAACCACGCTGGAAATGTGATAGTGTGTTGACTAAAAAAACTCAAATTTAAATAAAATTTTTAGAAATTTAAGTGTCCACAATTACTAGTAGATTTCTAAAGATTTCATTAATTAGAAGATTTAAACAGGTTTCCATGGATTTCAAGCTCATAAATATGAATACCAAATTCTTTAGGAATTCTATTTCCACTTCTCAAAATTTCAATCTAATTATTCTCTTACGCACCTCTGCCTCCCGCCCCCACGCCTCAATTTGTGAAACAAAATTTTGTAGTAAACTTGTGTTCTTGATATTTAATTTATATTAGCATGAAAATTTATTGAAATTTTTAATTTTTTTTTTTCATATTTTTTTTATACAATTGTCAAACATCGTCTTTGAAATTTCATTCTTGATGCTCCATGACCATTCATTGAATCAAATAATTGGACTGAAAAATATAAATATTCTATTGGTAAATATTAATTAGATAATATACTAATACTATATAGGGCAATTAAATATTAGACTGTAAAATGAGCATAGCACCAAAAATTCTTTTTTGAATTTGGAAAGATTTACTCGTCAACTGCAATACATGTTAATTATATTTTTAAGCCATAAAATAAATTTTTATACTAGATGGTTAAACAACTAATTTTGGAAGAGAATGAATCCTAAATATCCATTATCTAGTTTCGGGTATGAAGAGAAAATTGTGTATTAAAAAAAAAAAAAGAAAAGTAGAAAGAAAGTGAAAATTAACTTTATTTCAAATTTTTTTTTCAAGAAGTCTTGCTCTTTAATCAATTTTTTTTTTAATTCAAAACTGAGAAAATTGATAATAGAATTTTCTTCCTGTCCATTTGAGAAAGCTTTTCTTATAAAAAATTTAGTATATTTTGATAAAAGTTGAAGTAATATTGCGCGGTTGAAAATTTTTTGATCTCATGAAATAAGTAGTTAAAATTGAAGTTTGACTAATTAAAATTATCAACTTTTGTTAAAAAACTGATTTTTAGCTTATTAAAAAGAGTAGTTTGTAAACCAACCACCCTTGGACCTTAACCTAACAATTATATTGGGCGTTTTTTAATATGGTAAACGTTACATTTTACATGTAAAAATTGTAATGAAACCAAAAATTAATTTGAAGGTTTGGGACTTTTTAAAAAAAATAATAATTATAATACATCTTGATCAATAATTCTTATTCTCAACAACCTTGATAAAATGCTATATAAATCTTAGTATTCACACCGTTTAAACATTGAATGACCCATTTTGACTTCAAAAATAAAATACTTGTATGAAAATTTGGTAAATGATTTGACTTTTGACGAGAAAATATATGTGTAAAACATTGGACTCCAACTTTTAGACAGTCTTATTCTAAAGGAAAAGCAATAATACCCTTTTTTTTTTCCTTTTTCTTTATGAGTCAAGTGTCCAAGTTTCGTTCGACTAATTCTGAGAGTGGCAGTTTTTCTCTCTGGTTCGCCACCCGAATAAATCTGAATGCA
This sequence comes from Forsythia viridissima, assembly GCA_030279155.1. Classification (NCBI taxonomy): domain Eukaryota; kingdom Viridiplantae; phylum Streptophyta; class Magnoliopsida; order Lamiales; family Oleaceae; genus Forsythia; species Forsythia viridissima. Next base: position 21,537,248 of record CM059045.1, on the reverse strand, counting down.
GTCACAGCTTATACACACTTGGGCCGGGACCACTGCCTTCCAACATAGTTGTTGCCTTCCAACATTAAATATTGCTTTTCAAGAAGAAATATTGCTTTCCAGGTGCTGCGGGGATTTGAACATTCGATCCTCCTTATGTCGTCAAAATTTATTTCTCAAGATACGAAAATATTGAGAAATTTGTAGTCGTCATTTTTGTTATAATACGAACGAAAAATAACCAACAAAAATAACAAGAATACGTACATTTATTTAACAGTTTTTTACTTTGTTTCTTGTATATTTTTTTATTAATTTTTATTTATCTTGGACTTATTTTTTTTAGCATCCATGGTCGTATTTTAATGCCAGACGAGAAAAAATGAAAGATGTAAAGATTGTAGAATTCCGTCATTAATGAATTGGAATATGACGTCATAGATTATTACATATACAATGACATCACATCAAATAGCACTTATATTTTCCAAATTCACTGCACCTAAAAATACTTTGTCTATTTGATTACCTCTACCAATCGGGGCTGTTCTACTCCCCATGTGGGGAGTAGTTTATAAAACCCACAGCCTACGTGGCTGTGGGAGCTGGACAAAAATAATCTACCTGGACAAAAAAAATTGACTCTCACATTTTCCCCATTTCATCCCCATTTCTGTGACCTAAATTTCATCCCTCTCTCCCTGATTCATCCCAAATCGGTGACCCAAATCAGATTCCTCCGCCGCCGCCGCCGCCGCCACCGCCACCGCCGCCTTCAACCACCACCGCCGTGACCCACCATGGTTGCTCTATAAAACCACCTTCTTCTCTCTGCGCGACCCACCAACCCGCGAACCACTGCTCCAACCGTGGTCCGCGCGAACCACTGCTCCAACCGTGGTCGCGCGAACCGTGACTGAACCGTGGTCGCGCGAACCACAGTGACTGCTCCAACTCCCTCGCGCGAACCGCAGTGATTGCTCCACCTCCCTCGCGCGAACCGCAGTGACTGCTCCACGTGACTGAACCGTGGTCACGCGAACCACAGTCGCGGTGACTGAACCGGCCCGCCACAGTCACTGCTCCAACCGTGAACCACCATTGTGAACCACCATTGTCACTGCTCCAACCGTGGTAGCGCGAACCACTGCTCCAACCGTGACTGAACCGCGAACCACAGTAGCTCCTCTCTGTACGCGGTACTGTATATTTTTGTAAATTTTTCTGAGGGTAAAGTGAAATTGACAAAAAAATTGATTATCTGCCTGTGTATTTCATACCCAATGATGTGTGAAATTGTCGGATTTGTTTGTGTTGTGGAATTCTGAAAGTGGTTGCGTGAATTGGCGGGTTTGGCTTGGTTGTTTCTTCGATTTGTCTGAAGGATGATTATTGGTGATGAATTGTGATCCTTTGCTCCTCTCTGTACGAGGTACTGTATATTTGTGTAAATTGTGCTGAGGGTAAAGTGAATTTGGCAAAAAATTTATTTTTATGCCTGTTTATTTCATACCCAATGATGTGTAAAATTGTCGGGTTGTTTGTGTTGCGGGAATTGAAAGTGCTTGTGTGAATTGGCTGGTTTGGCTGGGTTGGCTGAAGCTGAACCTGATTTGTGATGAATTGTCTGTCTGAAGGCTAATTGTCCCCAATGATTTGTGATTTCTGTATGAGGGGAGAGGGAGATAGGGTATGTATTGATAATGTTGGCAGTAGAAGTAGATTAAAGGGCTGTGATGATTAATGTTATTGAGTTGTTATGATTGTTGGAAATAGGCAACTACAAGTAGTCCCGTATCTTGGCTTGGCAGCCCGGATGGCATGAGATAGGGGGTGCAACCCTTAGTTTCATGCAACCGGTGTTTTGCAGCCATGGCGGTGCTAATTAATGTAGTTCGAAACATTATCTGAGCCTCCAATGTATGTATCAATTTGCAATATATTTTATGTTGTATGGAATTTATTGGTATTCACGTGATATTTGTGTAACTTTCGAATAACAAATAGGTAAGGATCAATGTCTTCTTCTAGTGAAAATGTTCCTCAGTCACAACTTAGATGTAGATGTGGTGCGTATATGAAGATTCATACCTCGCACTCCGAAAGGAACCCATTTCGTCGTTATTGGAGATGTCATAGTGTGAAGGTTAGTGATTTGTTCAACCGTATTTTGAGGATTGGATATTTCAATTGAATTGAATTTTTTTGTTGTCATGTAGGACGGTGTCATGTGCGGAGGCTTCAATTGGGCAGACGAGCTGGAATCTAATTTTGGATCACATTCAGATGGACGTGAACATACGAGTACAAACCTAGATGAATTGAAGTGTAATGTGCGTAGTTTAATGGAGAAAGTAGAAAAACTAGAAGATATAGTTCGTTCACTTCGTCAAGTCATTATTATATGTATCGTCCTAGTAGTGTTATTTTCAATGAAGTTTTTGATGTAATATTTGTACAATGCTAACTTAACTTTGGGCAATATGTAATGTATCCGGTATGATTTAAGCTATTTAAGGATTTGAAGTATAGTTGAATGTCTGTTATCTATATCAAATGCACTATCATTAATTCCATAATACAAGTTAGCAAAAAGTGATAAATAATTGGATTAATAATATTTCATGCATTGCACTTACAGTAATGAAGCAGCCATAACCGTAAAACAAAACTTGCTAAAAATGTGCCAAACATGTATTATGATTACAAGAAAACCCAGCAGCTATTGCACCAAAAAACAGCTATTGCACCAACAACAATATGATGAAACCAATGTTGAACAATATGATCAAGCAATGACTAGATAAAATACAAGTTAGCAAAATGTGTCTTAAATACATGAAATCCATAATACATGAAATTCGTTCCAAAAGCATTCGTTCCATAATACATGAACTGACCGTTGGCAAATAAAATACACTTAAAAGCATTGTTTCAAATACATAATTCTACCCACTCTCGGAACTTGCTTTAACTACAAACCAAATGAAAAATTCATTCCAACGCTAGTTGAACTACAAGCAAAAGAATTGAAAGTAGCGTCATCTCTCCTCCAGACGTCTTGAGCGTTCTCGTTCTCATGTTGGTTATCAGGTAAGTTCGGTTCAGTGGACCTACAAAATGAAAGATATTAGTATAACACAATGTAATATAAACAAAATGCATAAAATGTACCTATTTTTTAATAATTGAATGTAATATCAACAAAAAGATTAAAATGTACCTATCAAGTAATGTGTGACAAGTTCTTTTGTCATGTCCATTTGCACCACAAACTGAACATTGTCGATTACCTCTAGAGAGTGCTTTCTCTTTGGAAGACTTCAACCGTTTTCCACATCCCTTTGCTCGAACTAAATTTGGATTTTGTATAACCTGTTGGACCTCACGACTTTTGGAGCTTGACTTGTTTTTTTGGAAATCACCACCATCATCAACCTGCGTCACTCTCAAATTCAACATATCAAACTCACTTAGTAGAAAAGAACTGCGGGCCTCTGTTAAGGCCGCATTATCCACTAGCAAAGATGCCTTCTGTGATAACAACCCATGGCGAGCCATTAATGAGTTGATACATGAGTTGTCCAAGTTCGTGTCTGCATTAGTGTCCCAAGTCGTCATTTTTGTTATAATACGAACGAAAAATAACCAACAAAAATAACAAGAATACGTAGATTTATTTAACAGTTTTTTACTTTGTTTCTTGTATATTTTTTTATTAATTTTTATTTATCTTGGACTTATTTTTTTTAGCATCCATGGTCGTATTTTAATGCCAGACGAGAAAAAATGAAAGATGTAAAGATTGTAGAATTCCGTCATTAATGAACTGGAATATGACGTCATAGATGATTACATATACAATGACATCACATCAAATAGCACTTATATTTTCCAAATTCACTGCGCCTAAAAATACTTTGTCTATTTGATTACCTCTACCAATTAATATTATTTATACACGCACAGACAGACATAACACATATATATATATACACACACACACACACATAATCATATTACTAATTCATCAGTCATCACAAAGCTTGTGTTTGTATACGGCTATAGAGAGAGAGAGATCAGATAGAAAGAGAAAGAGCACGGCGGCGGCGGGTTTTTTTTACGGTGGTGGTCATGGCGGAGGTGGTGAATGTGCGGTTCGAAACAGTATCTTCTTCAGCAAGAGTGGCACCAGTTGATGAGGAAACTGGTGATCAAAACAAACAAGAACCTCTGCAAATCATTATTATCTCAGAAATGTCAATGGAAGGGAGTGAATCTTGGCTTCCCATTACTGAATCTAGAAAGGGCAATACTTTTACTGCTGCACTACATTTATTATGCTCAGGAATTGGAGTCCAAACCCTAATGCTTCCAATGGGATTCGTCGCACTCGGATGGTAAGTTTACAATCTCATTTTAAATTTAGTACGTTAGATTGAACATTCATATTTACTTGTTACTTTGTCGACCACATTAATATTTATGTTGTGCACAACAAAATATTCTTGGCAATTGATATCCAAAAGATGGATATGATGTATCCGATTTATCAAGTCGAATGTTCTTTCTATTTCTATGATTTTCAATATTTTTGACAGTTATGGTCAAATATGATCGGTTCAAGTAAGAATTATAAGTATTTGGAACTAGGATTACAAACAGAAAATAAACATATTAAATGCAGTTTGAACAAGAAAAGAAAGACAAATATAACTTAACGACGCATTAAATATTATAATCAGTACTCTAACTTATTCTTAATCGCGTTCCGAAGAGTATGGATTTGACTTGAATAGAGTAATTAATATATTGGAGAACATAATTTAAACGATGCTTATTTGGGATTATTTAATTCTTCATTTTGATTGATTTTATAATAATAATTTAATAATTTATTGGATGGTTGGGGGTGGGGTGCAGGTTTTGGGGCACTGTTTTTTTGTCTATTGCATATCTATGGCAGCTCTACACTACATGGGTTTTAGTGCATCTTCACGAATCAGCACATGGAATTCGTTACAGCAGATACCTCCACCTCTCTATTGTAGCCTTTGGTTAGTATCATTAATTAATTTATTTATTTAATTTGATTTCAAGTTGTACATGTAACTTTCTTCTTATATGTCGTGGAACTTTCTTCTTTTTTGTCGTGGATACTAACTTTCTTTGGTTAGTATCCATTCATCCACTAATTCAATGGACCTATATTTTCTTGCAAGTAAAGATTATAGAAAAAAATGCACTTTGGGTGTTCAATTTATCGTTCAAATAGCAAGTTGGTCTTCAACTTTTAAAAATGAACAAGATGATTCTCAATCTTTCATGATAATTATACAAGTCTTCGTTAAACAGTCACGTGACATTCACCAGTCTAAGTTTATCAAACTCGATTTGTTTCTCAATTTGGGCTGTTGTCCCAAAATTTGAAATGAGTCATGTTTCTATTATGGTTGCTAGATAATTTAAAGGAAATTTGGAAATTTTTAATTTTTTAAGACTAATTTTACAACTATAATTAAAAAACTAAGAATCAACTTGCTCTTTTTTAAAGGTTGAATACCAACTTGCTACAAAAACAATAAGTTGAGGACCAATAATGAAATTTTCCCTAAATTATATTATTATATAACATTACAACTTGTCCTACATAGATTAAAGAGAATGTCCTCAATCTTTTACTAGAGTAGCATTTGGATAGCATTTAAATCATCAATCTTTCAATTTGGTAACAATTGAGTCCTCAATGGACAAATTTACCCCAATCTCTAATAAACAATCCACTTTTCTGTAAAAAGATTATCTTACCCTTATCTAAACTAATAATTAAATAAGTAACAGAAGGGAAAGATATTTTTTTTTTTTTATCGTTTTATTCTGTTTATTTTACTTTGTCTTTCTATTTTCATTTAACTTTTTTTATGTTTGTTTATAAAGGTAGAATCGTCTCTTTTGTCAAAACTTTTGTCTTTTACTTAAAGACGGGGATAAAATTGACCATTTCGGACTCAAGTACTACCAAATTAAAAGATTGAAGATTTAAATGCTAAGTTTTGAATATTGAGGATCATAGTGCTACATTGGCAACAAGATTCGGGATCTATCTTGCTAACACCTCCCAAAGTGATATATAAATAAATTTATTTAATATTTCCTTTCGCTTCCAATTAATTTGAAGTGACACTAATGCATATATGGCTATGAATTTAGGTCTAAAATTAGGGAAGTTGCTAGCCATATTCCCAACCATGTACCTATCAGGCGGCACATGCGTCTTGTTTATAATCAATGGTGGATGGATTATGGAACTTTTCTACAAAATCATGTGTGGGGATAATTTGCATTGCAATGCCAAGACATTAAGCGGTGCACAATGGTTCTTGGTGTTTGTGTGCTTGTCAATTTGTCTGTCTCAATTCTTTCCTAATTTGAACTCTCTATCCCGGGTTTCACTTATTGGTTCGATCATGGCCGTCGCATATTGTACCATGATATGGATTCTATCCGTCAGCAAGGGCCCGGAAAAAGGCATTTCCCATGACCCGGCCGAGGCAGAAACATCGGACATGGTTCGAGTTCGTAATGCCTTGAACGGTCTAGGATTCATAGTTCTCATTTTCAGAGGTCACAATGTTGTACTTGAAATCCAGGTATTGATTGAGAAACTTAACGTATATTGTATACTTGTTTGGCCGAGCTTAATAGCCACTAAAATAATTCATTGATGTAGGGGACGATGCGCTCGAATCAAATTCGACCGTCGAAGGTGCCTATGTGGAGAGGAGTGACAATATCATATTTGGTAATTATACCAATGTGTCTTTTTCCCCTTGCAATTGTTGGATATTGGGCTTATGGAAATAAGGTAAGATTTCTATTATCAGATTTATAGATATAGAATTGTTCAAATTGACACTGAGATTTAACTTTTTCATCCTCAGATACCCTTTAATGGAGGAATTCTCAGTGCATTAATAATGTTCCACTTAAACAACACATCAAAGTATGTCCTTGGTACAATGTGTTTGACATTGGTGATACACTACATTTGTGCATTCCAAATCTATGCCATGGTAGTGTTCGACAACTTGGAGCGCCTTTACGTTAGCAAGAAAAACGAGCCGTGCCCTAGATGGATCCGGTCAGCAATCCGAGTCTCCTTTGGAGGATTGACGTATTTTATTTCAGTGGCGTTCCCCTTTCTAGGAAGTTTGGGTTTACTCATCGGCGCAATAGTATTACCTTTGACACTGTCTTATCCATGTTTCATGTGGATTGCGATCAAGAAACCACGGACGATGAGTCCAATGTGGTGTCTCAACGTAGGTCTCGGCTCGTTAGGCACATTGCTCAGCGTGGTATTAGTTGTTTCTTCGTTGAGTTCACTAATAGCTACCGGCCTAGATGCCAACTTCTTTAAGCCTAAATGACAATATTGTACATTTGAGTACAAAGTAAGAGATCTAGACTAAGTTCAGATTATGAAGAAGTGTATGGTTCAATCGATTTCAATCACTATCATAACCACTTTAACCATAGTGGGGTGATGAAATTGGCACCAAAATTTATTTTCAAGGAGATTTTTATTTACCCAACAAATGTCTACAACCATATATTACTTACAAAGGACTGTTCTTTCAAGTAATGAATTTGAAAAATAAATTTAATAAATAATCACGGTCTTTAATTTAATTTAATCTAACAGTCTAGATATATTAAAACCTTAAAATCCTTATATACTCACATTGTTGTGAAAAATATATGATTGCAAATACACAATATTGCAAACAAGTAATAAAGTGAACTTATTGAGTCCGGATTATCGTTCTCACGAATACTATCCTATTTAGATACTAGTTTAATTAATTTTAATCCTAATTTATTTAAAACTTGTTAAATTAACTTGATTTGAAGATTTAAACTATAATTATTAATTCTAGAACAGTAATCTGAATGCAAAAGTCAATAATTTATCAAGTATAATGATTAAAGGATTTGGATTCACGAGTTCACTATAGTTGTCATCTCCAATTTCTCCTCTCGAGATTTATTCGTAAAGTTGTATTTAGTTGAATTTACGAATTTAACATAATTTACCTCTCTCGAGTTCAAATTAGTCATATCTAATTAAGTCAACTCACTATATCTCTATGTGAAATCAGAATGATCCTTAATTAGATCATTAAATCTCATAAGAATTTAATTTAAGAACGCAACAATAACAAAAGCGTATATCTACATTTTATCCAATTGTCGAATTTTACTACGTGATCTAGATTAATAACTTACCTCTCAATTTGTTACAATCCACAATTCAATTAAAAAATGGCCAATTATTTCAAACATTAAGTGAAGAAGTAAAATCAATACGTAATTAATTTATAAGCAAAACTTGAGAGTTGAAATTAAAGAATCTAAATTAGGTTACATCGTTCATCCAAAATTAAGATTTAGCTACTCATAATTCAATAGAAAGAAAAGATGAAAAGTTTGGAATACATAATCAAATCTGAATAAAAGATGAGAAGAATTTGAATATCTTGCACCAAGAATCTTTGTCTTCACGTCCCAATATTCAATATCTTTGTCGTTCTTTCTCTCTTTGTCTATCATTTTTCTCAATGATTTAACAACCTTCTTTCGACCTAAGTTAGATCTTTATACAGTTTCCATCCTTTCCGACTTGTTTTAATTCTAAAAAGACTCAAACGCCCATAGTTTCCATAAAAAGAATATAAGAAATTACACCCTTGGCCGCGGTTGGGTCGCGGCCAATGGCTGGCCGCTGTTTGCTGCAGCCCAGCCGTGGTTTTCAAACTGCGATTGGACCGCGACAAACAGTAGCCGCGATTCACAATCGCAGTTGAACCGCGTTTCACAACAACCAGTATTTACCATCTTGGTCCTTCTACTTTCAATATTCTGTACTTTAGTCCTTAGATTTCTTCTTTCATTTCAATTTAGTCTTCTTTTATTTACAACACATATTCTTCAACTTTTGAATATTTGTAAATTGGTCCTTATTTACAATTCTTCGTGTATTTTCAGTCTTTCTTTGCTTATTTTGCGTTGTTTTTCTCCAATTCTATTCGAAATTGGATTTCGACCTAAAGCAATCAAATCAACACACAATTAAGTAAAGATTCACTTAAGAGTACATACAATTGTCCACTTTTGATACTCTAGATAAGTGTAAATCGACACTTATCACACATCTAAACACACCCCATTAAAGGTTTATATATATCTATACCGTTAGATTAGTTGAAATTAAGAGCCACGATTATTTGTCAAATTTATTTGTTAAATACATTAGCAAGTAGAATGGTCTCCTTAGTTAGGCATGGCAATGCTCGACTCAACCCATAAAAACTGAGCTCGGCTTGTCTCCAAAAAGGCCGCTCGGTTCAGCCCATGAACTCGTGGGCCAAACGGGCCGAGCCAAGCTACTCACGAGCTCGGCTCGGCCCTCAAATATTTTTTTTAAATTTTTTTTTAAAATTTGAAAATAAAAAAGAAATACAATATCGAGAATCATTTATGTTAAAAATTAAAGATTGAAAACCATCCTCCTTTTTCCGAGCTTGGAACCGGCAACTTTGAAAGTAGGCGAAGTTAAAATTGTACACGAACAAGATGTTACGTGTACAATTTTTTATTAAAATAAGAAAAAAAAATATCAAATACTAATACAAAATAATACTTACTACGAATCTGATTAATTCATATTCAAATCTTCAAGTTCTTCAAACATTATTCTGTCCACTTTGTCTTGGATTCGAAGTTCGGCGTCATCTCAATCCTTTAGACACAGTAAGTTTTCTAAAATATCGGCTTTGAGTCTGGACTCGATATCAAACAAAATCCTGCCACTTGTACTAAATGCAGCCTCCAATGATACAGTTGAGACCAGAGGTGTTAGTAGATCACGTGTCATTTTTGAAAGAATTGGGTAACTACGTTGATATTGTCTCCACCATCATAGTATATCAAAAAAAATTCTCTCTTCGTCACCTAACATACTAAGCACATCATGCGAAAAATACCTAACTAACTCTACATGTGTATCATTAGAACGAGAAAGGAAAGAACTAAGAGAAAAATCAACTGATTGTTGACCTTGACCACTCTTATGTGTACTGACGTAACTCCATAAGTCAATGTCATCAGTTGATGACGAAGTGTATGTTGGATCAGGGGGTCGTACAACGTTCGTACCGGCCTTTTCAGCCTAGACCTTATACATAGAACATAAAGTTTGTTTTAAATTAGCAGACGTTACTGGATTTTCGTAAGTTAATTTATTTGAAATTGTCATTATTGTTACTTTCGTACTCTCTAAGTTAAGTCTATGATCCATAATACATGCTAATGAAAATAACATAGGTAATTTTTTTCAATATTTTCTAGATTTAGCTTCTATGACCTGTATAATACTAGAAAAAGAGCAAAATTCTTATACCTATTAAAATTGTTAGCAATATAATAGAAATGATTTAAAACAATTGGAATAGTTGGATATTACATACCAGAACATGCAGTTGTTGTGTCGAAAAAAAATTTTAAAAATTTTCTAACATGACCACATATTTTCCAGTCATATAATTCTAAATTATATTCTGAGCCGTGTAAGTGTCGGTCATTATAATATACAGTAATGCAATCTTCGTAGCCTTCACAAGATTTAAGCATAAGATATGTTGAATTCCATCTATTGGCAATATCAGTTGTTAAACTTTTTGGTTGCAGTCCATTTTCTATACATAGAGCAGTAAAAACTTGTTTTCTTGATGGTAAGATCGAAATATAATTAATATCATATCTAATTTTTTCTAATTGGTGTTGTATAAATTTTAATCCATCTTGTACAATTAAATTAAACACATGACATACACAACGAATATGAAATAAAATACCATCAAAATCTGGAATACAATGTTGCATTAATTTTTCAATTACTATATTATTTGAGCCTGCATTATCAAATGTAAAATTACGAGTCTTAGAATCACATTTAAATTCATGTAACACACCTAATAAAATATGATAAATATTATTTCCATTATGAGGATAGTCTATTTGTTTAAATACTTATACTTTTTTATGCATTAACCAATTATTATCAATATAGTATGTAGTTGCAACCATGTATCTTTTTTTGTTACAACCTGGCCATAAGTCTGATGTAAAAGATACAACACCGTTGTAATTGTGAATATCATTAATAATAGCTTATTTCTTTGTATTATATCTAACAATAGTGTCTTTACGAAGTGTATTTCTAGAAATATTAACGTACCTTGGTTGAAAATATTTTTGGATGAATTTTGTCCAATGAGGATTGTCCACCAAGTATAGTAGAAACTCGACATTTGCTATCAATTCTGGTAGTCCTTCGTGGCGCATGAGTTCTTGTGAATATATCCAGTTGTTGAGAGTTGGACTACTGGACCCGGCTCCCAGAGATCTAAACTGGAGTTGTGCCTAATTTGTATCCAAACATCAATGTTTGTATTGACACTTTTTGAAGTGTCTGTTTAGATGGGTCGTGCATATCTCCTTTTATCAAGCTAACTTCTTTTGACAGTGTTTACACTCCGCTTTGAACTCATGGACTCCGTCCACTAGTTTACCAGTCGGCATCAACTCAAAATGTTGTCAACACTTAGCCTTTTGTTTGGTGGCTTTTCGTTTAGTCCTAGAGTCGATGGTAGTTTGTATATCAGCATATTCTTAAAAGTCTTCCAAATCAATTGGATCACTGCTACTACCAAACTGATCAATAATATCGTTTGAAATTGGAATGTCATTAAGACTACTGAAATCATCATCACTTCGATTGTATGTCATTTGGAATAATAGAATAAAGAGAATAGGATAAGATGAAGATATAGTAGAAAGTCGAAACTAGAAAATAGAATGTAGAGAATTAGTAGATGTAGAAAATTACAACTTAAAATTATAGAATAATATCAAAATAATGAGATATTAATTATAACACTAATATTGAGAGAATGAAATTTGAGAATTATTAATGGATTGACTATATAATTGAATGAAAGATAAGAGATTGAATTGAAGTGTGAAAAAATCAGTTTAGAATAGAGGTATTTATAGGAGAATAATGAAATTAAAAAAAAATTTAAAAAAAGAATTTCTTGTGACCGTTGGATGAACCACGAACCGAGCCGGCTCGCGGCTCGTGGCTCGTGCTTTTGGGCTCGTTCAGCTGACTCGTTTTTTGATCGAGTCGAGCGAGCTCGGCCCTCTCTTTTTTTTAGCTCAGCCTTAGCTCGTGTTCGTCCCTCGACGAGCCCAAGTCAGAGCTACGCCGAGCTTTTATAAGCCGAGCCGACGAGCCCACAAATCGACAAACTTTTTTGCCACCCTTATCCTTAGTTGTAAGTTGTGTACTTCTCCAAAATATGTAGAATATTATTGTACAATGGTATTCAACAAAATAAAGTATAATAACAATAAGCCTTAATCGACGATGAACATGTTTGGCTGGGCTTATAAGTTGGAGCTATTTTATTAGTAAAATAATTATATTATTGAAAAGTCCATATATTTAGATTTGTGTACTTAAAGTGCAATAAGTGCATATATTTGAGAGCTCGTTTGGTACAGATTATAAACCAAAAATAAATTTTTTGAGTCGCAATTGTTGACTTGTCAAACATTTTAAACGTGAAATAACAAAATTGTCCTTTCTACTTTGAAGTGGCATTTTGTTCATTATGGGTAATTTTGTCATTTCACATTTAAAATGTTTGAAAAGTCGAAAATTGTGACTAAAAAAATCAATTTTTGGTTTATAATCTGTACAAAACGGGATCTGAATAATCCAACTATTTTCTAAATCAACGCAATATAGCAATGGAAGAGTGACGAAATGGGGTGTTGTGGGTGGCGCTAGTAATGGTTAATTTTACAAATTTTCTCTATATTCAATAAATAACATAATTGTTTAAGTTTTGTGTAGATTTATTTTATGTTATCATTGATATGCAATTAAAAGAGTTGAAAGACGTTTGTTAAAAGTAAACACTGAGTTACTTATCATTTCTATATTATTTCTATGTCCGTATCGTTAAAAAAGTTAATTCATCTTATTAAGCTCAATTTCAAGATAATACAACACTAACACACGTTCACTGGATTTGTTGTCTAGTATTTTTGCATATCACATGTCAATTTTTGCAAGGGATCTAGTACATATTTGACAGTGCTGAAATTATTTATTAAATATTTATAAGTTACGAGTTTTATAGAGAATATGTAGATATAGTAAGTTGTGAGTTTTAAGAAATATGTAAAATAAAAAAAAATATTTGATTATCTTAAATTATAAGTTAAGCTTGTCCAAACAAGTGATTACCATAGGCGAAAATAAGGGGGTGGAACTGGATTGTAGTCCGGTCCCACTCCCAAAAAATAAAAAAATTTAAAGTGTAAAAAATAATAGCTCCTTTTAAAAAATTCTATCTCATCCCTGTTGGAAACTGGCACGAGAATTAGCCAGAAAATAAAAAATTTCTTTAATTCAATAAAATCAGGATCTTTGCTAGGCATTCACATACTTATTATAATTAATTACTAATAGATTAGTATTATACCTGAATCGATTTACGATATTGGTCTGGATCTGATTCACGAACTTGCTGGTTTTGATTCACGAACTTAGTGCTCCCAACGTTCAAGCCTTCTATGGTATTCTCCAAGTCTAAATTACACCGACGTGTGGGCACCTTTTTAATTAAATCAAAAACTAATTTCTAGACTAGTCAAATCTAGAAAACTAAGAAACTAAAATTCAAGTCAAACAAAGACTTCAGAATTTTCTCTCTTCTTTTTCTTGACTGAATTGATTGAAATTAACTTACATCACATACAATGTGATATAAATATAACAAGCATCCCAATTGCAACCAATGACAAGAGTCCTGATTGCAAACAATGAAAAAGACATCCAAGTCTAATTAGCTTAGGATTAATTTAATTACACATGTAATCCATGAACTTATATCACAATTACAATCAAGTCTAAAACTTTATTAGTAACTGTGATTAAGTCCAAAACTTTATAAAGCTACCACAGGGACTGTCCGGACATATATTTTCTAAGCTCCAATAATTAGACTGTCTAGTCGACTCTAGACTGTCCGATCTAATTATTAGTCTTTTGCTTTTTCCACTAAAGGCAAGAGACTGCACTCTCGGAATATATAAGATTACAGAAGCTGTAATAATTTCCTCTAACCTACCGTATATATATTTCATCTCTGTCTGAGATCCGATAATTAGGTATGAGTATAAATGACCGTTTTGCCCTTCTAATTATTCTCACTAACTTTAAGTTATATTTTCTTCAACGGTCCTGTGAACTAATTCACAGATGTCGAAGTTTAGCAGTCGCACAGTCATGCTATATAATTAAATTTGACACGTGGTCCGTTCAATACACTCCAAGTGTACTAGTATCACCATTAATCCATTTCTGCGATAAGGATAAATCGCAAACCCGAATGAATAAATAGTCAACACTACAACCTTCTAGTATAATGTGCCAACCCTTATACATTGGTTGTGAACAATTTTATTTATGATCAAAATATAAGTTGTGTCACACTATGCTTCTCAACGCAAGCATCCAACTTATATTATCACTAGTGATCATTGGCACTTTATTTACTTGCTCAATACTAAACAAATGTAACAATAATAAATGAAAAGAACAAACTTTTTTTTATCATAAAATTGTTATTTTATTACAGCAAAAAACTATACTATATGGGCATACTATCCAACAATTCTCCCACTTGCCTTAGAGTATATATGTCATATCTTGCAACCACATACCTGGCATATGTCCCTCGAAACTTTTAGCCGAAAGGCTTTTAGTAAATGGGTCCGCGAGGTTATTCTTAGTAGCAATCTTGCTGACAATTACATCTCCACGACTAACAATCTCTCTTAAGAGATGATATTTCCGTTCTATATGTTTTCCCCTTTGATGACTCCTTAGTTCTTTAGCATTTGCCACTGCCCCACTATTGTCACAGTACAATGTCATGGGTTGTGATGATGCAGGCACCACCTCAATGTCCATTAGGAATTTCTTGAGCCATACTGCCTCTTTAGCAGCTTCACAAGATGCCACATACTCGGCTTCCATGGTGGAATCAGCAATGCATGATTGCTTGATACTTCTCCATATAATGGCTCCACCACCTAGTGTAAATAATGATCCTGATGTGGATTTACGAGAGTCTTTATCAGCTTGAAAATCGAAATATGTATACCCAATTGGAACAATGTTTGGTGAGGAGTGAACTAGCATATGGTTCCTTGTTCTCCGAAGGTACTTAAAGATATGCTTTATAGCCACCCAATGTTCCGGTCCAGGGTTAGATTGAAAACGACTGATCATACTAACAACATAACAAATGTCAGGTCTAGTGCACAACATAGCATACATGAGACTGCCTACTGCTGACGCATAAGGTATTCTACTCATGCGCTCTATCTCTTCAGGAGTTTTTGGAGATTGCTCCTTAGAGAGTTGAATTCCATGTCTGAACGGAAAATTGCCTTTCTTGGAATCTTGCATGGCAAATCTGACAAGTATTTTGTCAATATATGTAGCTTGGGATAATTCTATCAGCTTGTTCTTTCGATCCATCAAGATCTGAATGACTAGAACATAACTAGCTTCACCCAAATCCTTCATATGAAACTTTTGGGCCAACCACGCTTTCGTAGATGATAACATACCTACATCATTTCCTATGAGTAGAATATCATCCACATAAAGCACCAGAAAAATTACCTTTTTGTCCTGTATCTTCTTATAAACATAGGGTTCGTCGAAGTTGTGATCAAAATCATATGTCTTAATCACCTCGTCGAACCTTTTGTTCCAAGATCTTGATGCCTGCTTCAGTCCATAAATAGACCGTTGCAGCTTGCACACTTTAGATTCATGACCACGTTCTACGAACCCATCTAGTTGTACCATATAGATACACTCTTCAAGATGACCATTAAGAAAAGCCATCTTAACATCCATTTGCCACACCTTATAATCATAATGAGCTGCAATGGATAAGAGAATCCGAATAGATTTAAGCATAGCTACAGGTGAGAAGGTTTCCTCGTAATCAATGCCTTCTCTTTGGGTAAAACCCTTAACCACTAGCCTTCCTTTGAAGGTTTCCACCTTTCCATCTACTCATCTCTTTCTTTTGTAGACCCACTTGCACCCGATGGGTTTTATCCCTTTTGGTGCATCTACAAGTTCCTAGACTTGATTAGAATACATAGATTTCATCTCAATGTTCATAGCTAGTCTCCAAAAATCTGCATCCACATCGTTTATAGCCTCTTTATATGAATTGAGCTCATCTACTTGTTTTGTAGAGATCACCTGTTTGGATTCTCCGACAAACAAGTACCTAGACAATTTTCTGATGACCCTTTGACTTTGCCTAAGGGACGGTAGATCTTGAACCATGGCTTCATTTGGAATTGTAACGTTTTCATCAATATTGGTATCACCTTCAAGTGATACAATTTCCTTCTCATTATTGAACATTTTCTTGATCTATAGGATTAGATGATAAATCATTTCTCCCACTCATTTCTTCCAAAACATCCCTACTCTTGGACTAACGTTCATTAATATATTTATCCTCCAGGAAGGTTATATTTGTACTGACAAAAACCTTCCTATCTAGATGACTTTAAAAATAGCATCCCCTAGTACCTTTAGGTATCCCACAAACTGACATATTTCTGATCTAGACTCCAACTTTTCTGTCTTTCCTTTCTGCACATGAGCCGGACATCTCCAAATTCGGATGTGACGCAAATTTGGTTTGCGCCCATTCCATATTTCCATGGGAGTCTTGTGAACAGATTTAGATGGAACTAGGTTAAGAATATAAGTGGCTGTCTCCAGTGCATATCCCCAAAATAAGATAGGTATAATTGAAAAACTCATCATTGACCTAACCATATCTAACAATGTCCTGTTTTTTCTTTCTGAAACGCCGTTCTGTTGGGGTGTACCAGGCACACTCAGTTGAGAAACTATACCATTTTCTATTAAGTAGTTCCTGAATTCTTCCGAAAGATATTCGCCACATCGATTTGATCGAAATGTCTTTATACTTTTACTCAAATGTTTCTCGACCTCAGTTCGATATGCTTTGAATTTTTCAAAAGCCTCTGACTTTCGAGTCATCAGGTAAATGTATCTGAATCTAGAGTAATCATCTGTAAAGGTGATAAAATACTCATAGCCCCCTCTCGCAGGTGTACTCATAGGTCCATATACATCAGAATGAACTAGTTCTAATACTTCTTTGGCTCTATGTCCCTTCGCTAAAAAGGACTTTTTGTTCATCTTACCCTCCAAACAAGAATCACAGACCGACAATGGTTCGACCTCAATTGAGTTGAGAGGACCATCCTTTGCCAGTCTTTGTATCCTGTTAAGGTTGATGTGTCCAAACCTAAGATACCATAGATAAGTATTACTAGTATGGTATGTATTTTGTTTATTATGGTTTGTAGAAATATTATTAATTTCATTTGTGGAATAGTTTAATATATAAAGACCATTCATCAATTATCCAGCACAAATAGGAGCTTTATTCATCAAAATATAAAACACTTTATTAGGCGCAAAATCAATAGAATAACCCTGTCCTATTAGACAAGAAATGGAAATCAAATTCCGCTTCATCTGCGGGACAAAATAACAGTCTTTAAGAATTAAACGCCTACCACTACTGAAATAAAAATAAACTACTCATACAGCTCTCGCTGAAACTAGTGCTCCTGTGCCGACTATGATAGTGAACTAACCTTCATTGAGTTTTCTGCTCTCCTGAAGCACCTGCATTGACATGCAAACATGATTAATAGCTCCAGAATCTACAACCCAGGAATATGTAGAATCAACCACCAAACAAGACTCAGTTATGAAAAACTCACCCGCACTCTGCTTCTGTTTAGCTAGTGCTTTGGGACAGTCTTTCTTCCAGTGACCTTTCTCGCTGCAGCTGAAACACTTGTCTTTCGTCTTTCCATCTGCTTTGGTCTTTTTGTTGCTTACTGGCTTCTTGCTAGCTCTCTTCCTTTTCTTTCCGCCTTTGTCTTTCGGCTTGGAATTAGAGGAGCTACCAATTGCTGCATGAGCATTACCACCTTTAGCCTTAAGACCATTTTCCACATTTTGCAACTCATTCATCAGCTTAGTCAATGGCATATCCATCTTGTGTAAGTGATAGTCTACAGTAAACTGTGAAAACATATTAGGTAGAGAGTTCAATACCATATCCACCTGAGTATTTTGATCAATAGTTGCACCCAGATTCTCCGCCACATTGAAGTGTCTAATCATGGTTAACATATGGTCCTTCACTGGCATTCCGGGTTTCATGCGAATGTTCTGTAAGGTACGAATGACTTCGAACCGAGCTCTCCTACTTTGATGTGCGAACATGTCCTTGATGCTTTTCATTATGTCATAAGAGGTTTCAAGACTGTCATGCTTCTGCTGTAACACATTCGACATCGATGCCAAAATGTAACAGCGAGCTAACTTGTCTGCAGCCACCCACTTATCATAAGAATCCCTCATGTCCTTGCTTGCAGTCTCAATGGGTTGCTGAGGCCAATCTTCTTCAAGCACAAAATCAATTTTCTCAACGGTAAGAACAATCATTAGGTTACGTTTCCAATCTACATAATTTTTTCCGGTTAGTTGGTTTTGTTTTAGGATAACGGAAAATGGACTGTGAGACATTTTGCTGAAAATAACAAAATTATTGCATATTAAAATTGAGTAGCAAATTTAACATATGATGCATGAATGCACATGTAGATCTATAAAACTACAATAATGTAACGACTACTTAATCTTTGTGATCCAATAGGCCTCTCTATAGAAAAGGTCACCGTGTCTACTGATTAAGCTGGGATTCTTCCACCAGACAAATCATATCTTGACAATAAATGTCTAGATAAATCCGGTATCGCTTTATTTGATCACCAAGATCATAAACGAGAGCCTCTATAAGAGGTTCGTAGATGATCTCGATTTGAGTATATAACATTTGTCTAGATCTCCAGATACTTGAAAAATAATCCCGCAATCTATATGATGATCTTAAATTATATTCTATCTAGACGATCTTACCAAAAAGAAACCCAATCAAACAACCCGAATCACGCAGCCCTCCTATAGGAAGTCCGTTGCGTTACCGGCACGAGGCTAACGCATTCTGTTGCTTATGAATTGACAAAAGGAGATCGTGGGTTTTTATTTAAATAGATACCCTCTCCCACTCAATATTTTTAAAATAATGGATTTTAATTTAAATAATTACCAACTGTTCACATTAATCAAATTAACATACAGTTTAATTATTACGGACTTCCCTTTCAAGAAAATTTTAATTGAAATTAAATTAATCAAGAGAAAACCAATATTTTAATGATATGCATTTTATTCTAAGTTTCACGAGCGATGCCAAAATTAATTCTATATAACATGATTTACAGAATAATAATATTTCAAACAAATATTTATAGCATACATTAGCAATAAATTTAACAATTATTTGTGGCCCAAAACAAGACTCAAAAATTAAATTAAAAACTAATTAGGTCCAAGCCCAATATTTAATTTGAAACTTCAGCTCAACACCTTGCTCCAATTGCCAAACAAGCCCAAAGATTAATTGAATCCAAACACCAACATCCTGAGCTTGTTGCCAAACAGGTCCAGCTATCAATGCAACCAAACAGCCACTATTCCAGCAACCAAACACGGTCTTCTTCCTCATTGAAACATCTTGTCCAAACAACCATTAAGCCATGGCACAATCCACAAGGACCACCGTCGGAGCGCCGGCGACGTTGACCCAAGATCTGCGCCTGCACACCGGCGCGCAGATCTCAAATCTGTAGACATCTCCAGATCCCCGGTGCGCGAGCAGATGAATACACGCACCGGTTGCACAAATTTCAGATCTGTGTGCTCGCCAACAGCACAGTAGATCCAAGATCTGCGCGCTCGCCGACAGTACAGCGCAGATTTAGATCTGTACGTTCGCTCACTCGCCAGCCGCACAGACCTTGGATATGCGCGCTCATCGGTAGCACATATCCAAGATCTGTGCAGGCGCGCTGGTTTGCAGATCTGAGATCTGCCACGTGTCCGGTCGCTGTCCCCCAACCCCCTCCTCCCCTCCCCTCTCCTCTCCTCCCCTCTCTTTTTTGGTCCGATCTTCAATCTTCGACTATTACAAAAATTAACTAGTCCCATTTTAGGGCTCACAATTAAATCTATTTTACAATTAAAAATTAAATCAAGATGATGGAGTCGTAATCTACTGATCTTGTTACAGACTCAAAATAACGAAATACAATGAACAAGTGGGGCCACAAAATAATTGGATCACAATTTAAAATAATACCAATTATTCAATCAACATATAAACAAATAATCCTAGACATCGTTCGACTAGAACATGCAATTATCACATCTAGATAACACAATAAACACGTGAACAATCGAGACCGCTCTGATACCACTTGTTGGAAACTAGCACGAGAATTAGCCAGAAAATAAAAATTTTCTTTAATTCAATAAAACTAGGATCTTTGCTAGGCGTTCACGTATTTATTATAATTAAATATTAATAGATTAGTATTATACTTGAATCGATTTACGATATTGGTCTGGATCTGATTCACGAACTTGTTGTTTTTGATTCACGAACTTAGTGCTCCGAACGTTCAAGCCTTCTATGGTATTCTCCAAGTCTAAATTACACCGGCGTGTGGGCACCTTTTTAATTAAATCAAAAACTAATTTCTGGACTAATCAAATCTAGAAAACTAAGAAACTAAAATTCGAGTCAAACAAAGACTTCAGAATTTTTCTCTCTTCTTTTTCTTGACTGAATTGATTGGAATTAATTTACATCACATGCAATGTGATATAAATATAACAAGCATCTCGATTGCAACAAATAACAAGAGTCCTGATTGCAAACAATGAAAAAGACATCCAAGTCCAATTAGCTTAGGATTGATTTAATTACACATGTAATCCCTGAACTTATATCACAATTACAATCAAGTCCAAAACTTTATTAGTAACTGTGATTAAGTCCAAAACTTTATAGAGCTACCACAGGGACCTGTCCGGCCATATATTTTTCAAGATCTAATAATTAGACTGTCTAGTCGACCTTAGACTGTCCGATCTAATTATTAGTCTTTTATTTTTTCCACTAAAGGCAAGAGACTGCACTCTCGAAATATATAAGATTACAGAAGCTATAATATTTTCAGCTGACCTACCGTATATATATTTCATCTCTGTCTAAGATCTGATAATTAGGTATGAGCATAAATAACTGTTTTGCCCTTCTAATTATTTTCACTAACTTTAAGTTACATTTTCTTCAACGGTCATGTGAACTAATTCACAGATGTAGAAGTTTAGCCGTCGCTAAACACTGAGCTCAGATTTATAACCGTTCAACAGAAAATACTTATGTTGTCACTGGACCCATTTTTCAGGGCGACAGTTCCCGACACGAATTCGTGTTTTCTAATTCGCTCATTCTCAAGCTCTCAACTCACCGAGATATTTGATCAACTAAAATGATCTCACTCATTGGTAAATCAAAGAACCATCAAACTAACGAAAAAATATACACAATTCTATCAAGAGATTTAGATGAAATACCCAGTGATCAAGTAGAATTTAATTATTTACACGGTCATGCTATATATTTAAATTAGACACGTGGTCCGTTCAATACACTCCAAGTGTACTAGTGTCACCATTAATCCATTTCTGCGATAAGGACAAATCGCAAACTCGAATGATTAAATAGTCAACACTACAACCTTCTAGTATAAGATGCCAACCCTTATACATTGGTTGTGAACAATTTTATTTATGATCATAATATAAATTGTGTCACACTATGCTTCTCAACGCAAGCATCCAACTTATATTATCATTAGTGATCATTGGCACTTTATTTACATGCTCAATACTAAACAAATGCAATAATAATAAATGAAAAGAACAAACTTTTATTTATCATAAAATTATTATTTTATTACAACAAAAAACTATACTATATGGACATACTACCCAACAATCCCTTTATTGTTACACCATATGAAAGGCAAGAATTGGCAATAGAAGAAAAGTCAAATATATATATCATTATTTAAAGTGTAAACCGTGTATAATATAATCTATCTCCAAATCCTGATAGTGCCTTTTCATCATCTGATCATCACCTTTCCAAACGCGTCTGTGACCAAGACAAAAAAGCCAAATGATAGAGCTGGCGATGTATATTTATATATTAATTATATATAATAAATTTTTTGCACATGAAAATTCCGTGCATTGCGTCAATAATCACGGACATTCTAAGTTTCCAACCGAAAAACCTCCTTCGGACAAAATCATGTGAAATCAACGCGGTTGCAAGTAAGATGGTATTTTCTTTGTACAATAGGGGTATTCTTGTCACTCCAGAAAGTTTCATGCACACGTGTAGTTTTCCCATAGGTTAATAATATGGCTTATTGCAAGAGGAAAAAGACCTCCATGGGTTTTACTACCCGACCCACTAAGTAAAATGGTAGTCTCAACCCACAGCCCATCTCTTTCTTGACGGCTCTCCTCTTTTGTTCATACATTAATGTGAATGTCATTCTGTTTCCAGTTCAGCAATTGCTTCATCACTCAACTTCCTATATAAATGTATAATATGTCAAGCCCTTTGCATTTACAGTCCATTTGAGAAATGTGGCATATTTGTGCAATTCTATCTGTTTTAGCAATTGTGGGTGCTGAAGATCCTTACAGGTTCTTCACTTGGAGCATCACCTATGGAGACATCTACCCTTTAGGCATCCGCCAACAGGTTCGTACATAAATATATATGACGTGTTTGATAAGGTCGACTGTCGAGTCTTATTTAATACCACGTACATGTATCGTAAAATGCTAGCTTTTGCATGGTAGTCATATTAGTATATATCTGCATGCATGATGATAGTCATTTTTCATTGTATGTAAAATTGCAGGGAATTCTGATAAATGGGCAGTTTCCCGGACCGGATATTGACGCCGTTACCAACGACAATCTCATAATCAATGTACACAATAACTTGCGAGAGCCGTTTCTTCTATCATGGTTAGTTTGTTAGGCGTACGTCTTACGTCCGAAACCTACTTTGTTACGAAACTTAACAGCATTATGTATGAATTTGATAACAATCTTACCTTGTTTTACGTTGCCTAGGTACTTTTGTTTTCTTCAATTCCACATCTAAGAGCATTTCTAATGCACTTCGTCTATTACTTCTTAGACGTGCTACATAAACATATATATACGGAGTTATAAAAAATAATCTTCAATGCATGTTAACAAGGACTCCATCTATCTGATGTGGCACATTAAAATATAGATTCTATCTAGAAATCCGTCTATATTTAGACGGACTTGTAGACGGAGTGAATTAGCAAATTTAATTTTAGACGGAGTGCATTAAAAATGAATTTTAATTTGATCGTCTATTCTATAGACACAGTACTACATGGATTGGAAGTCCGTCTATTTTACTTGCCACATAAATTGCAATAGACATATTGCATTAAAGATGCTCTAATATTTCAAGTATCTAGGTAGGATTAAGCCGTTATCATCCTATGTTCTTTTCCTATTCTAATTTGTCAAATTAGGACAATAAATTTCTATAAATAATAGTGTCCTAAAAGACATAAAAAGATAGGGCCTAAAGTGCACATGGAGAAGGCTTAAAAAAAAAAAAAAAAAAAAAAAAAAAAAAAAAAAAAAAAAAAAAAAAACAATGAACCTTAATTTGACCGTCTATCAGGCTTTTGGCGCGAAATTTTTATTTCTTTTTTTTTTTTTCCGATTCTTTTTAAGGTTACATATACTGATTAAATAAAAAGAAGAATTAATATAAGAAAATTAGAACGTAGAAACTTATTTCCATAATATGCACCAAGATGATAGACTTACATATGTTTTAACCATGAAGGTATGCATTTTTTTTATTAGTAGTCTTAGAATAATTAAAATAATATTAAAAATAAAGAAACGTTTAGTGTCCATTTAAGATTTTTGGAATACCGATTATGAATTTTTTTTTAAAATATCAATTTTGGACATTTATGGACTGTCGAGTTCTGAGTGATTTTTAAAACAGTCAAACACATTCTTAAAAATTTATTATCCGGCGTTTCTAAAATAAAATTTAAAGAACAAAATTTTTTGATAAAAATTGATTAAAAAAAATGTAGATCCCATGAAATGAATGATTAAAATTATAATTGTCAATTTTAACCTCAACTTTTAGCAACTTTTTAATCTAAACCAAACGGATGCTAGAGTCTTTTTTCAAATACATTTAGGATCGACTACATGAATTTTTGTTGTCATTTTGTTTGTTTGTTGCTAGATCTAGGAGATGTAAAGCAAAGACACAACTGATTAAGCAAATGCATGTCAAATTGTTGGAAAATAAATGTTGAAAGAAGAAAAAGGCGGACCTGCAACCTAAATATTAATTGTGTACTAAGTTGTACCTGCAAAAACTAAAACTGTATAAAGATTGAAGTGATGTTTATGAAATGGAGTTTTTATGTTATGTCATACAATACAGGAATGGAGTTCAGCAGAGGAGGAATTCATTCCAGGATGGAGTTTATGGAACAAATTGTCCCATTCCTCCTGGCAAGAACTTCACTTACAAAATGCAGGTTAAAGATCAAATAGGAAGCTTTTATTATTTTCCATCTCTTGCATTCCACAAGGCCGCTGGTGGATTTGGAGGAATTAGGATTCTCAGTAGGCCGAGAATTCCTGTCCCGTTCCCCGAACCTGCCGGAGACTACACGGTCCTAATCGGGGACTGGTACAAAACAAATCACAAGGTACTTTAGATAACATTTTTTGGCGCCTTAAATATTCTAGAACCATTCATGCGACGAAATAAATTTGTAATGGCTTGACCTATTTTGAATCTTGTACTAAAATTGAAGGTACTGAAGGCTGTTTTAGACCATGGTAAGAGGCTAATGTTCCCTGATGGCATCCTAATCAATGGCCGTGGTTCAAATGATGGCATCCTAATCAATGGCCGTGGTTCAAATGGTGCATCATTCACTGTTGAACCAGGTAACAAATATCTCCTACAAACTTTCCTGTTTTTGATAGAGGTCGGGTTATTTTATCTGCTAAAACTCGGTGGATTTGAATGGTTTTCCAGGAAAAACTTACAGGTTCAGGATATCAAACGTGGGACTGCAAAATTCACTTAACTTTCGCATTGAGGGGCATAAAATGAAGTTAGTTGAAGTTGAGGGGACTCACACTATCCAGACAACCTTGTCCTCTCTTGATGTCCATGTCGGTCAATCCTATTCCGTGTTAGTTACTGCAGATCAGCCGGCCAAGGACTACTACATTGCCATTTCCACACGTTTCACGAGCCAGATCCTCACCTCCACTGCTGTTCTTCACTACAGCAACTCCAGAAAACCGGTGTCTGGACCACCACCAGGAGGACCAACCACTGAAATTGATTGGTCACTAAAACAGGCTCGTTCCATTAGGTACGTTCCATCATTATAAACTCATGAAATTGAAGGAGGAAAACCTGTGAAGAATTAAAAAGATACAAACTCCATTAATGTCTCGATTATGGAAAACAAGGCAAACAAACAAAACATGATTTGATTTTCTAAGCAATGATTTTCATTGCTCGTTTACCATTACTATTTTCAGGACTAACCTCACTGCAAGTGGGCCAAGACCAAACCCTCAAGGCTCGTACCACTATGGTCAAATCAAAGTTTCCAGAACAATCAAACTAGCTAATTCAGCTGGTCTACTCAATCACAAACAGCGTTATGCAGTTAATGGTGTATCGTTCATCCCAGCTGACACGCCGCTTAAGCTTGCAGATTACTACAATATTGGAGGGGTATTCCGCGTTGGAAGCATCCCTGACAATCCAAGAGGTCGAAGAATACACACCGACACATCAGTTATGGGTGCAGACTACAAAGCATTTGTGGAGATAGTGTTCGAGAACCGTGAAAACATCGTCCAAAGCTGGCACCTCGATGGTTATAATTTCTTTGTGGTCGGGTATGTGCATATTAATGTTACATCTCAATTTAGGGATGATGAATTATAACTTTCTCTGATTCACATTTAATCCATAACCCTACAATTCCATATGAGATAAAAAAAAAAAAAAAAATGTATTTCGAGTTTTCTACGTGTGCAATTAATGTTTACTTAAGCTAAAATGATAATTGCATTGCAGAATGGATGGCGGCCGGTGGACGTCAAAGAGTCGGAAACAGTATAATCTTATAGATGCAGTTTCTCGATGCACGACACAGGTGAAAATTCAGATTCTAAATTCACTTAAGCAGAATGTGTTTGAGCTATTTGAAACTAACTTTTTTACGTAACAGGTATATCCCAAGTCATGGACTGCGGTATATGTGGCACTCGACAATGTGGGCATGTGGAACTTAAGGAGTGAGTTTTGGGCAAGGCAATACCTTGGACAACAATTTTACCTGCGAGTGTATTCACCAGTTCAGTCAGTCAGGGATGAGTATCATATTCCGACGAATGCACTGCATTGTGGAAGAGCGAAGAACAGACACACATGATCCACTGCCAAAAGGATAAGAATCACTGTTAATCAGTCTTGAAATTGAAGAATGACCTCAAGGTCACCGATTGTCACATTCATTTTATCTCTTAAAAATAAAAAAGCTCAAGAAAGGAAAAGTTTGGTAGTAGTAAATTCGTATACATCATATCCTGGTATTATAATAAAGTAAGCATATCTGTTTATGGTTTTCGAAAACTTGTAGAAAGTCTCTGCGCCTTTCTGTTTTTATTGGAAATGAGGAAAAATGTTACACGTGTGATACATACATATTTTATCCCTAATGTTTCGTGACAGAAAACATTTGGACATAAACATTCAAAACTGCAAAGTAGGGAAGATCAGTACTTCATTAAATAAACGTACAAGATGTACGAGTTACTGGAGCAATCTGCCCAGTTACTGGAAATTAGTAAGAAACAAACGTAGAAGTGAATATTTCGGCCTGCAATGAAATACATCAGAGGGGAGAAACCATTTGATAGTACCGTGGTCTACTGCATCCCATAGCTAGAATTGCCGCAAAACTTACTCTAATTAGAAGGTTAGATTCTGTAGATAGGAGTTTCCTGCACAACTTGACTTGGTAATCCACTAAGATTTCCCGACTTCTTGGAAAATGTAGCCATAAGATCTTATTGACATATCACACCAAAAGTAGAAGAATTCTCACCTGCTTGAACTTGCAGAGATCTTAATGCACGTAAACAGTGGTTTTCAATGAAAATGAAGCATCCCATTGCAGATGAAGAGATATTACTCTTTATGAAATCCCGGTTTTTCTTTTTATCTCCACCAGGATTTCAATGTTGGCTTCAGAATCTGGTTGCCTGCATTTTCCAATGTAGTAAAGCTTGATTTTGATATATGTAGCCCCCTGTTCCAACGTACCAGTAGCCTTTTGATTGTTTAAGCATTTACTAGTGATCAGTAGGTGCTAAAACAAAATAAAGAATCGGGTGAAAACTTCCCCAGCAAAAGAGATAACAGCAGAGAAATCCCATGCCCTTGTAATCCTATTTCTGTCTGTTCATCAGGCAACACATGAAAATGAGCTGGTTTGATTTCTACAGCTGCTGATATGATATGATGTTTCACAAAGTGGAGAATTGAAAGCTGGAATATTGAGGTCAATATTAGTTAATCAAATTATAAAAATTTGTCTATGTAGACCAGACTGTTTCTCTTTGTTAATGCAAACATTCAGCCACTCTATTACTGTTACTCACAAGATTGTCAAGAAAACTTCTAACAACAAGAATCTAATCTCTCTGGTACCAGAGAGAGAATAACAGAACTAGAATTTGGAGTCAATTCTCGACAGATATTCCAACTTCACCATAGGATTCAATAAATAGTTTGAGATCAACATCAGCACCACAACGAAGTGTGCATACCATTTTGCTTTTGAGATTAAATGAAATTGGGGGATTGCACATGGACGGTCGAGGAACTATGGCAACCAAGAATGAAAGGGAATTTATACGTGCCTTATGCTGATTGTTTCTTCGTTAACGAAGAACGGTGGGGTCAGAAAATGATTCGCAACCAACTGCAAGAAGCAGAGGCATATCAAAATTATAAAAATTTGTCTATGTAGACCAGACTGTTTCTCTTTGTTAATGCAAACATTCAGCCACTCTATTACTGTTACTCACAAGATTGTCAAGAAAACTTCTAACAACAAGAATCTAATCTCTCTGGTACCAGAGAGAGAATAACAGAACTAGAATTTGGAGTCAATTCTCGACAGATATTCCAACTTCACCATAGGATTCAATAAATAGTTTGAGATCAATATCAGCACCACAACGAAGCGTGCATACCATTTTGCTTTTGAGATTAAATGAAATTGGGGGATTGCACATGGACGGTCGAGGAACTATGGCAACCAAGAATGAAAGGGAATTTATACGTGCCTTGTGCCTTATGCTGATTGTTTCTTCGTTAACGAAGAACGGTGGGGTCAGAAAATGATTCGCAACCAACTGCAAGAAGCAGAGGCATATCAAAACTGAAGGATAAAATCATAAAAATGAAAAAAAGAATTATGGCTCAGTAAATCCATGAACCTTTCTCATTATTCACAGTTAATGATGGCATCAAGGTGGTGGAAAGGATATACATTTTCCAGTATCACAAAGATAAGTGACAGTCTTCATAGTAGCTCTGCCACAAAATAACATGTTGCATATACATTCCCTTGTCATTCTGGTGCAGAAAGTAACATGCTACATGTACATTCCCTTGTCCGTTTCGGTATAGATTAGACACTCGTATAGACATGAAAATGCAGCTCACTTTACAATAATCCTGAGCCAGTATTGCGAGGAGATGCATTCACAACTTGTCAGGAATCTGAACATTCAAATTTGGATCAAGTCAGATGCTGATGGAAATGAAATCATCACACCAAGGAAAGAAAGAAGGCAACTGAAAAACTACATTTATTATTGATTGGGCGTTCAGCCTTGGTACTAATATTAGATGACGAGTCATACCATAATTTCAAGGCAGATGAGACTTTTCAAACTTTATATTTAATGCAACTACCATGATCCTGCTAAATGATGACTCCGCTTGAGCAAAAGCAAACAGTAGTACGGCTAGGATACAATTAATCATTAATAGGATATTAGGGAAAGTTTTGGGCTAAATAATCTGTACAATCAGGCCATTGCACCATATGATGACTGAGCTTTGTCATCCTCAAAATGATTGGTTTGATCCACAAAGCAAATATAATTGACAATGCTCATGATCTTGCAAATAACTTCCCTTCTTCCCTTCTCAATGAAAGGCTGTTACGAAATAAGCTCTATCATCATTGCTGGAACAACAGAAAAGAACAACAACGCTAGCAAAGCTCAATCAATAGAGAATTTTTTTCAATCATTCCTAACGTTGGACAGTTATAAATGCAACTTCGTACTGAGTTTTCAATGACACAATTTGGGTTAAAAAATAATCAGTGCCACCCTAGAGTAGAGTTTTGAGTTTTTCAATGCACAATGTGGGTTAAATCAATTTTGGATGAATTAGCATGCAAAGATTGTTAATAGAAAGTATGTAGTGGCCATGCTAATTGAGGATAAAGAGAGCAATAGTGAATTCCGAAACAGCTTTGTCCCGCCCAAACACCACCCTAGAGTAGAGTCAAAAGTTACCTGGTTCAGGGGGTTGTCTAGAGATTCCTTCCATAGTTTCCAAATCATATATTTGTATTGAGTGTGCGTAAGACCAGGCTTCTCTTCTTTCAACCTTGGAAGCTCAGCTTCTTCAAAAGCCTACAAATGCATAAATTCAGAAAGAAGTCAAGCTTTATAAGCATTGTAAAGTTTAGTAGAGAGCCAAAAGGTAAAGAAAATTGAATCCGGTAAGAAACAAGTGGATTTAGCAGAAACCCCAATATATATCTTTTGAATGTCGTGAAAAAAATACAACACAAGACCAATGATGACTTGTAAGGACGAAACTTAGGCTATTAAGACGAAACTTAGGCTATTAAGACTGGCAAGAGAAGAAATTCACGATAAAGAGAGTGACAGCATGCTTATTTGGGAAGAAGTGGTGCTTCCTAATTTAGTATGAAAAAGGAAGCTTTTAAACTCTCCAATTTATGAGGCCATACTGGAAATCCATGGTTAAGATGCGCGGTTCTTTGATTCAACTCTATTGTTTACTTTTCCTTTTTGAAGACTGTTCAAACGTACAATATTTACCACATTTCCTTCCAGAAAAGTGACCTGGGAATGGACAAATATTTCAAATTAATTCCGGTTAACTTGTCATTTGATTTCCTTTGCAATCATATTCCCAAATTGGAATCATATTTATTCGCCTTAATCGCAAAAAGCTTATTGTCCCCAAACACTTGTTCTAATAGAGTTGAAATTGATAGAAAAATCTACTCTTCACTACCTATTTCTTCTTGAATTGTACCGTTCAACAACAAAGTGATATCTGTTCTCGGATTCCTCCTCACGCCAGTACTGCTCTTCCTTATATCTGGTTTCTTCCGAGGCCCAGCTGCCTCGGCTTTGTTGTTTAACTCCCATTTTCTTCGGCATCTTTTGGAATTAAATCTTCTAATTCACCAATTAACAGAGGTACATTTCGATGGAAAGAAAGGGGGAAAGCGGAAGAAAAGCTGAATTTATATCTAAAATGTAGGACTAGGAAGTTAGAACTGTTTTTATCTTTGCAAGTTTTTTAATAGGGAAATTCGCACAAATGCCCCTAACCTTTTTTCTCAGTGCAGAAATGGTCAATAATGTTTATTTTTTTCACAAAAATTCTTAATATATATATTTTAGTACGTAATTAGTCCTTATTTGATAAAAAAATATTCTCTTAATTTTAATTAGAGAAAATTATAATTGAATTTCCAACCTTTGCAAAAATTGTAAATGAATTTGTCATATTTATTTTTTATAAAAAATTAAAAGAAATTAACCAATTTTTTTTTAATTAATATTTTATTGACTAAATTGATAATATACTAAATTATTTTGTATATTTTATGAACTATTATAAAATAACTAAAATTTAAGCTCATAATTATTAACAAACATGTTAAATAAAGTTATTTTTTTATTATTAAGTAATTATATTTTATAAAATTTAAATTTTTATTTTATCGTTACAACATAAAAAGAAAATTAACTTTATCACAAACTTGATTATAAAATACTTTTATTTAATTGAGTTATTGGTTTATTAACTACAAATATTAGAGCTACAACTATATTCTTCATATTTTAATTTATCATTTTATTATCGTTCAAAAATAAAGAATACATAATGTGTAAATTAATTTTTATTAGTAATTTGATGTTAAAAAAAATATGATAAGATTGGTTCAGTGTCATAATATTGTAGACGGTAGATTCTACAATTGAAAATTTCAGATTGATTGGGCCACCAGCAATCCTGAATAACTTAAAAAATACACTACGAAAGAAAAACCGTTAAAGGGTCTCAAGAGGACACCGGTGTGGTGTCGGCCGAAGACTCTCTGACGGTCAAGTCAGTAAATTTGTATAGATGAATATGAGAGTGTCAGACGGGAAGTGAATAATTGAAGTTGAATGTTTTTTCATCAACGTACCTTTCAATCCGATAGATGGTAGTATTTATAGGAGCAACGTCACAACCGTCTAGTCGAAACCGGTGGAGATTCTTCGAGATTTTCGGTTAGGTGGAGATACGGTCAGTTGTATTCTGATCAGTTTCATGATAAGTCTTATCCGTCTGGATTTAGTCAAGTCTGTTACGATATGACTGAATCGTTTTGAGGATAGACTTTAAGAAGTTTTGGGCTGACCCGTGATGTTTTTGAGTTATATAATATCTTCGAGTTGGGCCAAATCGGCGTTTTGTCGTATGGGCATTTCCTCTGGCCTCATTGAATAATTTCGAGATATTTGGGCCAGTAGAATAATTTTTACCACTACAAATATTATACACCATTTCGCTATTTATTTAACTTAATTTTTATACAATTGTTTCACATGGAATTACATATACTTAAAACACAATAATTTTATATTTTTCTCTTACGAAAATTTAGTTGACACGACTATAGTGATATATTTAATATGCTAAATTAAATATTATTTAATAAATATATCAGATCAATTTGTACCTTTTGCAAAGGTGGAGATTTCAATTGCAATTTTTTCTAACTAAAACTAATGACATATTTATTTCTTTTTATCAAATAAAGATTAATTATGCACTAAAATACATAAGTTAAAAAATTTTGTGCCAAAAACAAAGTTAGGGATTTTTTCCAAACTGAAAGCAAATGTTTAGGAACTTTCCGTAGGAAATTAGAGCATGTTTTCTATCTTTGCAAGTTTTTAACATGTTTTCTATTTTCCGTTTACATGAGAATTGTTTTTGGGCCTGGTTGGCTAAATGGCATAGTCAAATTTGTCAATTAAACAAAGGATTGTATCCGCTGTCAATAAATTTGATAAATAATTACGTCTCTTAATTTAAATTAATTTAAAAATCTAGATTTATTAGAATTTTTGTTAAAATTATACAACATTCAAACACATCTTAATAAAAAAAATTTAATATATCTAGACCATTAGATTAATTAAAATTAAAAACCATGATTATTTGTCAAATGCATTAGTAGGTGCAACGATCTCTTTAAATAAATAGCTTAACTTACAAAATTAAAGAGGTTACAAATGTCTCTTTTGTAATAAAAAATAATAATTATCTTTGTCGGTTAAAGTCTATTAGAAATTGACCTTAACAGATAATTAGGTCGAAATAGGAGTCGGTTAAGAATTGACCCTAACAGACAATTATATTTTAAATGGTCGGTTTGCGGCTGTTAAACTTGTTTCTCAATCAATCTATCTCAATATTTCATAAGTAGAATTAAATTTACATAAATTTAAAGCATATCACAAATTTATACTCAAATGTGTGTGTGTGTGTTATCATAATTTATACTACAAAATTGATAATTTCTACCATAAACTAAATGAAGAAGAAATAATCACACATTGTACAAATTTTGAAATGGGCTAACATTGTGAACTTCATTGATTGATTCACAACACATGTTCCTTGATACTATCTATGGGTACTTTCCAAGTTAGAAATAGGATTTCGTGCACTTGTTTGAACTTGTTTTATGATTAATAAGATGTCAATATCTTAATAAAATAGCGAAATTTAGATCGATTACGTACATGTTACATAAATGAATTTGAAAACATATGAAATGAAGTAAGAGGAGATTTACACAAAAGTAGATTTGGTAATTTGTTTATATATATATATTAAGGGATTTTATATTGTAAAATTGGTCAAAAACTATTCAGATAAACTAACCGGATCACCCAGTCATGTACCACCATTCGACATTGTTTTGGGGAGATTGCATTTGGAGTCCCTAATCTTATCTAAAAACTCAAATGGATTCTAAAACTTTATTTTTCACAGTACAATCCCCAACATTTGGTTAAATAGGCAGTTGAAGGACCTTTGGATGATCTCCGTCCAAAACTCCGTTGGTTCAACTCTTGACCTAATTTTGACTATTTCTAATAAGGGTAAAATTGGTATTTTTCTTTTCCTGTTAAAACAATTAAAACATGACTAAATATATTCACACTAAATTTTTGTTATAAGTACATCACATTTTAATTATATGAAATGTCTATCACCTTTACAAGTTATCACGCATATGTCCTCAACTTTTTTTCATTGCATTATTATCATCAACCTTCTATTAATTAGTATATTTTGTTTTTTATGATAATTTTGCTCCAAAATTTTCATTAAGAGGGAGGAAAAAAAAACATTATTCGCTCATCATATTTTTAAATAAGTAAAAAGAACAATAACTACAAAATTATGAATAAATATATGTCCTTCGTTTTAGAGCAGGCTAATAAAAGTTTTGGATAAAAATCATTATTAGGGATAAGATGTACTAATTAATAGAAATGTTAAGAATAATAATATGATGAAAAAAAGTTAAAGACATAAATGTGACAATAAATAAAAATTGAAAACTTTTAATGCAATTAAAATGTAGTGTGTTTATAAAAAAAAAAAAAAAAGAGAGAGAGATAATTGCATATTTGGTCTCCAACCTTTCAAAATCGTTGAAGATATGCCCTTAACCTAAAAAATAGCACCACACATCCTCAACGTATGAAGAAATACGCGTCGTAAGTCCTTCTTGACCATTTCCGTTAGTTTTATCCGTTAAAAATCAAAATTGGACTACACGCGATTCATTTCTCCAAAAAATGCAATTGCAGGGTGAAAATATCACTCCACTATAAAAATATGAATTCTTGTTAAGGATAAAATTAAATCATTCAATTATGCTTCAACAATTTGTTTCCCCAAACCCCAATAATTCTGTTCCACTCCTCTCTTCGCCGCCTGCTCCACCATTTTCCGATGAAGACTTCTTCTCCACCACCACCTCTGTGGCCTCAGGCTCTACCTCCTCCGACTCCAAACTACCTTCCCTGGTGCTATCTCTACCTCATCAGATCCACATCATATGGCCGTCGAACAGAGCGCTAACCTTATCTTGGGTCTCTAACCTGATGTAGGCCTTCAACTGGGCTTCCAAAGCCTTGCCGCCCTCGGAGTTTACCTCCATGCTTCTGATCGAGGTCTTTGATAAACTTGTGCTTACAGCGTCCAAGATTTTGGAAAAAGAGCCCAATTGTGTAAAAATTGATTCAGAATTGGGTTTGGGTGCACGACCAGTTCCATGATGTTATGTTTTTGCTTAAGAACGCGGGATTCCCGGGCGAGGATTAGTTTTTTGTATTCAATGGAGATTATGTGGACAGGGGTGCTTGGGATCTTGAGGTTTTTCTAACCTTAATGGCGTGGAAGGTAAAAGCTATAAGCTTGATTTGAATACCTGTAATTATCAACTAGCTTTGATCTCGATGACTGCGTTTTTCGAGTGTAAGGTAGTGTTCTCTTTGCGTTTCAGTTTTGTATTTTGAGTTTTGAATTCATTTTGAGTTTTGTGTTTTTAGTGTCTATTTTGAGATTTATGAAAATAGGTTCTTTTTGTCATTCTTGAAAACTGTTTATCAAAATAGAAAATTAGAAAACACATTTACTTTGAAATTTTGAGAAATTTTTTTGTATAATATATTATTCAAACAATTATTGATTAAAAAAATAGAATTACTTGGAATTAAAAATAATTAAAAACAATTATTGTTGGAATTAAAAATAATTAAAAACTCAGAATTAGTTGGAAATAAAAACAATTTAAAACAATTATTTTTGGAATTAAAAATAATTAAAATCTTGGAATTATTTGAAATTAAAAATAATTAAAAACAATAATTAATTAAAAACAATTATTTTTGGAATTAAAAACAATTAAAAACTTAGAATTATTTGGAATTAAAAATAATTAAAAACATGGTATTGAAAAAGTGCGCATTCTGTCAGGTAGTGTGACTTGAACCACTGACCACTTGGAATTAAAAGTGCGCATTCTGGCTGTTTGGAAAATAGTCACGTTTTGTAAAGAAAATGCGGAAAATAACTAAATCATCATTTTTCATGACCAGCGGAAAATGTTAATAAATAAAAAAAAGACCGCATACTGGACTCGAAACGCAAACCTTCAACATCAAAACGCACGTTTTGGCCGTTTTGGACATTTCCGTGTTTTGTGAAAAAAACGACGAAAACGATAAAAATATCATTTTCCGTTTTCTTTGTTTTTTTTTTAGTGGTTTGGAAAATACATTTTCGAAAATGAATAAGTAAACAAGTTTTACTATTTTCAAAAACAGAAAACGAAAAATGTGTTAAAATGGCAAAGAGAACAGGCCGTAAGATATGAGTTCAAGTTTGATCTTTTGTGGTTCTTTAAGAACAAGTAAAAATTTGTTAATTTTGATCTTTTCTGGTTCATTCACTTCCGCAATTCCACTCGCGTTTTTTGGAGAAATGAATCGAGTGTAGTTCAATTTTGATTTTTAACGAACAAAACTAACGGAAACTGTCAAGAAGGATCTACGACGCCTATTTCTTCATACGTTAGGGATGTGGTGCTATATTTTTAGGTTAGGGGCAAATCTCTAAAGATTTTGAAAGATTGGGACCAAATATGCAATTATCCCTAAAAAAATGAATTGTTAATATAACTATCCTTTAAATAATTAAAAAACAAAGAGCAAATAAAAAAAATCAACCATCCCGGATAAATCATAATCCTTCTGTCCAAAATAATAAATTTGTTTATATTTTCACACAGTTTAGTAAAATGTAGTTATTATAATTGGGAAAATAAATTTTACTTATATTTTTTAACACGGTAGATTCAAATATTCTTCCTGAACACCTACTCTTAATAATCTAACATGATGATTTGGGTTCTCTAATTATTTAATTATAGTTAGAGATTTATGTTTAAATATCTAACATTTTGAGATATTGAGTAGACTAACAACGATTTTTAACTTCAATTTTCTTCGAGCAGAGAACTAAATTTTGGAAAATTAACACTGAAAATCCAACATAAAAAAAATAAAAAATTGCCTCCTCTTTAATTGAGTCTCTGAAAAATAAAAATAAAAACCTCAAAGAATTGTGATTCAAAAATTCATAGGGTAAATAGTACTGGGGGTCCCGAACCTTTGAACCTTGTAACAATGGGGTCCCGAACTTTCCATTTCTAACCCTCGAGTCCTTAACCTATGAATCGTTAGCGTCTGAGGTCCTTTTTTGACAGAAACTGTCAGTTTGACCGTTAAATGGTAAAAATTTCGTTAAATAAACTATTTTACCCTTAAATTGAATGATTACATAAGTAAATAAATAAAAATAAAATTTGCAACTAAACCATAAACACTTCTTCTTCTCCAAAATGCCGCCGCCAATCACCACCCACCGAAAAATTTGTCGCCGCCGCCGGTGGGTGATGGTTGAGTCAATTCCTAAAAATTCATTGTTTGCGACATTTAACTTATTAAATTTCGTCCACGAATGAATCCCGCTTGGAATTTCACCAGACAGTTTATTGTGATGAAGATCTAACTTTACTAATTGCCCCAGCTTCACTATACTAACCAATAGAGGTGTCAAGACGGGCGGGCAGACTGAACCCGCATCGGCCTACCCGTTTCGACTCGAAACTGCGGGCCGGCCCGTGAACTGGGCAGGCTGTTCACGGCCCGGGCAGTTCGGTATTTAACCGCTGACCTATTTTGATTTTTTTTAATAAATGGTAGAGAGCTGTTTATAGTGAAAAATGTGACAGATGCGTGATGTTTTAGTTTTTAAATATTAAAAAAATAGAAATTGAATTAAAAAATTAAAAAAATGTGAATTTATCATTGTTATTTTTTTTATTTAGTAATTTAATACATATTTTGCTATATATGTAAATATTGTTTTTTAAATTACAATAGGTAACTAATTTTTTTTAGTAATTTCAAAAAAAAATTAATTTTTTATTCATATGGGCCAAACCGGGTTGAACGGTGGCCTACCTGGACTCGACCTGGATGGACCGACGGGTGGGTCGGGCTCGTATTCAATTTTTGTGGGTTGGGTTGACTCGGCCAGCAACCCACCGTGGCGCAGACTTCATCAAAGGCGGGTCGAGTCGACCCGCCTGACCCAGATTGATACCTCTACTAACCAGTAAGGACCCTGAAAAGTGAAAACTCATTATCATTCCCAGAAAATTCCAACAAGTTACCCAAAATACCAATCACTTCTGGAATAGTTCCAGAAAAGCTATTTACTGATATTATCAATTGGGATAAATTTGAAGCACCAGAAATAGTTTTTGCAATCCCACCAGAAAATGAGTTGTCGGCGAGCTCAAGCAGGGATACGTGAGGAAGACCCCAAAAATCAACCAAAACCTCGCCAGAAAGTATATTGTGCCCTAATCTCACACGCAATAAGCTCTGACATTCAGCTAGAGCAGCTGGAATTTTTCCGGAACATGAATTTTCAATCATTAAAACCTCTTCAAGAGCACCATTTGAACACAGATTCTCAGGTATTTCACCGAAAAATCCATTTGTTGAAACATCAATGCACCGTAAAGGCGAGTTTTTCCCAAGATTTGGAGGTAATTTTCCAGTTAACTGATTCTGAAAGAGCCTTAACCCACTGGCGGCGGCGGCAAAATTTTCGGTGGGTAGTGGTTGGCAACGGTATTTTGGAGAAGAATAAGTGTTTGGAGTTTAGTTGTCATTTTTTATTTTGTTGGTTGGGGGTTTAGTTGTAATTTTTATTTTTATTTTTTTTATCATTCAATCTAAGGGTAAAATAGTCTATTTAACAAAATTTTGACCATTTAACTGTCAAACTAACAGTTTTTGTCAAAAAAGGACATCAGGCGCTAACGTTTCATAGGTTAAGGACCCAATGGTTAGAAATTGAAAGTTCAGAATTCTATCGTCACAAGATTCAAAGGTTCGGAACCCCTAGTGCTATTTACCCAAATATATATATAGGAAACTCACTCATTTGGATAATAATATCATCTTTTAGGTTAATATGGGGTGGGTGGGTGGTTCAATTGCAATGGTTGATGGTGATTTCCCGGTGGACGTATTGAGAAATATGATTGAATTTCTTTTTCTTTTTTGTTTAATTCTATTCTTTTTTTATTTGTTCTTTGTTCTTTTAATTTTTTTTAAATAGGAAAAGGGAGAATGTCAACTTTAAAAATGGTCAAATAAGATCAAAGGTTGAACTTCTATTGAAAAAAAATAAAGATTGAGAGTTGAACTTCTATTGGGGAAAAAAAAAGATCGAGAGTTAAACTAACGGAGTTTTAAATGGAAATCATCCATGGGTCTTTTAGCTACCTATTTAATCGAAGTCTATGCTGTTAAAAATAGAAGTTTAGGATTTTATTTATACTGTTTTGTAAAAGTTATAGACCCCAAAGGTAATATTTCTTTATTTTTGGTTTGACTTTAATTTCTCATTCTTTTCTTGTTTGATAAAATGTATGGTTGAAAAAATTAATAAAAGTTGTGAGTTCCATGAAACGTGTAATTAAAATTAATTGTTGACTTTTGATCAGAATTTTGAAGTAGATTTTAATCTAGACCAAACAAGCACGAAAATTAATTCCATCTCAACTAGGATGGATTTAGAGAATAACAACGGGTTAGCCACAGCCCATATCCAATAATAAAGGAGATTGAATTTATTTATTTTTTGAAAATACACATATACACTACTGGATTGTGATACTTGGGATCTTTCGTATATGCAATAGTATCCTGACTATCACATTAAATCAACGTAGGTTCTACATCACCACTAATGACTCTTAGATGCTGAAAGAATATCTTTAACCAAAATAGCTTCATTTATGCCACAAATTCTGCTTCAATTGTAGACAATGAAATGAATATTTGATTCTTATTACTCCAATAAATGGCGCCAGGAATGCTTATCCAGAAGTTGGCTTGCACTCATCTAGATCTCCAACTCAGTCAGCATTTGTGTATTTCTTTAAGCTTAAATAATTTTCGTGATAACATAGAAAATAATCAACAATACCTTTCAGGAATCTCAAGATCCTCTTTACCGCTTTCAAATTCCTTTTTCAAGATTAGACTGATAACTGCTGACCAAACCAAGGGCATAACAAATTGCGAAGCGAGTACAAATTATGGTGTACATCAAACTCTCAACAGCACTGGAATATGGTACTTTGGACATTTGTTTTTTTTTTTCTTTAGGAATCTTAGGACACGTGCAAAGACTTAGAGTTTCACCTTAAATATAAGAATATCAATTGGGTTGCAATTCTCCATATTGAAACATTCAAGAACCTTCCTTATACATAACTCTTGTGACAGAGAAAGAAATCTCTTAGAACGATCTCTATGGATTTTAACACCAAATATGTAATCTGATTCACCCATGTCCTTCATTTAAAAATTTGAAGACAACCATTTTTTAACAGTCTCAACGTACTCCTTGTCATTCACAAAAAATAATATATCATCTACGTAAAGAGATAGAATTACAAATCTTCCATTGGACTTTTTCGCATAAATACAATGATCTTCGTCTAACATAACGAAATTGTATGAGATAATAGCCTTGTCAAATCTCAAATACCACTATCTAGATGACTGCTTTAGACCATAGATAAATCTCCGCAATTTACAAACTTTGTTATCTTGATTCTTTACAATGAAACCTACAGGTTGTTCTATGTAGATCTCTTCATCCAACTCTCCATTGAGAAAAGCATTCTTAATGTCTATTTGATGTAATTCTAAATATAAACGCGACACTATAGCTAGGTGTAAGCGAATATAGGTAAATCTCACCACTAATGAAAAAGTTTCCTCATAATATATACTCTCATGTTGGTTATAACATTTTGCCACCAAGCAAGCATATTATCTCTCTATAGACTCGTCAAGCCTTCGCTTTATCTTAAGAACCCATATGTTTCCATTAGCTTTTCAACCAAATGGAATATCAACCGAGTCCCAGACTTGATTGATGTCATAGACTCTATCTCCTCTTCCGTTGCTTTATTCCACTTTTCCTTCGCAGGGCCTGATAGAGATTCATGCAAAGATTTAAGCTCTTCATCATCTTTTTGGAGATGCTAGAGAAAACTTTTCCATAACTTTTTTGGAGTGCCCTTTTCGGCACCAGACTTTAGACGTACTTCTTCAGCCAACAGCTCACTGACAACTGAATCAACTGAGGGAAGCAGAGAGTGATGTAGAATAGAACCTCGAAGTCCTTCAAACTCACTGCGAAGGGCCATCAAAAATTGCACCAACTGTTGCCGCTCTCTATGAGTAATGTAGACATTAACTGTTTTTAGTTCATCATCTTCTGTAAGAGCCAATTGATCCCAGAGATTTGCCATAGCAGAATAAAACTCCTGAATACTCATATTATTCTGCTGAATGGCTCGTATGTCATTTTTCAATTGATACTGCTTTGCAAAATTTGACTGAGTGTATAATTTCTGTAGATGATCTCAAACCTCCTTTGTTGTGTCATACTTAGCCAACTGTACACCTATGGAATGCACAACAGAATTGTTAATCCAAGTAATAATTTTTGCATTGTTGGCGTCCCAAGTATCTATCAAAGTAGCATAATTTTCAGCAGTATTCACGGGTCTCACACAAGTGCCACTAACATATCTCCACAGCTTTTTACCCTTAAAGAAAATTTCTCATTACATAATTCCAATACGAATAATTTTTTCCATCCAACCTCACACTCACAGACTCAAAGGAATCATCTCGTTCGGTAGCCATAATCAAATATAGAACGAACAAATTGTAGATACAGAACGAACAATAAACAAAAGCAAACGAATACCTCAAACGCAGAATATCAAACCACAAGCGGAAACTTCAAACCGTCAAAATCCAAACGCAATCAAACCCTCAAAAAAAAAATTGATACTGCCGAAGTGTAAACTGTCGAAAGTGAAACTGTATAAATTGAAACTGCCGATACTGTCAAAACTGTCAAAATTTTTTTGTTTTGGCTCCAC
This sequence comes from Forsythia viridissima, assembly GCA_030279155.1. NCBI lineage: Eukaryota > Viridiplantae > Streptophyta > Magnoliopsida > Lamiales > Oleaceae > Forsythia > Forsythia viridissima. The sequence goes on along the minus strand of CM059045.1, from coordinate 21,495,445 downwards.
CCCGAACCCCGGTAGGGACGCGTTGCCCCCTGCAACCCCCAGCCAACTCACCGCGGAGTTGGATCCCGAAAGCTGTATTTGAGATTAAATTTCTACTCATTAGTCCTAGCTCTGATACCATGTTAAAGAATATAGATAAAACAAAAAAAAAGAAGAATCAAAGAGAAAATGAGGCTAGGATTTCTGTTCGCTAAAAATGCACTGCAAGTGCACGGGTCGCGTTCAAGTAATAAAGTGATGAAAAAGTGTCGAACCCACGAGGATAGATAACTTTGCTAACATCCAAATCAATCTAGCCCTAATTTAAACACACAATAAAACATATTGTTTTGATGATTAAACTAAGAATTCAAAGATGAATAAAAATTAAGCTAATAAGGAAAATATTAAAAGAGAAATTTGTAGGAAATAAAATTAATTAGAAGAAAATACTAGGAATTCGACTTCACCAACTATTCCACTTTAAAGTTACATTTTCCATTATCAATTCCAAAATGAGGTTACTATGGCAATCCATGCTCCTAAAATATCTAGCAATCTCTCCCGAGTAAAGCCAAACCTAATTTTACACAAGACTTCCAAGCATTCCTACCGAGAGAACGTATATGTAAAATTGCATTAAAACTTAAGAGCATTCAAAATTAATTGCACAAAGTATGAAAAAGTATTCCTACATTCCATAAGCATTGTGTTGTCAATTAAATGTGCTAAACCTAATTTCAACCTCCCGGTAGCAACTAAGTCACAAAAGCATTTCAATGGTGATCAATCATCTCAATACACAATAAAGCCCAATAATCAACAACCATAAAACCAAACATAAGGAATCAATAACAAGAACAATACACTTTAAAGCTTCATAAATGGATTCATCTCATTTCTAGTAAATAAAATTAGCCCATAATATTCACAAGAACAAAATGTAAAATAGATACAAAATACATCACCGGGTTTGATAAAGTCAAGAGAAATGCAATATATAGCTTGAGCCCATGGTTATCTTCATTTGCCCACTAAAAACCTCCATTCATCTTCCTCTATTTACAAAAATACACCCAATGATGACAAAAAATCATGAAAAACCCATTTCCACTCAAGAGCCCTAACTAATTTCTTTGTGGAGAGCTTTCTATGGGGAGAATGAGTATGAGAGAATAGGGAGAGTATGTTTCAAAATGCCAGAAAAACGGCTCTTGTAACCCTAGGAATCGTGAAAGGCAAAGTTACCAAAAAGCCCTTAAAAAGTTTGAACAAAAATCGCGGACAGCAGCAGAAATAGGCCATGCGATCGCATGGTCATAATACCTGCGATCGCATGGTTGAGCATAAAAGCTCACTGCTTGAATTTGGGCTTACTTGCGATCGCACCGAACAAATTCCCAAATGCCAGGTTTTGAATTTTGATTAATTGCACTTCCAGTCCCTGAACTATCTGAGATGTTGACTTTAGTCCTTGAAGTTTAGGTTGTCTTTCATATAGGTCCTCCATAAATTGCAGCTTTGGTCCTCCATCTTTAGACATATTTATCTTTTGGTCCCCAAGATTCTCGATTTGCACAAATTTAGTCCTTTTTGCTCTTTTTTAGCGTGGATCTCTTCCAATCACCATCAAAGCTCGGGTTTTTACCTAAATGAACAAAAGAACAAAAACAAGCGGTAAACAACTCTAAAGAACTCACAATTATCCATTTTTAAAGGCTAAAATAAGTGCAAAAACCGCACTTATCAATTTCTTATGCATAATGAAAAATAAAACAAAATCTTAATGAAACCTAATTACAAATAAATTATATATAGGCTAAGCTGGAAAGACTATTCTACCCTTAATAAATAAATAAAACAATATTTATTAAGAGTTGCAATGATTTTAGTGTTTTCTTTTTTGCATTTTTTTTTTTTTTTTGGCAATCTTTTTGTGATTATTGGTCTACTTTTTCTTATCCTATATTTTTGTTTATAAATTAGTTTCTTGATAAGGTGCTCAACAATTTTAATGTAAAATAAAATCAATTACTAATATTTTCAAAGCATTTCTATTTTATCCAATAATTTTTTTTTTGCATTTTGTTTTTACCCTAGATTGTTGTTGATGGTGAAAATTATTTGTTACCATAGATTGTAGTTGCTAGTTTTTGCGTCTTGTTAACTTGTTACTACATTTTGTTAATGGAGATCATTTCGTGTTTGAATTGAAGATATTTTTAAATGAAACGTGTGTAAATGTGTGCATTTTGTAATTTCTCAAGAATTATTTGTACTTTTGTATTTGATGCTTGGATGTATAATGCAACATTGACAAATTGTCAACCATTTCTTGTATATTTTTTCATTTTGCAGGAATAAGATTGGTTATAAAAAATTTCTTGTGAAGCTTTCATTATTGGTTCCTTCACTTGAATACAAATAAATCAGAATCAATTACAGGTGGTTGTATTAGCAAAAATTTTTGGCCCAAGAAATTAACACATGTTTCCGTGAATTGTTGAGGTCTTTAAAATTTTGAAATTTTTATTTGTAATTGAGAGTATAATTTGGGATAGATTTGTGGAATCAAATAATTGCATTTATTATTTGAAAGAAACATTCCATAAAAATATATTTTTTACATTTCCAATATTTTCTTATGAAACTTAAGTTATATAGGTATATTTCAATTTGTATAAAGAAGACAGCATATTTCAATTTCTATTTATATAGTAGTGTATATGCGTAATTTTTTTTTTATATTTAATGTACTCTATTTGAAAATATTAGTTAATGGCTTAGAACATCTCCAACAAGCTCTTATAACATATGATGCTCTTTAATTTAAAGAGTAAATACTTAAAATTTTGCTCTAACGAACTCTCTAATTTAACATTTTAATTTAGAGAGTGGGTTTAGCTCTCCAAATTTGGAGAACAAAATCCACTCTCTATTATTAAATGCATTGAAATAATTTTAATTTTCAATACAAGATATATTGACTTTAATCAAATAATTTATACAAATTAGGAGGAAAGCATATGAAGAAAAAAAAAAAGAGGAGAAGAAAAGATATTAAATACTTCTTGGAAAAAGTAAAATGAAGAGTATAGATAAAGAGGCGGTTGGAATGTTTAAAAAAATTGCTCTTTAAACTTATAGATGCTCTTTAAAATGCTAAAGATGCTCTTTAAAATGCTAAAGATGCTCTTTAAATATAGATAAGTTGTTGTAGATGCTTTTATTCAAATTTGATCATTTAGCTAATTTAGAGTACAAAGTTATAATATATATATATATATATATATATATATATTGCCTATTTTATGACTATAGAGGCATGATTGTTTGGATCGATATGGTTGAACCATTGGTACGCTTTTAATTTCGTCACGGCTTATTATTTGATACTTGATGTTATCTAGGTAATTGGATGTTGTCCATTTATATTATAATTATTTGGTTCTTTATATTATGAGTACATATTGTGTATCCAAGCACCTCATTGAAATTGTCATGACATCTTGAAGGAAAAATTGAGAATGATAAAAAATATATATAACATTAATATAATATCAGATTCTGCAAATCTGATTGAAAACTCTAGAAGATTCAATATTATGTTACTGAATTTCTTTTAGTTTGTACTATAAATATTAGTACAAATGTACAATTGAAACAAATATTGTATTGAACTAGAAGTTTACCGTCCTAAAGATTTTTATTCTTTTGGATGTCCGGTCCCAGGTCAATAATAATACGAATAATTACTAAGAATATCTATTAAAAAACTAGAAGATTTAATCAAATTAATGAATTTCTCATGTGTTGCTTGTTCCAGTGTATATAGGTAGTAGACCTCCTTTAGTTAAAATCGGGACTAAATTCTCTGTATTTTTGAAAATTATTTTGGGTGATACATAGTGCCTCGTCACCCCCCTCATGTTGACCATTTATTTGGTTATAATAGATGCATCTACAAGATGATCGCATGGTGTTTATTATCTGTTTGCAATCTGAAGTTTGCAAGATTACTTACTCAAATTGTAGATTATAAGTTGAGTTTTCTGATTATATAATCAAGACAATGTGCCTTGTTAATGCTAGTGAGTTTACATCAAAAACTTTTAATAATCGTTAGTTGGATTAATAGTTAAACATATTAATATCGCTCATGGTTTAGCAGAATTATTTATTAAATGTCTCTAACCAATTATTAAACTGTTGCTATTGAGAACAAAATGCTTCTTATTTTTTAGGAAATGTTATTTTAGAAGCAGTAACATTGATATGCATGATGCCAACACCAAGTTCTCTCGTTATAGTTGGCTTATAGTCAGTAACTTAGTATTCTACATCAATGGATTTTATGTTTAATATATGTTCAAGTTGTTCCTCAACAATGCACAAAGATTGGTCTTTGATGAATGCATATTGAGTTTGAATCCTCTTTTATTATAAAATATCTTGAACCCCTAAAGGGTGATATTTTTCAGTGCAATTTTACCGACTGTCATTTGAATAAGACAAGACAGTATTCCAGTAGTAAGGCAAGATTTTAAATAGATGGAAATAATATATGAAATGCATAAATTTTATGTTATATATATCATCGCACATGAAAATGTGAACCACAAGTTCGAAATATAACTCAATTGGAAGATGCTTGCTAACACAAAAGATATTTACCAAATGTGATATATACCGGCTTTAAATGCTCCAACCTGGATTGATGTCGTAGAAGGACACTATGTTAACATTATATCTAATAAATTAATGGCACGTCTGAAGTACGGTGACATTTGATTCAAAAACAAAAATCTTAAACAATATATATAGAGCAAATAGTAAAGATGATTCTATGGAGAACACATATACTCTTGGAGAGTATATAGACATAACTAATTGTAAACCCCATAAGAGGCTCCTCTACCTAAAATATTGAAAATAAAAAGATCTCAATAAGTTATGCCGTTATCGAAAATAGACAATTGTCAACAACATATTTATAATACAATATAGTGCATAATATTGTGAACAAAAGCGGAGATGTTGTATCAAAGTCAATCGAAGAATGTTGACGTAGAAATGATTGGCCAAAATAAAAAGACGCAATCCAAAAAAAAAATTGAACTTACTAAAAACCTGAAGTTTTTGAACTTGCAGTGTAAACACTTGAAGGTGTAAAACCAATAATACTTATACGAAAAGAAAATAAGAGAATGAAATCATAAAATATAATACACGATTTTCAACGTAATGACTTTCGTAAAGTCTTATATAAATAGATAATTCTCATGTGGTGAATGCAATCATAAGTCGATATATTGTGTATGGATAAAACTTGATAGAATATGGTTAGAACCAACTTATCTTGCATGACTAATAATACTATATATATGGGCTATTGTTATACATAAATTTACACATTTCATTTCTAATTATTTTCTATTTTTTTTTCACTCTTATTCTCTTAGTTTTATAACACTAAATTATTAAATTAATTTTTTGAATGATCATAATTTTTCTTCTTATCATTTATTACTCAGGAAATATCAATATTGTCAAATAAAATTAGAAAATATAATTTATATTTTGAAAACTGTGATTTTAACATGTTATTGAGACCGCGGCCATTATGTTTACAAATAATTATCCAATAAACTTTTAAAATAAGTTAGTGAATATGGTTAAAAATAAAAATAAAAATGCATAAAAAATTGAAGCTCTATCAATTTGTAAATTTGCTCTATTTACATAATTTACAGTTACATTCTCAATGTAAGATACTATAAAGTAAGAGTTAAATATTTCAATAATTATTGAACTTATGGTAACTTCTTCAACCGCTTATTAAGCTTTCATATATTATTGTGTGCTTACTGAATTTTAGAAAGTTACGCTATATTAATTACTCATCACGATTTAGTAACTGCCAATGGACGAAAGCGTACATGTGGTTGACGTTTGCCCACGTTGCACACAATATTTGAGGTTGATGACCGAGTTGAATGTTTCTATAATCACTAGTCGCGTCTTTGATCACTCACTGAATTTTTAAATGTTATTGCGTGCTCATTGAACTTCAAAAAGTTATGCTCCATTAATCACTAATCACGATTCACTAACTGCCAATGGATGGAAGCGCCCATGTGGTTGGCGAAACGCCCACGTGACACACATCTGAGGTTAATTCCGTCAACCAATTGGAGTTGCACCTACATGTCATATCACTATCTTTTTTTAAAATGCGATTTATACATAACAAATATTTATTCTTTCTCCAAATTAAAATCCCTTAAAGTCTATTTCCCAAAATTCAATTCCTAAACCTAATCACAATTCAGTAATTGTCAATAGACGCAAGCGCACACATGGTTGACAGAACGCCCACATGGCGCACATTTGCGGTTAATTCTGTCAACCAATTGACGTTGCCCCTACATGTCATCAAAGTGTTTTTTCAAAATGCGATTTATACATGAGAAACATTTATTCTTTCTCCAAATTGAAATCCATTAAAGTTTATTCCACCAAATTCAATTCTCAAACCTAACCCATTATCACCCGCATTAAAATGACAGTACTACCCCCACAAACCAGCTTAATTGAGGACTACCACTCTATTTAGAAATCAACAATGTCGCACAAGGAGGGACCACTTGGAGATAAGGCCATAAGTCTGTTGGTATTTTCTTGTCGTATTATGTACCCAAAAATCTGTATGATGTTCTTCTAGGGGAAATCTAACCTTGAACATGAAAAGTATACTTTTATTTATGATGAATTTCACGTTGCATGCCATTTGTTAGAGCATGTATTTCATATTGAAAAATTTGTATTTTGGCCATATTGGATCTCTTTTAGCAACTAACTGCCATTTTGTTATGCTGCCAAATCGAGAGAGATCCAGACTTCATTGTTCTGAGTATGAATTTGAGAGTGATACTAATCTATTGTATGCGCAAAATGTCACATAAGACATTGAAATGAGAATTGAAGAGAGAGTATTTGAAGTGGCTGAAGAGGTTGACAATGAAGTAGATGACTTAGAGTATCTATCTTCTAAATTACTAAGTGATTATGCTTGTAATGATGATATGTATGGTAAAATTTTTTGTAGATTATAAGCAGTAGGTCTTATAGAATATGTGGATAAAAAATAGATAAAAGTTATAGGTTATACGAAATGTGTGGATAAAAATGATAATTGATCAGCTTTTAAGTACTTATAAACACCAACAAATATACACAAAGTTGATTAACTGAGCGTAACTTTCCAAAATTCGGTGAGCATGCAACAATATTTGAAAGTTCAGTGAATGATAAAAAACGCAACTAAAATTTAGTGATTATTAAAACATTTAACTCGTAAACTAAAAAAAAAATTTCTTTTCTTCATTTTCCTAAATCTTGAACTTTGTTTTACATGTATAACTTCAAATGATAAAGTTATATTTTTTGTTATTTTGTCCCATATGAATTTGTTTTCCTATAAGAAACTAATTTTTAACAAAAATATCTTATTTAGATATAAAAAATAATAAGGGCAAAATTAGTTTTCTTTCTGGTAATAACTATGCCTAAAATTAGTGTTTGTTTTGTGGAGTTTAAAAGTAGTTTTTAAGATTTTGATAAATATTGAAGAAATGTATAGTTAAAAAGTTGATAAAAATTGTAAGTCCCGTAAAATATATAGTTGAAAAAGAAAATTTAAAAAAAATTATTTTACACTCTACCAAGTACCAAACATGCACTTATATAATTATACGTTTATGAGGAGTCGGCAATATTCAAATAGTTTGTGAGAAATCACTTGTCTGAGGATTGTCGCTCAGTCATTTACAAGGTTATATATTTTTTTTAAGGCTTTGGTTCGTATCTTCAAGTCAAATGGGCATTATGCAATCAATTGGCTTGGTTGGAGCTCCACTTTGAGTGTTCAAATCAACCGAGTTAATAAATGTTAGATTTAATTGTTGGTGTTTAGATCACTTTTTTTTTTTGCGAAATCAAATGAATTGAAGGTAGTAACAAATTGGACTTAGATAACGTTGACCCATCATCAGTGCTTAAAATTTCCAAAACCAATAAGAATGTAACTCCGTCTTCTCTTCAATTCGTCTAGGCTCGTGTTGAGCCAAGACGAGTAAGACGATCGTCTCGAACCTAAAATTAAAGGAGCCTATTTTTATAAAAAACAAAAACAAAACTTATTTGTAATTACTGAAGTTGGCCAATAAAAAAAAAAAAATTGTGCAAATATGGCCCAAACTTGAAGGGGGTCCATTTTTATTACTATATCACATGTTTGTTTTTTAAATTAACAATTAATTTCGTAAAAAGATTGTAAGTTTTAAATGCATACTATAATTTGAGGTTCAAGAAGCCTAATTTATAGAATTCGTCTCAAACCTCAAAACTTATAGATACGACTCTGACTTCATCGATATCTCTAAAGGAGCCTATTTTTATAAAAAACAAAAACAAAACTTATTTGTAATTACTGAAGTTGGCCAATAAAAAAAAAAAATTGTGCAAATATGGCCCAAACTTGAAGGGGGTCCATTTTTATTACTATATCACATGTTTGTTTTTTAAATTAACAATTAATTTCGTAAAAAGATTGTAAGTTTTAAATGCATACTATAATTTGGGGTTCAAGAAGCCTAATTTATAGAATTCGTCTCAAACCTCAAAACTTATAGATACGACCCTGACTTCATCGATATCTCTAACAAAAAATTTAGGAACTATGAACTACGATCAATCTCGTAGAAGTGTTGGTTACAAATTTTGCACATTCATCCAATACTTAATTATTTTCATTAAAGATATGATTATCAACAATAACTTTTTAAAGATTAATACGTAAAAATTATATATAAAAACTAAAAACTAATACTAAATTTCACCAATCCTCGTGAATAGAAGTAGTTTAATAAATATGAAAATCCTCATAAGCGTCAATTAAATGTTAGAACATGATTTCTTTGTATATATTTTAAGCAAAATAAAAGAAGTCAAAATTATTATGATAATAAGTCAAACATTATGCCCTTTTTGAAATTTTAAAAGATCAAGTAATGATCTTGGTTTACATATAAATCACTGTTTCATATAGTAGTAATATATAAAATTATGAGTTGAGATGTAATGTCCGAATTTGTTGTCTATTTTGACTATTGCGTCAATATATTTTTGACATACATCCCCCATATTTAGCAAATAGTAAGATGTCAATGTAATAATATATCGTGCTTTCAAAAATTTAATGGCATTTTCTTATTTGCTAATAAGAATTGATGTATTGAAGTGTAAAATTATTTTTTGAAGATACACTCAATGTTATTAAAATTGGCCCGGCCGGTGAAACTTGGAACCGGGCTCAAAGTCATACTAGTTAGGCAGAAAAACACTCCCTTTAAAAACCCGTCGATCCGTCTGATTTTGAGAAATCCGCTAAACCGTTCTTGATTTCACTGATTTTGAAGGAAAAATTCAGAAACAAAAAATTGTTATTTCCATAATTAATTTCCGCCCACCTGTCCAGCTTTGAGGAAGCGTTATTAACTTAATTATATTTTGTAATTGAATTGAGTATCACTTTGCTTTATTGACTATATTTGATTAGTTTTGCTAATTTTATGTTTTGAGTGGCTAATGTATTTTTTTTTTATTTCAAAAAAATTACTTTTCATTTTTTTTAATATTTTTTGTAAACTAGTATACCGTTTTTTTTTTTTTTTTTTTTTTTGCGGTGGAATCCGACCGTAAAAGATTTTAATGGATTGAGGAGTTGAAAAGAATGTTGAAGATTGAGAGAGGGTGAGAGTTTTGTTTGAAGGGGGTTTGATTTTGAAGAATATGAAGAAGAACAAGAAGAAATTGAGAGAGAGAGAAATGGATTTTAGTTTGAGAAGATGAAAACGTAGTGACGGATAAAGAAGTATTTTTTTTGTGCTTGTAGCGGAGTAAACATCCATACGGTCGGTGATAATTTTATTTAGTTTTTAAAAATTATCAAAACGACCCCGGTTTGATCCTTTGACTTTTGACTTTTGACCCTTTTTTCGGGTCAATGCTATAATCACTTTTTAAAACATTGGATATGCTAAAAATGACATCTTCTAAATTTAGAAGTGTGTGCTAGCATGTTTGGCTGTGCTTATATATACTTATAAGTTAGTTAAATATCATTTTTATCTACAAATTTTGTAATATTCATAATTTTTATTCACATACTCCCTCCGTCCCACAAAGATAGACTTGTTTTCCTTATTTATCTGTCCCAAATTATAGGCAACTTACTTTATAGAGGGTGTATTAAATTTTTCCTTTTCCTAATATACCCTTATTTAATTTACATTGTTATCAATCCAAAACATGCATTTAAATTTATTAGATTTATGAATGACTAATATTAAATGGGGGTATAATAGGAAAAATGTGTGAAAAATTTATAATTTCAATTACATTAAATGAGATTTCTTAATCTGTGTGAAAAAAGAAATGAGTCTATATTTGTGGGACGGAGGGAGTATTTCGTAGTATCTACTATTTATATTTTGTTTTATAAACTTTACCAAACTTTTATAGACTGGACTTCCATAATTTTATTCTTGATTTTGGCAAAAATAGTAAATATAAGCCAAATCAGATAGTTACTCCAACTTAATATTTTATAGAACTTTTCAGTTGGTGTGCATTTAAAAAGTCACATGGTGATGGAGGAGAACATGGCTATTGCCCTGAAAATGATGTGTCTCTAATTAATTAGCTTCCTTTTTTGAAGTCCTAAAAGAATAATTAAATTAATCACTGGTCACGGAAGTTTAAGTAATTAATTGAGAATGGAAATTGAACGTCACAGTTTTTATATGCATATGAATCAACATCATATTAATTAACACTTTAATCACGTAGTGAAACACACAACCACACATGTTCACTAAGAAATGTAATTACTAAGAAAACACTTACAAAAACTACAAATGATATTCCTTCCCAAGAGAAATCCAATGTTCTCCAACTGTAAATAAAAAAATAAAATTAATAATTATGAAAAAAAAATAACAAGTCAACTAATAACAGAAAATACATTTAAAAACACACAAAAATAAGAAAAATAAAAGAAAAGAGTGTTAACCTTGGGCTACTCTAAATTTTTTAAAGACAAAACTCCAACAGAGTCTATTTGAAAGTTTTGGAGTATCGGTTATAAGAATTTTTTAAAGCACTGATTTTGGATAGTTTTTAATAACGGTTTTTGAAACAATCAAACTCACGCTTAGGAGTTTATTATTCAACGATTTTTAATTTTTTTTAAAAGAATCAAATTACATATATGAACATATATTTAAAAAAATTAAATTTAAAAAATTTTATATATTCACCTATCATTGAAAATATAAAATTAAGTTTATGTTCTTGCATATGTTTTTTTTTTCTTTTGCTTATATTATTTTATTTTTAGAGCCCGTTTGGTAGAGTTTATAAACCAGTTTATTTGACAAAAATGGTTTATTTGACAAAAAAATTTGCCTTGGTAGCCGTCATTTTTGACCATTTTTGGTCAAATAAACTGTTTTGGTCAAATAAACTAGTTTATAATCTCTACCAAACGGACACTTAAGTTTAACATAGTTCTGAAAATAATTGTTTGAGAGAGGATAAAATTATGAGAAATTTTGAAGAACGACAAAAAACTACCGATCTGGGTGTTGAGAGATACACTTCAATTTACACATATTTGAGCAGTTTAAATACCGCTCAAAACCGGTGCTCCAAAAAATTAACCATCACCGATTTTCTCAACCATTTATAAATGGTACCATCCATAACCGGTAAAAAAAAAAAAAAAAAAAAAAAAAAAAAAAATCCCAAGTAGGCCCTTAATATTTATGAGGACTTATAAACTCAATTCAATAATTGGACAAAAAAAAAAAAAAAAAAAAAGAAAGATGCAAAGGAGAGGAGAAAATTGAAACCGAGCAAATTAGGAGAGAACACAAATGAAGCATACTGGTTTTGACTCATTTATTTTGCAATAACAATGTAACAAAACCTAAGATTCAAACAAAAGAACTAAAATTGAGGCACCCATATTCCAAATGTAACATCTGTAATCTACGTGGAGACGAGAAACTATTTTCTTGATGTGATATATCGTATTTAAACAGAAAATTATGCACGTTAAAATCAAAATCCATCATCAATATGTGAATGCGAAAAGATTAAAAAGTTTAACTTGCCAATTAAATCAATTGTAGTTCCATCTTCCACCGTGACTATTAGAATTTCATTTAGATTAGAATACCATATAGTAGGATAAGTAGGATATCATATATGTAATATTCATATCCTAGGTAGAACTCTTTTCTTTTTATTTCTTTCTTTATTAGGTTTCTATTAACCTATATATATATCTTGTAACCCCATTCATTAATTACATTACATCAATATACAGAGAGAACTATTTCTCCACACGTATTCTCCATTATATTTCTTCATCTCTTTTATATTTCTACATGGTATCAGAGCGACGATTCTGAGCGACGATGCTTCGCACAAACGATGATAGAAAAATCATAGAGACGATGATTGCCCAATCGGATCCCATGGCTCTACAGCAATCCGATCATCCCGGCTTCATCCCCGTTTCTAAACCACTTGATGAAAACAATTATGGTACAAACACCATAAAGACGACGATTGCCCAATCGGATCTCATGGCTCTACAGCAATCCGATCATGAAGGGCAACATTCAATCAATTCAATCAATTGGAGATCGAACCGGAAAAGTGACAATTGGCCAACCAAAAATCGGTTAGACCGGTCGACCGGTTCGTCCAACCGGTCAACCGTTTCGACTGAAATCGGGCAGAAACAGTGCACCTACTGCAGGATGATTGGCCACATCATTGATACCTGCTATTTCATCCATGGCTTCCCTCCAGGGCACAAGTTTCATGGAAAAGACATGAAGCCACGAAACAAACGCTGCACAAACACTACTACCGCTTCTACACCTGACCAAAAGGAAGGCAAAACGCTCACAATCAAGGAATATGAACAGATCATGACACTTCTAAACAACAAGTCGGGTAATGACAAGCCTTGTGTTAATACTTCAGGTATCAATATCTCTACTACCCCTTTGAGTAATTCATGGATTATTGATAGCGGGGCCACTGACCATGTGACGAATGATGAGATTCTTGAGAATAAATTCATGCCAATGCACAAAACTGTGCAATTACCGAATGGGGGTCATGCTCTTATTAAATCCATTGGTACAGTTAACTTTGAAAATAATATGACTGTTGATAATGTGCTTCATGTTCCTAAATTCAAAGTTAATCTATTATCTATCAGTAAACTTACTAGAGAGTTAGGTTGCTATGTGACTTTTTTCCCTGATTTTTGTGTCATGAAGAATCTGACTACGAAGAAAACGATTGGCTTGGGAAGGCAGAGTAACGGCCTATATTACTTTTCACAAAAACCACAAATACATCATACTACCAGTGGATCAACTAACCTATGGCATAAACGTCTTGGACACCCTTCAGCCTCACATCTTCAATTCCTAGCACAAAGTATCTTAGGTATTAGTTTTGATTCTCACGATATTTGTGATATTTGTCATCAGGCAAAACAATCTAGACTACCCTTTAAAGTCAGTCAAATATCTAGCAATAAACCCTTTGATTTGATTCATTGTGATATTTGGGGACCTCATAGAATTTATTCTTATTCTGGTGCTAGATATTTCCTTACAATTGTTGATGACTTTTCTCGTTATACTTGGGTACACCTCATGCGTCACAAATCTGAAACTCAAAGCATAATTAAAAATTTCTTTGCTTGGGTTAAAACTCAACACAACCTGACTATAAAAACCTTGAGATCTGACAATGGCCAGGAGTTCTTATCCTTGCAAACATTCTTAGATGAAAATGGTACTATTTTTCATAGGTCATGTCCTTATACCCCTCAACAAAATGGAGTGGTAGAGAGAAAACACCGCCACTTCCTTAATGTGGCTCATGCCATTAAATTTCAAGCCAATCTTCCGTTAAACTTTTGGGGGGAACATATCAAAACAGCTTGTTACCTTATCAATCGGATACCTTCACCATTGCTCTCACACAAAACACCTTACGAAAGATTGCACAAGAAACCACCACCATATTCCCATTTACGTGTCTATGGTTGCCTATGTTTTGCCACCAACCTTAGACACAGCCATAAATTTGACACACGAGCCAAATGGTGTGTGTTCCTTGGATACTCCTCAGGACAAAAATCATACATCTTATATGACCTAACCGACAAAAAGCTAATAGTATCCCGAGACGTTGTGTTCCATGAAAATATATTTCCATACACTTCCCAACAACATGATGAAACCAACTCCATCCCATTGCCACAATCTACGCCTCTAGATGTTGAAACACCATATTTCACAAATCCTGAGGACCAACACTTAGCAGAAACAGATAACTTGCCTGACAATCCTGGACAATCATCCGGACCAACCGGTCGACCAGACGGTCGACCGGTTCAGTCGTCCGCTTCAACAGAGAGTCCAACCGGTCTACCTACTGGTCGACCGGTTACCTCATCCGGTTCAACAGAGAGTTTAAACGGTCGACCGTCTTCACCTACCGGTCGACCGGTTGAGTAGTGTCCGACCACAATTGATCCACCTACCTCTTCTCACCCTCCAGATGACCAACTTAGACGATCCTCAAGATCAATTCAAACCCCATTTCACCTGAAAGATTACTATATCAATCATACTCTGCCTACTCAAGTCGGATCTCTTCCAGTCAAATCCAGCACTCGACACCCTATATCAATGTATGTATCATATAGTAACCTTTCTTCTATACATCGTGCTTTTACATATAATATTTCTCATATCATAGAGCCAGCTACATATGAGGCAGCATGTCAGGATCCCAAATGGGTCGCTGCCATGAATGATGAAATTCGTGCCTTGGAAGAAAACAATACTTGGTCACTTGTATCGCTTCCTCCAAATTCTCATCCTATTGGTTGTAAGTGGGTGTTCAAAATTAAATTTCATTCTGACGGTACAGTTGAAGGATACAAAGCACGGTTAGTGGCGAAGGGGTTTACACAACGAGAAGGGATTGATTATAATGAAACTTTCGCTCCAGTTGCAAAGTTAACTACAGTCAGATGCTTACTTGCTATCGCCTCTATTCGTAACTGGACGCTTCATCAGATGGATGTACACAATGTCTTTCTTCATGGTGATCTTGATGAAGAAGTCTATATGACTCTCCCTCCTGGATTTCGTCGACAGGGGGAGACACCAGTTGTATGTCGACTTCATAAATCTTTATATGGATTGAAACAGGCATCTCGTTCTTGGTTTCAAAATTTTGTATCTGCTATTATTCAGTTTGGGTTCAAACAGTCACATGCAGATTACTCACTCTTTACAAATGTCAATGGTAATTCATTTACGACAATTCTATTATATGTGGATGATATGATTGTCACAGGAAATAATAGAGAAGCAATCTCTACTACAAAAATATTCCTTGCATCTCAATTCAAGTTGAAGGATCTTGGCACATTAAAATACTTTCTTGGAATAGAAATTGCTTGCTCAAGATCAGGGATTTCAATAAATCAAAGGAAGTATACTCTTGACATTCTTCAAGAAGCCGGATTACTTGGATCAAAACCTGTAGCATTTCCTATGGAGCAGTCATTGAAATTTAATCTAACTGATGGAAAGTTATTGAAAGATCCCACATACTATCGACGGTTGGTAGGAAAGCTCATTTATCTCACCATTACCAGACCAGAGATCTCATATTCAGTCAATACACTCAGTCAGTTTATGCAAACACCTAGACAACCCCATCTTGATGCAGTTCACCGATTGCTCCGATACTTGAAAGGGGCACCAGGACGAGGATTATATTTCCATCAAGTGGAAAATTGCAGTTAGCAGGATTTTGTGATGCAGATTGGGCCGGAGATGTTACTACACGACGTTCAGTTACAGGATATTGTGTATTTTTGGGAAAAGCACTTATATCATGGAAAAGCAAGAAACAAACGACTGTGTCCAAATCTTCAGCAGAAGCTGAGTATAGGGCAATGGCTTCCATTACATGTGAGCTTATATGGTTGAGACAATTGCTGACAGACTTATGTGTAGATCATCCACAAGCAGCAATATTATATTGTGATAATCAAGCAGCAATGCATATTGCCGCTAATCCAGTATATCATGAAAGAACAAAACACATTGAAATAGATTGTCATATTGTTCGTGAACGAATTGATAAGGGAGAGATCAAGACTGCCTATGTTCCAAGCAACAATCAGATTGCAGATTTATTTACTAAAGCATTGGGGAAGGAGGTATTTCACAATTTCACTCACAAGTTGGACACTCTTGACATACATGCTCCAACTTGAGGGGGAGTATTAGAATTTCATTTAGATTAGAATACCATATAGTAGGATAAGTAGGATATCATATATGTAATATTCCTATCCTAGGTAGAACTCTTTTCTTTTTATTTCTTTCCTTATTAGGTTTCTATTAACCTATATATATATCTTGTAACCCCATTCATTAATTACATTACATCAATATACAGAGAGAACTATTTCTCCACACGTATTCTCCATTATATTTCTTCATCTCTTTTATATTTCTACAGTGACTTCGAATATAGAAGCCCCTTAATCAAAGAAGAGTTGAACGGTTTTAACACGCCCAATAAGTTCAGCCACATGAAGGACAGTGACACCAAAACAGCCAACCAAAATTGTATGAAAATCGTAACAAAGTTTAATAGAAAAGAAAAGGGAAAAGATATAGAAAGTGGTACCTGAAATGGAGGACGAACATTGTAGACTCGTGCTGCAAAAGACCAGAGGATATGACCGGCACTATCTTAGACAACATGCATAACTTGGATGCAAAAGACCATAGGATGTGATCCTTTGGTACTTCCTTGATATGAATTCTTGCATATGAGCTGACGGGGATACAGTCGCGGGCATCTTGCTCCACATCAAGCACTCTAGCAAGAACAAGCTTATGTTTTTTTGTAAAATTATCGAATGCAAAAAATCCTAGCATATTCTAGATAAAGAGATTCCTAGAAATCGTATACAAGATGTTCAATTCTATTGTTCACAAATAATAATTAAAATATGTTCCTCATAAAACACAAGAACATACTTTGGGGTCCTGTGAAGATGTTCTAAAAGACTTGACAACTCTGTATTTAGCAAATCGCTTTCGACCAAGAACATCCAATGGGATATCCACTTCATTTGAAAATTCTAAATTGTAATAAAAATTCATTAGAAAACAATCTTAATGATAGTGAATAACTCTCACTGCAGGAAAATACTAAAATAATTTTTATAAAATAAAAACAATTGCCCATTTTGTCCTTTGATAACAGAATAAGGTATTCTAATATTTCTTAATACGAAAGGTCCATCATACTCAGTTATCCAACAAAGTATCTCAATGCACGAATGTGATTATTTGACACCCAAAGTAAATCCACATCTCTAATATACAGAGGAACAAACTATTCTTACAAGTCATCCACTACAATAGTATCTCCAATATTGTCTAAATATCCATGTGACTTAAAAAAATATATACAATTAGCTCCTACCAAGCAAACAATTACCATAGAGCGTAAAAACAATATCAAAATTTAGAAAATTACCCTCACATTCAACGTGTTCTTCTTTAATTTTTCAAATTTGTTCCTTCGCCTTCCTGCAACACAAAAACAACATTTTTTTTAATGTACATTAGTACATAACACATAAGTAAATAATGAAAGCGTGCTTAGGAACAAAAGAGTGTCTCAAAAAGTTTAGAAAAGTAAAACATATTTCCTTTGAGGAGAAAATGTAAACTCAATTATTTAAGACAATAACTTGATTTACGTTTTTCTAAATATATTTGACATAGATCTGATTTAACATGTAATATTAGAATAAAAATAAACACAATACTAATGGTTTCTAAAATAGCACGCTATTAAAATTAATACAACAACAAAAGGCCACAAAATCAAGTAGAGCCATTTGACTAACACAACTATGGAGGATACTTCGACGGATTTAATGAAGCTTCTCATACACATAATCTTACTCCAACAAATTGGGCATTTTCTTTTTAGATACAAAACAAAAAAGAAAATCAAGTCTTTCTGTAGCTCACCATATACTCTGCTATGCTAATGTGCTACTTCAGCTAAAATGATTTTGATCCCAGAAAAGCACATTATTTCAAGCTAACGCATTAGCATGAGCTAGACGTGTGTAACAAATACTCACCATCATCACATAATCTATTTCAGTTTCTTCGTTGGATTCTCTCAAAAATAGGTAGCCCTGGTCATCGTCAAGCTTAAAATCATCCTTGTGCTTCTAGTTAAATCAACTGTAGTTCCATCTTCCACCGCGACTTCAAATATGGAACCCCCTAAATCCAAGAGGAATTGAACGATTTCAACATGCCCAATAAGTGCAGCCACGTAAAGGACAGTGACACCACCATCAGCAAGTCTATTGATGCATCGTAGAATGCATTGAAAAGGACAAAAGGAAAATTAAAGTACAAACAGAAAAAATAACACATTCCAAAACGTAAGTTTGATATTCAGCACCTCTCATCAAATTCTGAAACGAATTCATCATTTTTAGGTAACATTGGTAATTCCCTAAACTTACATGGAATGGGAAAAGGAACAACATACATGCAACTCTAGCAAACTTCACAAAGTCATGCACTGTTATTTGTTAGTGGTTGTGTTGTTTTCTACGTACAGTTATGGGACAATCGAACACTTAAAACTTATGAAAACTATCTTCAAGAGCAGGTTTGTAGTAGTTGATTACATTCTTTAATATTAAGGAACAATATAATATATCCAATCTACACTGTAACTGAAAAGCAAAACAAATTTCCCAAAGACGAGGAACAATATGCCTTTGACAAGGGACGCTTACATAACCACAAATTCCTAGTGACTAGGACAACAAATGACTCAACACAACATGAATTATTAATGCAGACTTGTTCATATATGACTAATTGAACTACCATAGTTTAACAATTGACACAATTTGATACTCTTTTGAGAACCCATTTTCTAATTCATTGTGACACGGTGTTGTATCCATTAAAACTATAATCTCCATTTTTTCTGGATCACATTCTTTCTACGTAGAGCACATGTATAGCTCGATGATTGTTTCTTGTTCTCAACATATTAAGCAAATATTATTCTTCCCGAATTTCAAATTTCAGAAATAAATCAGAAAAAACCACAATAATATGTGTCGAGAGTTAAAAAAAAACACAAATTAAGAGTAGAGAATAATGACTGGCGGGCGGGCTGGCGGGCAGTGGTGGGTAGTTAGGGGTGGTCCGGGTGGAGGTGGAGAAGATGAATAGTGTTTCATTTATTTTTTATTTTTCTTGAGTTTGTTATTTTAATTTTATTTATTCAATTTAAAATAATAGAATGATCGTTTTGTTTTTTCTTTGAATTTATTGATTAAATTGGTTGACTAACAAAAACTTTGATTCAATTTATTTACTTGGATGAATGCGTCTTATTTTTTTAAAGTTTGGGACGAAATAATTAGAGAAAAAAAGATTGGTGATAATTTAATTACTTGTTTAATCTAAATTAAAATTTGTTAAAAAGTTATAACTAAAAATTAACAATTAATTTTAATTATATATTTTATTAATTTTTTTTTTTATCAAAATTTATTAAAAAACTCTCTCAACAAGTTCTAAAAATAGGAGCTTTGCTGCTAAATACCCTTAATTATGGGAAATTTTATTTCTAAATAAATTGAAAATAGAGTATTAGAAGCACGTGAATTTTCATGATCAGTAGGCTCGGTAGAAAGCATCCAACCAGCCGACCTATGGGGTTCGGTCCCAAGGCCTAAGGCGCTACAAATCCAATAATCAGGAATTCACGTTGAAAAGCTATTCTACTGAAAGTCAAAATTGAATTATAATTTCATAATTTCACAGCAAAAGATATAAATCAAGCACCTTCAAATATGCAATTCATCCCCATGTGCTATCTCGAATCCCATAGCATCACCTTTCCCTAAACCAGAAATTGGGTGCATTATGCAATCATTGTTCCATTACTAAAAATCGATTTTTCACCAACAAAAATTTAACGGATTATTTTCGTTGGTAATCATCAACGGATTATCTGTTGAAAAAAGTGAAGATCTTTCAACGACGACTTTTCCGTTGACAAAGATAATAATATTTGAGTTTTGACCAACAGATTTTCAATGTCTAAAAGAGTAATCTTTATGACCTACGGTTTTTCCGTATATAATATTAATGAGCATGCCTGACTAAAAATTGTTTCGACCTTTCCCATACAGAAGATCCGTAAGTGTCGAGTAATTTATATGGCCAAACAATATTTCGACTTTTCACCAAAGGTTAATCCGTAGGTGAAGAACAATTCATATTACAAACGAAGATTCCGTAGGTCATATTAATCAGTTTAAAAGACCAAAAATTGATTCGACCTTTCACATACGGAATATCCGTAGGTGATGTATAATTCATATTATTCAAAAATATTTTTGACATTTTACAAACGAATAAACTGTAGGTGAAACAATTCATAGTACCTACAGAAATTCCGTATGTAATATTAATCAATTTCAAAGACCAAAAATTGATTCGACATTTCACCTACGGAATACCCGTACGTGACGAGTAATTCATAATTTCATATTACCCAAAAATATTTTCAACCATTTTTCAACGGATAATCCGTAGGAGAAGATCAATTCATATTACATACGGAAATGCCGTGGATGATATTAATCAATTTTAAAGACCAAAAAAATCTTTCGACATATCACCTACGGATGATATTAATGTTTTGACTATTTAAATACGGAAAATTTGTTGGTGAAGATAATATTTTTCATGAGTGATGTAAATCAAATTTTGACAACGAAAAAAAAAAAAAATCAACTATATGGAGGCGAAGGTTAATCACTTAAGGAATAGTCTTAAAATAAGTTCCATTCGTTTAACATTTGAATTTTCTAAAACGAAGTTATTCAATTACAAAAAAAAAAAAAAAGATTCAATCTAATAAAGTGCGAAGAATACATAGTTTACCAACTGTACAACATCAATTTCGTTGGAAATTTCATGTTAAAAAGTGAAAAAAAGTAATGTTTAGCATAATTTCGTACGGTTTGTACAACTATGAAGCTTTTTCGAACAACGTAATACTTTAAGTTTAAGTGTTCAAGCGTAAATATTTTAACATAATAAAATAAATAATAAAACAAGGTTTTATCTCATTTGTTGTTAACGAGAACTTAATGTTAAGTTGTGGAGCTTAGTTAGTGTTATCTATGATTTTTTTCTTTAGTGATATACATGCGAAGTAGTTACCAACTGTACATACGATTTATTGATTAATTACTAAATTTATAATAATTGACATTTGACTACTAATAATACAATACAAAAAGTCGTAATATATATTAAATACAAATTATTGGTAATTATTTAAAGTTAAAAGATAAATAAAACATATAAAAAAAAATTGTTTTGGAAGATGGAAGTCTTGTCGCTTTTTTTTTTCTCTAACTATAGCGACGATAAAATCTACCTATAGCGGCGATAATGTCAACCCTAAAGGTGAGATATATATATTTTTTTAAGTCTTAGGTGTGAAATTTGATTTTTCACTAATATTTATTTTTTACTTTCTAAGCAATTATAGAAAAATGTTGCACAATAAACTAATATATATTATAAAACAAAGGAATTTATTAGTCTCCAATGATTTGATTGTAACTTCACAACTCTTAGGTCAAATGTTCAAATCACATTACATTTATTTTAAAATAATAAAAATGTTTGAAAAAACTTAGTGGATTAGGTCGGGCTTTTGATGGGTCGAGTATCAAGCCCATACTCGACAAATCGGGTCAGGTGTCCATCAAATATATAAAATTAATTTTTAAAAATTTGTACTATTACCTACGGAATTACCTACGGAATTCCGTAGGTAATGTCCCAAGCTTTTACCTATGGAAATTCCATAAGTAAAAGTGGAAATTCCGTGAGTAAAGGCTTGGGGAAATAACACACACTTTTACCAATGGAACTTTCGTTTGTGAAAATCACCAACGGGATTTCTATTGGTAACTTTCAGCGACCTTCAAAATAGCAACGAACTTTCGGTTGAAAATATTTCGTTGGTAGTGAATACTAGGTACGGATATCGTGGCTTCAGCAACAGAAAATTTGTTTCTGAAGCCACGATTTTTTGTAGTGTTCCCAAAATTCTCTTCTCCTTTGGACCACATTTGATAGCACAACTATTGATTCTCAATTGCATTTTAAATATACACTTGACCCTGTTTTTTTATGAGTGGTTTTAGTAATATGTTTTTGTTTGTGATATCAAAATATACATCTCTTCTTGAAAAATTATTGAGTACATTAATGTTAAAACGTGATATATTATTTTTGTTAATTTTAGGAGGAATTGATTGCAGTCTTAACTCCTTAGTCGATTGTTAAAAATTGAGAGTATGTTCCGATACTTAAAGTTAGTGAGATCATAATATAACTCAACTCAAGTAGAGATTGAGAGAATTCTATGAGATTTTGTACTTGTTATGAATGAAATAATCCCATTATATAAGGGATTTGAGGTTCGACACTCCTCTTGTCACTTCAACAATTTTTACACTATGCTAGAACTTGAGCCATTTGAATGCTTTTGTGCAATTTTTATTGGCTAAGCGTAGAGATTTAATCAATTCTGTCACGATTGCAATAATTATTTTCACTCGACTTGATTTTGAAGGTAAGTATTTTATACTCCAGTTTTATAACGTAGATTTGACGTTCTGTTCAACTGATGTCAATTTAGCTATATTTCGACCCTGTAACTCGATCGTTGCATTATAGTGTTAGTTCTACATTTGTCCTTATTAGTAATGACCCCTTTGGTTAGTTGGGACACTACTCGGCACCAATAATGTGACACGTGTTATAAATATAACAAAGTAGAAAACTAATTTTGTGAAATCACACATCTAAAAAAAATTAACGTGAATCCTTCTTTCAAACAATGAAAAATTGTTTCAAATTAAATAATAAAAAAAACTTGAATTTTGTAGTAAAATAATAAAATAAAGATTAAAAACGTCTTATTTCAATTAGTAAAATTAAGTGTTTCTCAAATTATTAAATATAATGAAATATACAAATTCAACCGTGTCTACTTGAATCCAATGAGCTCAACTTTGTCACCACGGGAACGCATGATTATTGGATTAATTTACACGCAATTCCTTAAACATTCCTTCCCAGTTATCGCATCATACCTATTTATTTCTTAAAGTTATGACAATTGGAAACAGTCCTTTTAATTAATTAATTAACAAATAAGAAACTTCTTCAATTAAGTTTCTAATTAATTTCAGTTACACAATTCTAATTACTCAAAATTAATTTTTTTAATAAATGTGGGTCTTTTTTATAATTAATCATATTTATCTTCACAATTATGAAATAATTATATTATTTTATTATGATTACTGTGATTTTATGGGTAGATTAAAACGACGTCATTTCGTTCCACAGTGACAAACCCCTTACTGCTAACGCCGTCTACTAACGTGCAACCCAACCGTCAAATCCTTCAGAAAACGACTCTGATGTGCTAACGCCGTCTCCTTCTACTTTTCCACTGTCAAACATCCGGACTCACCTACATATACATACATTTACATTTAGAGAGAGAGAGAGAGAGAGAGAGAGAGAAGACGAAAGAGTTGGGTACGGAGTAAATCTGCATTTTGCTTTATAATTGTCTGCTTTTGCTTTTTCACTGTCCACCTTCTCCTCCACCACTCCATCGCCATTACTCTTATCTGAATAAAATTCTCAGATAGCCACACCGCCACGTTTAGTATTACTTTTTCTACTGAAAATTATTTCATCTGAGATCTCTGTATATTTACAAATCAAGCTCTCAGTTTAAGCTTCTGTTTTAGCTCATTGGTGAGAAAATGAGTGTGACGTCAGAGGGGTCTGATCAGCAGAGCGAAGAGAGATGCGGAAGCTACAGTCCGAGTGCCGACATCAGCGAGTCGGAGTTTTCCAGTAGCGGCTCATCGTGTCGGCGGTACAAGGCGGAGGAAAATAGAAGCGCGTCAAGTTCTAGGGCCTCGTCGCCGATCTCAGATGTTGCTAGCTCGAGGGTTCCGGGGCCGGTTTTGCCGCCAATCATGTTCCCGGTGATTGGCGGGAAGGATGTGGTAGTCTGGGATGAGAAGCCGCAGAAATGCGCCGCCGATTTGTCAGGTTTATATTCGGTTTGATTTAGAGTCATGTGTGGTGATGTCAAATAGTTTTCTTTGGAGAATTGAAAGTTTCAGGCATTTTAATTGTATGCTGAAAAAATCTTACTGTGTTTTCTGATTACTCTATCATCTAATCTTCGTTTATCTTAAATACCTTTTATGCCTGTGCTTGCAATTTTTCGTTCATTTATCTTTATACTTTTTAGCAAATAGATTTGTGTATATAGATTAGATTTATTAATATATTAGATATTTTCAGATATTATTTAGTTGTATTATGTATATCTCATCAGTCATCAGCCTATTTGACAGATAGTGAGGCTTACAGATTCATTTAAGCATTATATATTGATGTTTTGTTCACCCAACATTTCCTTATTGTGTTAGTTTCTATTCACTTCTTAGAAATTGAGATGATGAAGGAAAGATTTGCTAAGCTGCTTCTTGGTGAAGACATGTCTGGAGGAGGTAAAGGAGTTTGTACGGCTCTCGCCATCTCAAATGCCATTACTAATCTCTCTGGCAAGTCACTGTATATATTATATATGCCCGTTGATATCTAAGTATGTAGGCAAATAAGGTCTGAATGTGATCTAAATTTGTTTGTTTGGAATTTTTGGGCTTATAGCAACTGTATTCGGCGAATTGTGGAGGTTGGAGCCACTGGCACCTCAGAAGAAGACAATGTGGTGCAGAGAGATGGAATGGCTGTTATCTGTTAGTGATTCTATTGTGGAACTAGTTCCCTCTATACAGCCATTTCCTGGCGGGGGCACATACGAAGTAATGGCAGCACGGCCACGTTCCGATTTGTATATGAATTTACCTGCACTCAAGAAACTTGATGCTATGTTGATAAGCATTCTTGACGGCTTTCGTGATACAGAGTTTTGGTATGTTGATAGAGGGATAATTGTGGATGAGTGTGAGAAGTATTCGTCTGGGGTGTCTGGTGGTAGACCTTCTATTAGACAGGAAGAGAAGTGGTGGCTCCCATACCCGAAAGTTCCTGCAAAGGGATTGTCAGATGATATGAGGAAGAGGCTTCAGCAGTGTCGTGATTGCACGAACCAGATACTGAAGGCTTCCTTGGCCATAAATAGCAATGTTCTTACTGAGATGGAGGTTCCAGATGCCTATTTGGAAACCTTGCCCAAGGTAATTTTACCTTACTTGTGGCTGTTCCACCATTTTCCTTTGATATGAACATGATGAAGCACATTTTGCTTGTGGGCATCACACTTTGTTAGAATTTTCTGTCATCCTACTTAGCAGAGCATTGTACTCTTTGATGGTTGGATCTTCTTGTCTTATGACTAAAGCATAATGGTCTTATGTAATTTTCCGAGTAAATCTACCAAAGGAAGCCTGTCAATTTCCTATCTGTCAATTTGCTATCTTCTCATTTTTATTTTGGTCTTGCTTATCTTATAAACTAAGACATTTCCAAATGTGAATACTAAATGATGTCGGATTCGCAAAGATTTGATTGCAGTATCATTCTTGTACAAGTATTTATCATTTCTGACTTAATTTCTTTGGTTACGTATCATACCCCAATTTGAAGGTTCAAGCACTGAGAAATTGCAGTTATTTGCCCCTTTTTACCTTTCTTTGGTGGTATACGCACTGTAGGATTGAGTTTCACAGGACTTGTATACCATATGGAAAGATAGAATGAAAATTTACAAGAGAAAAACAAATTCATTGTTTTCGACATGGAAATTGCAAGCTAACCAATAAATCTTTCTGACTCTAATCTGTCTTAAATGAGAAGAGGATTTCAGCACACGAGTTTATAGCTTGGAAATTGTAAGAGTAGAATTGCATGGTAATCTGACTACTATTTTTTAATTCTTTCCATGGGTGG
Organism: Forsythia viridissima; assembly: GCA_030279155.1. Classification (NCBI taxonomy): domain Eukaryota; kingdom Viridiplantae; phylum Streptophyta; class Magnoliopsida; order Lamiales; family Oleaceae; genus Forsythia; species Forsythia viridissima. The sequence goes on along the minus strand of CM059045.1, from coordinate 21,469,175 downwards.
GCCATGAATCTCTGTCCTTTCAACTTTGCTTTTTATAAGTGCACAATCTATTTGTACATTATATTTTTTTGTTTGACATTTTCTGCTGTAGTATAACTTATATTGTCTGCAATGCAATCAACGAAGTCATATTATCATTAAATTACATCATGTGAGATTTATCTTCAACTCATGAAGTTTGAAGGGAATTTCTGTTTTGTTAAAGATAGATGTTATATACCTACCTTCTTGACATGGGAAGACTTAGTGGATTGTGATTGACTATCGAAATTTTGTTCACGCATACCCTTCCACGTTGGATATAACTTGCAAAACACTGTACCAGAATTACTATAGGATCTTGGTCTATCAGCTTTAAAGGACTTCTGATTTGACAAAGAGAAGACCAGTATTTTGCTTCAGTAAATCTTGTACAACACCCTATATTTGAATTTGGACTGAAATATTGTGTTTATTGGCACATTTGTATATAAAATGTTTGAGGTTCATGATTTTTGTTTTGCAGTAATCTCTTGATAGAATTTCTCATTTATTTTCCATTTGCCATTTCAGAATGGAAGAGACTGTTTGGGTGATACCATCTACCGATACTTTACTGCTGATCAATTCTCACCAGGATGTCTTCTTGACTGCCTTGATTTGTCATCCGAGCATCACACACTAAATGTGGCGAACAGAATTGAGGCAGCTGTGCACGTATGGAAGATGAAAGAAAGAAAGAAAGTGCCAAAAAACCTTAGGAAAGCTAACCGCAAGAAATGGGGTGGTAAGATGAAGGGCCTTGTTATAGATGGTGAAAAGAACCAATTTCTGGCACAGCGAGCTGAATCGTTATTGCATAGCCTAAGACTTCGGTTTCCCGGTCTTCCACAAACTGCACTAGACATGAACAAGATCCAGTATAACAAGGTAGTTTATACTGTGTTACTTTTCAATATTTGAATTCTTATAATGGTCACTTAAAATAATTTGTATTAGCATGTTTTGAGAATGAAAGGCATGCAATATAATCGGCCATTTGTTTAATCTTATCGCCATTGTTTTATATAGAACTTTTCGCTTTTGCAGGATGTTGGTCAGTCAATTCTGGAAAGCTATTCCAGGGTAATGGAGAGCTTGGCCTTTAACATAATGGCAAGGATCGACGATGTTTTGTATGTAGATGACACCACCAAACGTTGTGTTGCGGCTGAGTCTCAGTCGATTTTCAATAGAGGAGGCTTGAATGGACTTCCCATTCAAAAGAAGATGTCACCAAGTCCCTTTTCAATTCAACACACCCCATACACCTCTCCTTTTGCAACTCCAACATTTTGTTCATCTCCGCCACTAGCCAGTAGCCCAAGGAGGCCTGTTTCCCCACTACACAAGAATAGTGTAAAGGCAGCAGCACCAAGCCATAAATTTGACCAAGTTGTGCCTACTGATTGGGATAGTGTATGGTCATATGCTGGAAATCTCAGTGCTAGAAGAGTTTCTTGGGATGCTCCTGAGCGTGACTGATTGAATTTCCCTAGGTAGAGGCTTTTAGGAGTACTGAAATCTGGAAAATGGTCGGTTAATTTTACTATGTATATTTTAACCTAGGTATTTTCTGGCTTATAATTTTGACCATGGTTTAACTGAATACAGTTAATATTAGCTTATGCTGGTATTATTTCGTATGTGTAATTAATATATGCATTAATGCGAGGCTCAAAATATGAATTAAGATGCAATTATTCTTTTGGCACTTTTAATCAGCACGGGAATCTGTTAATCTAATATAAATTGTCAAGATACTGAGGATTTTTTTGGTAAATTACAACATATTGTGAAATGTAGATCCCTTACACTTACAGCCAAACACATCCGAGATGTGGCAACAGTGGATTGGATGGAATTTTACACCAAATTCGCATTATTACATGATTCAGCATAAGCAATCGAATCGAAAAGAGCAGTCTAGTAGCAACATTGATTACCAGTACAGTACAGATATGGGGGGTAAACTAATGTTTTCGGATATTAATGAATTCTATAGAAGAGTTATCTATTGGAACAATATGATTAATTAACACGAAACGTTCCTATCTATTGAAGTTATTGTGCAAAACGTCTATATCTTCTAAATTTTGACATTTTTACCATTACCTACTCAATTTCTTGTGCAAAACATCATTCTGTCCAAAAAGCTGCTGTTAACTCACCTTACCAACACAACTTTTGGATAAATTAGTCCAGAAATATTTTTTCAGCTCCAATTTTAGCGCTAGATCCGGGAGATTCAGAAGGAGGAGCAGGTTGACCAACCAGCTTAGAAGCTGGAGCTGGTGAAGGGTGCTTCTTTCCCTTCTTCTTGCTTCGAGCTGGAGCACTAGATGGAGTATGGGTGGGTGGTGAAGAAAACGGAGACGGTGAAGGGGCATTGTACTTCTTGCTTGGAACCGGAGCTGGAGGAGAAGATTCAATTCGTGGTGGTGCCGCTTTTGGTGTTGGGATTGGAGAATAGATTGGAACTGTTGTCGACAGAAAGACCACTGGCTGGAGAGATCGGGGAAGCCGATTGGCGCCGGAAGTGGAGCTTGAATATAAACAGTCGGTGGATGGCTCACTGCGGCGGAGACAGGAGTAGGAGTAGAAAAAGTGGGCGGCAAGCTTACTGGCGCGGACAATGGAGCCGCAATGGAAACAATAGGTGGCGACACTGGAGCCGTAGTGGAAAAGGACCGAGGTGAGCTTACTGGTGCGGACAATGGAGCCGCAGTCGAAACAGTTGGCGGCATGATTGGTGGAGCGGACAATGGCGCCGCATTGGAAACATTTGGTGGCAAGCTCACCAGCGCGGACAATGGAGTAGGATTGGAAGCGACTGGTGGCAAGATTACTGGCGTTGACACCGAAACCAGTATTTAAACAGTGTATGGAGAACTTACTGGCGCCGAAGTTGGGGCTGAAAAAATGTTGCTGGACTAATTTACCCTCAAGTTGCATTACGAATCGTGTTGGTAAGGTGAGTTAACGGCAACTTTTTGTACGGAAGAACGTTTGCGCAAGAAATTGAGTAGGTGAGGGTGCAAATGCCAAAATTTAGAAAGTAGGAATGTTTTGCACAATAACCTCAATAGGTAGGAACATTTTGTGCTAATTACCCGAACAATATTCTTACTCATCTATTAACAAGGAGTAAATCTACGCCAGGAGAATTAATAAAGTGTCACAAGAAATTAGTACAAGAAGCTGTGGATATATTTCTTAATAATGGAATCCGTGGACAACCATTGAAAGATGGTCATAGTAAAGTTTACAAGTCATTTTCAAATGCAATTAAAGGCAAAGAAGGAAGATTTCATGAGAATACTGGAAAAACGGGTTGATTATTCAAGTCCTTCTGTCATTGTCGTGGGTCTTTCACTTTGTGGTTTAGCCATTGGAATTACTAGATATTCGTATACCATGCAATACATCTATCTACCAAAATCCCATCCCAACCCTTCTAACTGCTCCTTCAAGGATACAAGACAAATGCTCATATCAATGGAAGATTATTTTAATACGAGTGCATAATGTTCAAAGAACCAAAATGGCTTCCTTTTTGGCTTTTTTCAACCGTATAACTTTTGATACCGACTAAATAAGCTAGCTTCTTATGCAAAGAAGCACTATGACATCGGATTTTGAGATATCAACGGTGAAACAGCAATACTAAACCGCTTAGGAATGGGATTGACACTGGTATTGCGTTCTTTCTTTCTGTCTATCTTGTATCCTTATTCTTTTCTTAAGGTACTCTATGTTTCTAAAGGAATATCTAAATTCCAAAGTCTATGCATAAATGAAAACTATTTCAAGGAAATAAGAGATGAGAAAACCGAGTCGAACATAAACAACTGCTTATCAGAGTGCAATGACAACAGCTGAACCAGCCAAATAAAAGCTCAAACGTTCAATGGTTGACGGAAATAGTTGGAACATAATCATAAGAACTATAGGGAGATCACTCAACTTCAACAATCAGTTAAATAAGGTATTTGCACACTCTATAGCAATATCACAGGGATTTCATTTGCCATATACCTGAAAAGTGGAAACTTAAGAGTGCACTATCTCTCTGTCAAAATAGTGAATATTAATGGCCTTCACATACCAAATCATTTGAATATAAAGTAGAATTTCATTCCATGTATAAAAATGAACAGAAATGTGCAACCCACTTAATCAAGTAGCAACTCTGTTAGTTGATCATCAACCCTACTTCTAGCATAAGAATGGTGCACAAAAACCTTGGAACTGAAGATCAGACGTCGATAACTGCTGAAGTTGTCAATTAGGTAGAGCACATGGTTGAAAATAACCGATAATCTTGTTTGGCTCTTATTCCCTTTACCTCTACTAGACTTCAAGAAAAATTAAATAGCTAATTGATCCAGCTCAGCCTGCATATAAATGAGAAAGGTCGACCGAATCAGTTTGCTTGCTCCAGATTGGAAATAAATTCACATGCTGCGTCTTTCATGGGCAACCAGCAGAAAATACACGCACGAGACAAGAAGGCAATCCTATTTAAGAATGATTCTCAGTGGTGAAAATAAACTATTATCAGGCTTCAATTAACCATCCTTGCAATCATAATTAGAGGAAATCATTTACAAACAGGTGCACACTTTGATTTCATATTTTTACATAAAGCCGTGAGAAGATCGAATATTTCTCAATCATTGTTAATATCTTGAGACAACAGTTTCTAATACTAAACGAAAAACACGGCAAATACTATCCAGAAACGTAAACAATATCTTGAATGCTATCCAGAAACGCAATGCTGCTCAGTAAATGCATCTTAAACAGTAAACAAAGTTGGACGAAATCATGAAAAGATATAAATTCCAAGAAATTAGCAGTTAACAGGAAAATTTAAACCACCACTTACTTCAACAGACACATTAGAACAAGCCCAAGCAGGCGGTGGCCAAAACTTGTCAGAATAACCACTGTAACTATCAATTGGCCCAATACTTCCATTCTCCAAATCAAACACTCCGATACCGCGACTTTTCCACACCCAATCATCTTCCCTGCCACAAAAGAACTGATCTGTAAAGAATATACAATTCCCTTTACACTCATTATGGCCAAATACCTCCGAAGCAGAAGCTGAAAATGTACAATTATCACCCAGAAACAACAACCTATCACCCAAATTATTCACTTGGACCCATTTTTCTGCATTTTCATCCAATCTAAAAATCTTGAACTTCACCGTCCTCTCACTCATATAACAATCAAATTCCTCGTAAAACTCAAAACCCTCGTTGTACCCCAAATCATCCTCCGGCCCAACAGTCAAATACTTATCGACTAACAACAAATCTCCAAATGAATCCACCAAGAATTTCTTGTCCCCTCCAGAAATCGAATGCGCAATAACACTTACATTCGGAGAAATCCCATCATCTAAATTGACTACAACAGCTCTCCCCGTACTATCTACCGCATAAAAACGACCCTCCCTGAAGATCACATCATCATAAGGCGAAGGCAGGTCATTGATAACCGTCCATTTCTTGTCGCCAGATTTGTAAATCACTAACTTCCCAGATACATGAATCGTCAATAGCACAAACCCATCTTTTTCAGAACCCGAAAAATTCAAACAAACAGCAACCTTTTCCATGTAAAGATTCCCGGCCTCTCCAATGGAATTAGCCATTGGGCTAAAATTGATATACTGAAGGGTATATTCATGACCCAACTCTTTAATTCTCAAATTCAAGAAGCTAAAATACTTTGGGAAACTATCCGGTACCAGTTTGAAAACGGATCGGGTCAGAGGATGAATCAAATGCATCCGGGTCGGATTGTCGCGCTCAAGTTTGATAATCCAGGATTGGATTTCAGTTTCATTACTGGGTGATTGGAGGGAGTAGATTGTCCGTTTAGAGAGGTAAAAACCCCAGGCGGTGTCGGAGATGCCGTCGTTGGGAAGGATTGGGAAACGACCGTTCGCGGCCGGGCAGGGCGGGGAGACGGCGGAGCGCCAGGCGGAGCAGACGGAACGGAAGCGGAGGAGATCGGTGTCAGAGAGATGTTGGGATATGAAGTGGAGGAGTTCTCTCGGGAGTTGGGACCACTCAGGATCGGATTCCGCCATGGATGAATTGTTACAGGAAAAAATTGGAATATATAAATTGTGGTGGATTTATTTAGTCACACGTCACACTGTAAAAATTTTCAAATTTGTTTAATTTATTTATGTTGTATTTATATTTGATAACTTTTAAATATTTTCAGACAAGTGAATGTATTTTTATGTGGTCTCAAAATTTCTATTTTTACTTTATAAAATGCTATTTTTGTTTCCAAAATGGAAAACCCAAAAAACTCTTTTCCTTTGTACTTTTTTAAAAACATTTGAGTTTTTATCCTCATCACATATTTATCGAGACGATGATTGTAGACGATAAATAATATAATTAAAAAAATCTAAATAATTGGACCAGCAGCAATTCTATGAAACTCATGAAAAAAGAAAAATAAAGGAAAATTGTAAAAATATTTTGAGTGGTTTACAAGGAGTCCGATTTTTAGTGGTTTTTAGTAACAGTTTTAGAAATAGTTTAACCTATGCTTGAGAGTTTATTATTCAGCAGTTCTGAAAGTTTTTTAAAAGAATCAAATTACATATATATACATAAACATAAAAAACAAAGAAGATATGTGTTATAATATGGTATTGTGTATTTTCTCTCCATTTTTTCCCTATCTTTCTCATAATCAAAATTATATCATTAAATTTATACTTTTTCTTTCAATTAAATCATTTTTAGTTTGATTCTCTTACAAATAGAGTCATTCTTTTGGCTTTTATAAGATTGCACGAAACATGTTGCTTCCACTGAAGTTGGTTTGACCAAAGAATTCCCTTTCTATCACTCCATTTAATTAAGCATTAATTACATTAATGGTCTCAATTTTTTCAGATTTGTAACGATTTTATTAATATTCTTTTTTAACAAATATCATCCACATTCTTCCATTTATTCTCACGGATGGTTCCCAAATTACTATTTTTCACTATTTTGACAATTCTGTGACAATTTTGCCCATTGACTTAAATAAATTAAAATAAAAAAAAAAAAATACAATGAAAATATTACAATTAGATCCTCAACCTTTTCAAAAGTACAAATAAATCTTAAACTATTTTATTTTATATAGATAAGTGTTCTTCCCTACTCAAAAGAAATCATCTTTTCCCACCCAGCCTAGTCCAGCCCAAGCACATCCATGAATTTACAGATCCATGAACGAGTGCATCAACTTAGGTCTGAAGTATGAAAAGACTTCAGATTTCAGGTGCAAAATCCATGACCTTTTTACCTTCAAGGAACATATTATGAACAGGTGCCCTCATCCTCTGTTGTGACGGCCTAAGAAACTGATGCTCAAAGTGCCCATTTGGCGGTGAGGTCCCAAAATGCCTAAACTGCTGCTGCAGCTGCGGATGGTGGTGCAGCCCCAGCCTAACTACTGCCACCATATGATGGTGCTGCTGCACTGTGGCCACAGGCATAAAGGCCAAAAAATGGTTGGAATTTGGCCTGCCTAGATGCAAAAAATGTGCCGGCACCAGTGAGCTTGCGAACAAATAAAATAGCTTTTATTAACCCATTTACGATTTTTACAGATTCAAATGTCTATACATATAATTTGATTTTTTTGAGGGTTTGATGTTTTTGCATTTTATTGAAAAATCTTTTGGCATTTGGATCGTATAGTACTTTGATAAGGTGTGGCCAATTTTTGATTCAGCTTAGTCTGGTGATTTCCAAAAGGTAATTCTAGTTTTTGATTTATTGAATTTCTCAGGTGTATAGCTATATATGTAACTTGGTTAAACTAATTAAGTTTTAATTGGGAAGACCACCTATCTATATAAAATAAAATGGTTTATGATTTATTTGTACTTTTGAAAAGATTAAGGGCCTAATTGCAATGCTTTCATTGTATTTTTTTCCTATCATTTTAATTTAGGGTTAATCACACTAATGGTCCTCATTCTTTCAAGTTTGTAACGATTTCATCTCCATTCTTTTTTTAGCAGATATCATCCTCATTCTTCTATTTATACTCACAGATCATCCCTAAATCACTATTTTTCACTATTATGACAATTGGACCCTTAACCTTTTCAAAAGTACAAATAAATCATAAACTATTTTATTTTATTTAAATAAGTGTTCTTCTCCAACTAAAAAAGAATCATATTTTCTTACCTCCCTCCCAACAATTTGTTTGCATAACCTTCCAATCAAGACATTGTAAACTCCCCTCTCAGTCTCACCTTCATTCCTCAATCGCATCCGACTCCACTCTCACACTTTCAACCACCCACAGCCACTGTCCTAAAAATACAGTCAAAAAATCAATATAGAAAGTTTATGCTAAATCTTTTGATCCAATGAAAACCAACGGTACAACATGGGATTGTTGTTTTTCTTGGCCTTTTCGCCCTCCTGTTATTTTCAGAAATCACCATGGTCGGAGCTCAGTCGACTCCACTCGGTGAAAACAACAACCAGTACCCTTATGCGAAGTTCAGTCCATCCATGGCGATAATCATAGTAATTCTCATAGCAGCACTTTTCTTCATAGGTTTCTTCTCCATCTACATCCGCCACTGCTCTGACACTTTTGGTACCGCCGACAGCGTTCGTCGAACCCTCTTCTTGCAATCCCACCATGCAGCGGCCGCGCCTGGACTCGACGCTTTCATCTTAGAAACTTTTCTTACTTTCCCATACAAACAGATTTTACAATGTCTTGATTCCCACTTTTTCCATTTGTGTACAATATCTTGATTGGAGGGTTATGCAAACAGATTGTGAGGGTGGATAGGTGGGGTGGGAAAAGATGATTCTTTTTTAGTTGGAGAAGAACACTTACTTAAATAAAATAAAATAGTTTAGGATTTATTTGTACTTTTGAAAATGTTAAAGGTCCAATTGCAATATTTTAATTGTATATTTTTTCCCATCATTTTAATTTATTTAAGTTAAGGGGTAAAATTGTCCAAAAATTGTCAGAATAGTGAAAAATAGTGATTTGAAGACCATATGTGAGTATAAATAGAATAATGAGGATGATATCTGCTAAAAAAAGAATGGGGATGAAATCGTTACAAATTTGAAAGAATGGAGACCATTAGTGTAATTAACCCTTTAATTTATTTACGTCAAGGGTAAAAATTGTCACAAAATTGTCAGAATAGTGAAAATAGTGATTTGGGGACCATCTGTGAGAATAAATGAAAGAATGTGGATGATATCTGCTAAAAAAAAGAATGTGAATGAAATCGTTACAAATCTGAAAGAATGGGTACCATTAGTGTAATTAACCCTTTAATTAATCCAAAATATTGTTTATACGATCCAAAATTTTGACTATTGAATCAAGTTAATAAAATGCCTTATGATCATGAACCAACTTCTCAAATTATTTCATCTTTAATTCATGACCAGCTACAATCCTTGTTTCTTTCATTGTTGAAGCAAATATAATTTAACTAAAATAATATATAAATCAAGTCAAACTTATAATTCAAGGAGTAATCGATCATTGAAAGAAATATAATAGTTACAATTGTTTAGTCCCACAATTGAAAACATAAAGATAAAAATCCATGTAGTAACAGATCATTGCTCATAACTTTATAAGTATCAAATCTTCACCTATTAAGTGTAATAAATAAAGCTCAATTATTTTGTCACATTTGGAAGCATCTTCATTAACATACTTTTACGACGGTGCACAGGAAATGAGTAAAATACCAACATCTTTGTAGGATTCTCAAGAAGAAAATTTTGAGCATTAAGCAACTCATCTTCATATTCAACCCCAATCTCAACTAAATGCTCCAACAATTCATTGTCATTTGAAGAAGATTGGTTCGTACACTGAAATAACACTTTAACTAGACGATTTGTTGCCTTGTCAATTACACCAACTGCTTTTTTGAGTGAGTTGTTATCCTCACTAACCTTATGTCTACTCTTGCACTTTTTGATGCACTGCCAATTTCGGATTGGCAACCCAGAAAATTTAAATCTTTCTCATCTGCTTCAAGATTTACAGCTTCCAATATAACTTCATTTTGTTCTGTCATCTTATCAATTTCATCAACCGTGTTCATTGCACTTTTTTTTTTAGCTAAATGAACTATTTTCCTCTTGATGTCCCTAGGGGTATCACTTTCGTCCCCATTGACTATATCTTTTGCAAAAATTTCAGATAACTTGTCATAATTATGTATAGGCTTGTTATTCTATTCTGCGACATTTGGATTCAACTGCAAAAAATCCAAGAAAGGATGTTTTTTATGAAAGTAAAATTAAACAAAATAAGAATAGGAGTATAGTTTATGCAAACCTCAATAAGTTTGTCCCATACTTCGGGTTCAGCAAGCCATGTTGAAGTAGTTTGATCATATGCAAACCCACTTAATCCATCATTAAAAACATCATGGCAAGCTGACCAATATTTTTTTGATGGTTTTCATGTGATTTTGGATCTTATCCTTGTCCATCCAATGTTTGTGGAAACTATTTCTTCATTGTTTACAATATTTTCTCATGTGCTTCCGATGTGAAGGTCCCGCCTACTCTGTTGCCTTCCACATGCTCATGCAAATATACTTCAATGAGAATATCATCTATTAATTGGGTCCAATGCAAGTGTGGCTCTTTCTTCACATCGTTACACAACAAGAAAAATACAAGAAAATGTAATTAACATCAAAACAATGCATCCTACTTAATGTGATAAAAGCAAAACACTTATAGAGTATTAATAACTATTCATACACCCATTAATGTTTGATAAAAAATACGTTAAACAAAGACAACACACAAGTAAGTTCCATTCACTACCCGTTTAAATTATATACTTCCCACATTGCATTTGCTATTGAGTTTTTAATAAACTCTCTTTTTGATGCTTCTTCATTATTATCTACATTGCGCTATGGGTGAACGCAGTTCGGTTTGGACCGTTTGTGCCATATTTTCAACTCAAACCATTTCACACGTTTTGGAATTTTTTCAAACCAAACCAAACCAAACCAAACCATTATTTGCGGTTTGGTTCGATCTTGATCCGCGGTTTACCTATTGATATTATAGTAATATATTTAAAACAAGTTAACATATAAGTTTGAACGATAACTAATAATGTTAAATATTAAATTATATTTATATTTGTCTAAAATTCAAAATACAAACAAAAAAGCAACAAAACAGTAGCAAGTTAGTATCTAGCAACATTGCGATAGCTTTCTCCACTCAACAAATTTACAAGCAACAATATAGAAATAGCAACACCCCCTCTGGCTTCATCAACAAAAGTAGCAGCAGCACCACAACATTCCTTCATCAGCAAAAGCAAGCAAACATTCATGGTTAGCAAATGGGACAGCCAACAGATTATCAAACCGATTACCAACTATTATATTCAAAATGAAAAACTCAAAAGTAACAGTAGGTAGGTTTAAAATATAACCACTAAAACAACATACATATAACCCGCACTTTCTAGTTTCCATTTATCCTCAAATTTTGAGATTTCTTCCTCAATTTGGTGATCATTGTTTACAAAAGATTCATATTTTATAATTCCAGTGGACACTTTATAAACATTTCAAATGGAAAAAGATTCAACGGAAAAAATGGGCAATTAATCTAGCAGCACCACAACACTGTTTACAAAAGATTCATTTCAAATTATCGCATCAGATTAATAAAGAAACACAATTATTAGAAAAAATAGAACCCATTGGTATCACAAAGATGATGAGCCTATGTTATTAATAAAGGATACAACACTTCATCCTGCAATTGACTACTTTCGTTACACTGCATCAATCATGTATCACAAAGATGATGAGCCTATAGTATTTGGTACACCTCAGGATTATTTGAAAAATGCAAAAGAGAGAGTGTTTAATGTGAAGAAAGCTACAGACAAAATGGGAGTTCCAGCTCAAACTAGTAATAAGTAAAAATTGCGTTGTAACCTCTCATTTAATAATAATTGGATCAATATCCCCTATTGTAACACATGATTTGGCCTCTTAATGATATGCTAATATCAAAATATTCATTAGTCCTTATTAATGATATTGACAAGCAATTAAAAAACAATATGCACATAAATATCAAAATTGATAATAGAAAATAAATGTCACCTTCAACTGATTTTTCCGAGTCATCCAATGCCTCTACCTCGTCCAAATATTGACGAAGCACTATAGGTTCCTTGTTGCTATGCAACCAATTCTTCATGCATGTTAAGGCCTCAACCATCTTCACACCCAATGAACTCCTAAAAGAATCAAGAATCCGACCACTCGTGGAAAATGCTGACTCCGAAGCGACAGTGGATATTTGAATTGCAAATACATCTTTGAAAATTTGGGAGACAATTTTGTACTCACGCACATTCAATTTCCACTAAAGCAATATGTCAAAATTAGGACTGTTCAAATCTTCACAACGGTCAGACAAATAAGCAATCAAATCATTCTTCTCAGATTGAATGTTTTGCATAAGTCTAGCTTTAAAAATAAAATGAATGGGTTTAGAAAGACCTAAAGCAGGTTGTGAAGGAGTTTGGCTACTACTTTTGGTAGTCTCTTTTGATGAAGCTGATGGTGGAGTGATTAGAGTCTCTATTTCTTCATAAAATGTATACAACCTACGGATTGTCTCTTGAACTCTTTTTAACAATATTTTTACAATTTCTACATCGTAAATAAGCTCAAACCAGACTTTAAGAAGTTCCAACTTGCATACTGGGTTAAGAATTGTTGCAATGAACAACAATTGATTAAACTTTTCAACATTGCCCCAATACTTATCATATTTTTTCTACATACTAATTGCCATAGACCCCATCAAAGTGTTAGGCTCTTTACCTAATTCGTTCAACTTTGCACGAATTTCACATATCTCTTGAAAGAAATAGGTAGAATTTACATACTTCGAACCACTAAATTTTAAAGTCATTTAATAGAAAGTCCTCAAGAATCTAACAAATACTTCTACTCGATCCCAATCGACACGTGTTGGTGCTCCATTTAAATTTCTTCAATCAGATCTGTCTTCATTAAAATAGTTTGTATAGTTTCCATCACTTTCCAAAACAACAAATGCTTTTTAAACTTCATGGCAGCTTGCAACATCAAGTATGTGGAATTCCATCTAGTTGTTACATCCAAACACAACAAAGCACGAGACTCAATACTTGCTTCCTTGCAACTCTATTTGAACCCCTTTAGTCGTTCTGGGGAAGATCTAACAAACCTCACTGCATTTCGAATAGCTGAAATAGCATGGTATATTTTTTTCGAGCCATCACAAACAATAAGATTGACTATATGAGCACAACATCTCATATGAAGCATTTTTCTACCTAGTACTAGACCGTTTTTTTTTCTCTTCAAAAAAACTCTTCAATCTCAATAATGCTATATAATTGGATGATGCATTATCAACAGTCACACAAAAAATCTTATTGATTCCCCAATTTTTAAGACAAAAAACCAACTCATTTTCTTCCATATCTCCCTTATGGCTTGGGACTTGAATGAAACTTATAATCCTTTTTTGAAGTCCCCAATCATTATCAACCCAATGAGCAGTTAAACACAAATAACTAACATTCTGTATCGACATCCAACAATCAGTAGTCAAAGAAACTCTATGTTGACCTAACTCTTTCTGTAATTTCTTCTTCTCATTTAGGAACATATTATATATATTCCTTGCCACAGTCATCCTTGAAGGAAATACAAATTTTGGGAAAAAATACATTGTATAATATTGAAAACCTTTATCTTCAACATGTCGAAAGGTAACTCAGACAATATGAAGTACCTTGTAATATGTTCTCTAATCTCTTTCTAAACAAAGTTGATAGATTCTTTACAGATACCAACACCCTTAGAAAGCTCACCAATTTTATACATAATATAGCCAGTCATTCTCTTTTGCTTTTTTTCTTGAACCCTATATAGATACCTCTTGCACAACTGCGTGAGATGATTCCACAATGTACTAGTTCCACAGTTTTTAGCATGATGCTTATATGTTTGTCCACAATAATTACATTCTGCCCTTCTCATCTCCGTGAATTTTAAAATGATCCCACACCTCGGACCTTTTGTTTCCCTTCTTACCTTTCCCTTCCATTTTCATATTTGCAGGGTCATCCTCTATTGAAACTGCATCATCAGTTTCTTCTAGAATTGGATCCATATCTGCAAAAAGAAAAAAGAAACAATGGAGGAAGCTAAGCCATGGAAAAGAAACAATAGGGTAATACATGTAATTAGCTAAGGAAAAGAACAAACATATAGTTAATTTGATTTCATATAGTTCAAATAGTTAATAATCATATAGTTAATAGAACATTAGTCCATTTCAGCATATCAAAATGAGTTTTTCTTCTTCTTCTTTATAGTGTGAAATTGTCAATCTTAAATTTCGACTCCAAAATTTCATATTTCAGGAAATGCCCTGATGAGAAATGTTAAAATCAGCAGTATAAAATTAGCTGTTAAATAATTGATTCTATGTGATTGTAATTAATTGCTAAAATTTAAAGAACAAAGAAGATTGAAAATAAATGCAAAAATTCAAATAATTAAGAAGAATGAAATGATACCTAAAATTTCAGGGGTGGTGGGCAGTCAGTGGTGGCGCTGCAGTGGCGCGACAAGTCGGAGACCAGACAGCACAGGTGCGGTTGCAAAACAGGTGGAAAATGGTCCAAATCTAACGAGTTTTGGTTCAAAATTTTTCAAAAAAAGTGTTGTGAAGTAATCCTCAAAGGAATAGTTGAAGATTTATGAAGGAAATTTGATCAATTTTGGAGAAAATTTGAAGATGTGAAGCTTTGGACGTGAAATCGCTTGGAAGTTGAAACTTGGAAGGGCAAAGTCACAAACCAGATTTGAGTATGAACTCTAAACGTGTGAAGTGTAAACTGTGAAGCCTAAAAGTTAATTTATTGGGCCTTTTAATGAAGTCTCAACATATTAATGTTAAAGAATTGGGCCTTCTTAATATTAACAATTATCATTTTATAATTTGTAATTATATTGCTATAGCTGTGTAGCGTGTGAAATACAAATTGGTATTTTTTTTTTGTGAAAACAGTAAAATTTATAATTTAATAAAATAAATTTTAATTTAAAATTTTAAATGCGGTTCGGTTTGATTTTGTACGATTTTTGAAAATTGAAACCTAAACCAAACCATTTTGAAATGGTTCGATTTTGTTTAAGAGAAAAAACCGCGGGTCCACGTGGATCTGAACCAATGGTTTCAAACTAACAAGTTCGGTTCGGTTTGCGGATTCGTGGTTTTTTGTGTGTAGCCCCACATTGCGCTGATTGTTCATATGATTTATAGGTTCACTAGCCATGTCTGTATCAACCTCGACTATGATACCTTCATCTAGATCAACTCCCATCAAGAAATTATGTATGCAACATGTTGATACAATTAGTTTTTGAGTTCGAAAGTTGTACATCGGCTTGGTCCCACTTGCTATAATGGGAAAGCGTTTCTTAAGTACAACGAATGTTCTCTCTATGACATAATGAAGAGTGTTGATGATTGAAAAGCTCACAGAGATTTCTAGGTAGATTTCGTTGTGAGTACTCTTTAATGTGATAATGTTCTCCTCTATAAGGTGTGATGAGACCACTTCGAAGCATGAAACCCCGCTTCAACAAGATGAAATTTTCACACATTGTCAAGATACTACTATCAAACATTACGAAAAACTATGTAAGTTTGTAATTACGTGTTGGGATATGGAGTGGATAAACACGTGTGAGGGCATTCTTCATTATCCTATAATCAGAGATAGTTCCTTCCCACCCAGTCAACACATACGAGAATTTCAAGTCAAATGTGCAAGCAACCAAAACGTTCATAGTTGGATGTTCCTTTCTACCACAATACTTGGCAGCATGTCCAGTCGGTACTCTAACACAAATAAATGTACCATCAATTGCCCCAACACAATTCTGCATTATTTATTTTTCTTATCCAAGTGATTCACTATGTAATTGTATTCAAAGTTGTTAGTGTGGAGAATGTCTACCTTAAAATATTGGTAGAATCTGGTGTGATGATGTATTTCGGGTGGCACTTGGTCTCCATTTGGTTTTACAATGAGTTTATCTTCTAACTCTATGATTGCTTCAATCACTTTATGAAAGTGACGACTAATCATCTCACAGGAGTGATGGAAGAACATCGAACATGCACTATGCCTTGTGTTTTGCCCTAAAATTCAAAGGAATTTAGCAACTTGTTCTTCAAATGAGGCTCGTTGAGCTGCACGAAGTCCTCCATCCCTTACTAAAATACTACAAAATTCTATGAATGCTGTAGGACTCGTTCGAATCAAATTTCGACCACGTGGTCCTGCAACACTTTGTATTACTTAATCTCGTACTCGCTCACTATGCAAACGTATTGTATAATTGTTTCAATTCAAACTTGAACTATTTCTTGTCGTGGGTTGCTGCGT
Source organism: Forsythia viridissima (assembly GCA_030279155.1). Lineage (NCBI taxonomy): Eukaryota > Viridiplantae > Streptophyta > Magnoliopsida > Lamiales > Oleaceae > Forsythia > Forsythia viridissima. Next base: position 21,452,594 of record CM059045.1, on the reverse strand, counting down.
TAATTTAAGTCCAAGTAGTAGGAGAAAAATCGTATGGATATGATGTACACATACGAAAATGTACATGATAAGATCATCACTATCGAAACTATCACAGTCGGCCATCTAACATAAAAAAATTTGCTATTGAATTACTAGAGAAATAAATTCACAAACTCTTAAGTTAAACATACAACATAAACCAATGGAAAATCGTGAAAACAAACCCATAAGTAAAACATGCAATGTAAACCACAAATGAAATGCATACAAATGTAGCAATGGAATCACAAAAATACAAAAATTACAGGTCATTCAGTATCTTCTTTTTAGAATTAGAACTACGGGCTAGAATTATAACTGATTCAAAATTGTAGAATTGGACAAGAGCTTCTAAACACAATGCTAAATGAGAGTTTTGGTCATCATAAACTAAAAAAGGACTAAAACAATAACTTTTTAAAATTCAATTTAATTTTTTCAACTCGTGCTGGGTTTACAAATTCTTTTGTCAAAACTCCCAAGAAAAGAGAGAAACAATTTACAAAGCATATAAAGTAAAGACATCAACTTATATGTTTTAGAATTGGTTATATTAGCCATCGTTCAACAAGATTAACCTCTTATCCAAGAAAAAGAATGATAATTTCTTCAATACAAATAGATCATGTTACACTATCCTGACATGTTTATAGGAATTGAAAACTCTATCTCGATGTTATATTGATGCTTCTTAAAAAGTTCTCATCACATGCAGTTTTAGTCATCTGTAACATCCACATTCCAGCCAATAACTTTGTCCAAATTTCCATACCCAAAATCACAATTCAAAGGAAAATGCTTCAAAAATGTGACAAACTCCATCAGACCCTTAGCTAAAACTCAAGAAGATAGCAAAAAATAAGTAACAAACACAATTGATTAAGAATCTACATGTGGGTCTGGCGACTTTTGTTTTGAAATTGTCCATATATTTGAAAAATTATATGGACTTTCAGAGAAGCACAAGTTGTGGTTTAATTCATGGTAGCTAGAGATAATCAAGAAAATTTCTATTTTAAGATAATAGTGGGAGATTACTTGATAGAAGATCTGGACAGTTGATTTTCACATAAGTAAAAACATGGATTTTCAGAGAAGCAGAAGTGTCTGGTGGGGAGAGGAGTGGATATGTTTTTTCTTTTTGCAAATTTTAATTCTTTAAGAAGGGTAAAATTGGAACAAATTTTGAAGAACGGTAGAAAACTGTCGATTTGGATGGTTGAGAAGTACACCCAAAATTACATTACACCGTTTTTGGGTGGTTTTTAAACTACCAAAAATTGGTGCTCCAAAAAACTAATAAGCATAAGTTTTCCCAATCTACCATCCAAATCGATCCAAATCGGTGTAAACTCAACTCTTAAGCAGACCCTAAGGGCCATCAGTGTGGTGTCGATCGAAGACCCTCTGACGATCAAGTCAGTAAAGCTTATCAAAAATAGTAAGAGTCCACATGATCGAAGTTGTACGGTGAAATTTAATCCTCTACATGGCTCAGTAGTACCGTAAGATAATTAAAAGATACCACACGACTATGCTGAGCCGTGTGATACCATTTGTTGCCACACGGCAAGTTCTGTCGTTTGGCAGCAAGATGGCATGCATGCATGCACTTCTTTACCACTTGGCAGTTTTACCCAGCGGTTAATTGGCACCAAAATATTTTTTATATTAACGCTTGCAGCTTTGTTGAGCGGTAAATTGACGCCAATTTTTTTTACGAGGTGCTGGAAAAATTCCTGGAGATCTGACTGGACCATGTGGAACAACTCACTTAGAGCATTGGTTGGATGGTAGGCGTGTCTATCCAAATGGTTGAGTGCACACATTTGGTTGATGGTTTTAGACGAATTTTGGAGACATTTCTTTTCGTCTTTGGACGTGCATTCTTTAGAATTTAAAGACTTGATTGCTCTTCTCTCATTTGGCTTCAACAAACTAGATGAGCTTTGGTGATTTTTGTAGGTTTCTTTCTTTTTTCTATATTTTTACTTTGATATTTAAATGCTCTTCGATGTTTCTTGAATGTATTTTGAATGTTTTTCGAATATTCTTCCAATGTCCATGAGTGATTGCACATGTTTAATTCAATATTTTTGGAGTTTTGATACATGGAAGAGTTAGGCCAACAATGAATAGTGTTTATTCGAAAAATGAATTGGAGTGATTTTAATGGTGATCCGTATGGAACGAAAAGATGTGGTTTTGTCGATCCGTTTGGATTTTGGCAAATGGACTTGGAAGTCTATATGTCCATCCGAGCAACAACTCTTGGTTAAACAACTACACACGCTTAATCAGTCTGGATGAATCGACTTTAACATGATTTATGGATGATCCAAGGATATATTCTTCATATAAGGTTGATCTCGATAGCATTTGCATGGATAATGATTCAGCCAATTCAACTCTTGACGATGGCGATCTTGGACTTGATTTTTCTGAGCAGAGTATTCCAGGTGTGATTGATATTCTATTTACTGGAAAAATACTAGGCCACCTGAAGGAAATTAACTTGATAAGAATTCGGGATGCCTATGGTGTTTCTGCGTCCGTTCAGCTCCGTCTACCACAACTAAAAGAAAGAGTGTCATAGAACGTTCAGAGTTGTACGTTCTTTTGCGAGTTGCATTTTAAAGATGATTTTCTGCTCTTGATTTTCCATATGATTAAAATGGTATTGGAGTATTTTACAATTGCACCAAGCCAACTCATGTCCAACTCTTGGCCCTCCAAGTCCTTACCGAGCGACACCATATTACATTCGGCATGTCGGAGCTATTGCATGGTTATTTCATAAGGGAGCATGATGGAGATAAATGTTGATTTTTCTTGAATGTAAGGAAAAATACCAAGCAGTTGATAGCTGGTCTTACTTCTCAAGATAAGGGCTCGAAAGGGTCATATTTCCTCGCGTAAGGAGGCTTGGTTTGGTTAGAGAATTATAGGTTTCCTTCAGCTTGGTCACGCAGCGAGTTTTGCTTTATGTTACCTTACAATACACTCTACTGATTTGAGGTTCTTATTCCATTTTCTTGCAGCTCATAAAGGAGTGTATTTCGAAGAACTTAGTGATACCTGAAAATCAGAGACATTGTCGGTTTATCTTGTCCTCAAAGGTCCTAACTTTAAGTAGTTTGTGGTCTCGCATTTCAAAAGAACCAAGAAATATTCCTTTTGATTTTCCTAGACATCTGGTCCTTATTATACCTTATTATAATGATAAAGAGAAGTTTGGAAATTAATGGTAGGGACCTCTTTTTGTGTAGCTCGCTTAACCCAAATGATCGTGAGATTACATATTGAGTAATGTCAAGATTGATAAGATATTTGTTTGATACTTTGGAGAGGAGAAAGGAAAATGAGAAGAAGAATTCTAAGACATGTTCTTTCTCTATTGGAATAGTTGACACTCCACTCCCATCCAATAATTTATCGAGTCGCTTCTTGATGTTACTCTATGGTGCCACGCAAGCGCGGTCGTCCAGGGCCAAAATTTGGTGATGATGGTTTGAGTGCTTAATTTTCAACTTGAATCTTCTACGTTTTCTAACCCAGGTGTGGTGACTTTAGGCGAATGTCTTTTGTTTCCCAAAAATTGGATTCGTTATGAGAAACTTGGACAAGTGAAAGCGATGGAGACCATAATGGCCAAAATCTTCCACGTAAATTTGTTTTCATGCAGTTTAATATAGATAATCAACTCGATTGTGCCTAATTTGTTAGGGTGCCATTTTTCAGAAGCACGAGGCCATTAGATAGGCTAAAAGGGTGCGCTGATTGCAGGATGCAAATACATCATTACGTAGAGAAGTTAAATTTTTTTAAAATTGGGAAGAAATATGCTAACTTGGCTGCTAAAAAGTAATGGATGAGCTAGCTGAGATGTTTAGTAAAAATCTTGAGTTGGAGGTGGAGCTTGCAAGTTTGAAGAAATATTTAAGGGCTCAAATTTCTTCTTTGGAAGATTGTCTGGAGAATTTTCAGCTGGAAGTTGAGATAGTTACCAGAGCATTCATAATGAATGATTACAAAAAATGGTAAGCATACTAGTTGAGATGTGGACAAAGTAATTGTTGAGTATGCTGAGTTGTGCTAAATGCTCGGTATGCACAATATGTTGGAAGAGCAGCCTGAAAACGAGGTTAGAGGTGTCGATCCCACCAGTGATGATGGTTAGGCTTAAATTCTTTTGGTTGCATATGTTTCCAGTGTGCTGGTCGCCATATACCTCTTTTCATACTTATGTATTAGGCTTTTGGACTTGCCTATTTTAAATTACGCAGTATTTATACTTATTGCGGTTGTATGCTAGCTTAGTAGAACGAACTCAAATGAATTTTTATTGTCAAACATTTGACTTGAATTTTCATGCGAAGTATTTTTGAAAATATGCACAAGCTAATCGACAAGAACAAGTATATAAATAAAACATACAAATAAAAAATTGAGCTTTATTCAAATACTTTACAGTTTTTCTTTGAAAGAATAAGTAAACTTACAAACGTGCTTGATTACTTTTTTTAGGTGACAAGTATTCTTATGTTTATACAGACGACTGATTGGTCTAGCCCATCTGACGTGATGTGTAATGTCATTCGCTGGCTTGGAGGTTTCTCTGGTTTGAAAGCAACTTAATCTTTATTTGTTGTGGCCATCTTTGTCTGAACGCTTGATGACAACTTAATTGGTTAGAGAGGTCTGATGGAAATCTCATTATTCTGAACGGGCTAATGGCAATTGTGCATTCATCTAAGTTCGAATGACTTGATGATAAACATGTGATTCTAGTCGATTTGAGGGGAGGCCAGTCCGAGGAAAGCTATATGTTTAACTAATTCATTTTTGGTATTATGTTGGCTCTCCATCCCTCCAAAGTTCAAGGCTTCTTGAATTTCGGCTAGTGAAGTAAGTCTTAGACTTTGCAAGTGGCATTTTGTTCTACTTGTTGAATCTTCTGAGAGTAGAGACATGTTAGGGTCGCCATCGGCTCTCCGATGCTTAAGTCATTAGTGGTCTTTGAAAAATGATAATAAACAATTAAGTATGGAATTGCAAAAATTAAGACGATACTCTGTGATGGAGGTCTTGATTCATCCAGTTTGGAACCTTTTAGACCATTCTGGGCTTTTTTTAGCAATTTTCTTGATGATGGTTTTGGTGATAGAGTTGTCTCGGGTTCATCCTGGTGCTTTTCCTAAGAGCAAAAGAAGGTTAGGGTCACCGATTACATTTTTTCTATTTGCTCTCTGATGCTTAAGTTAGCAATGATTTCGATATATAATATTAAATACGAGAAAATAATGAAAAATGAGTTCAGAAAACTTAGAAGAAGTATTTGCGCAAGTGGATGACATTCCAACTATTGCTTATGTCTTTATCGTTTTGAGTGCGTAGCCAGCCACTTGGTGATTAAGTATGGTCATTTCCAGTTCGCTACCAGTTTGCCTGCACTAACCTCTTTTGTGTTCTGGAACACTCTTTGTAGTATCCAATCACCTTCTTTGAAGGTTCTGGTTCTCACCAGACGGTTGTAGTGTTGGGCGATCTTATGTTGATACATTGCTGTAAGGATTACTCTATTTCCTCCCGTTCATCCACTAAGTCTAACTCAAGGCATAACTTGGCTTGATTCTGCTAATCGGTTGTCCATTCGTACCAAAAGTTTGGTACGCCTATTTCTGGTATGACCACTTCCATGCCAAGGAGAAAGACGTTTCACTAGTTGGTGTCCGAGCGATGGTGCAGTAATACCAAAGAATTCTAGGTAGTTCATCGGGGTACTGCGGAGTCGAGATGTTCAATTTAAAGTTCTATTTCTTATAGAAATTTTCGAATCCAGTGCTGATGAACTGTGATCCGTTGTCGGTTACAATTTCTTTCGAGACTCTAAACCTGTAAATTATATTTTTCCAGATAAATTGAACGACTTCATGGTTTGTATTTGTGATAATACTTTAGCTTCGATCCATTTTGTGAAATAGGCTGTGATTGCAAGCATGAAGACGCGTTGTCCTAATGCAGTTGGAAGCTTTTCGAAAAGGGCCATCACCCACTTCATGAATGACTATGGTAAAAGGATAGCGTTGAGCCGTTTTGGCAAGAGATGAGAGACATCCAACAATAAGTGCACGATGTGCTAGGCTTTGGGCTTTAGAGTGATTACCACACTCTTCTTCATGAAGTTCAGCTATGACAGCTATGACATAGTTGAACTCGGTGTTGTCAATACGTTGGAGATAAGGCCTAAAAAAAGACCTTCTATACAACTTCCTATCTATAATGCACTACCTGGTAACGTTCACCTTGATTCGTCGAGCATCACTCTTATTCTGTGGCAATTCATTATTTCCCAAGTACCTAATGATTGGAGTCATCCAAGAATGTTCTTCTACCGAGTGATGGATTTCTGCTTTGGTTGGTATTCAAACTGCTGGCGATTTCTGCTTTGGTTGGTATTCAAACTGCTGGCCATTGCAAGTAAGCCACCAAGATGACTTTATTTTATTTGTGTTTGTGGCTGTCCCAAGATCGGCTAGTGTATCTACTTGGGTATTTTTTGTACATGGTACTGAATTCATCAAACTTACTACAAAGCTGGTTGACTAACTCCAAGTAAGATGTCATCTTTGTATCCTTAGGTAGGAAGGTGCTATGGATTTGACTTATAATGTGCTAAGAGTCAGTGTACACATTTATTCGAGTAACTCTAATATCCTTAGCTAGGTTTAGTTCGACCATGAATGCTACATACTCCGCCTCATTTTTGGTCACCCCGAATTCACTTCTTGTTCTATATGGTCTCCCTCTCTTGTGATGTTAAGATAATGCCAAGACCTGTACTACTGATGTTGCTTGATTTGTCTACTTGGAGCAACCATGTGCCTGAATTTGGTCTGTTTATCAAGTAGAGAAGGTCCTCTTCGTTCAGGGATTGAGAGTTGGGAGTGAAGTGTGTAAATACTTGAGATTTTATAGCAGTACGGGGTGCAAAAGATACATCATATTCACTTAGTTCCACAGCCTATTTGGTTAATTGTCCGGATAGTTCAAGTTTGTAAAATATTTGCTTGAGTAAGAAGTTAGTCAGGACAACTACCGAATGATTCTGGAAGTAAGGCCTTAGCTTTCAATCTGCACCGGTGAGCGATAAAGCCAGTTTTTCCAATTGGTTGTAGTGGGTCTCTGCATCCATTAATGCTTTACAAACATAGTAAACGCTATTTTCTTCTTCCTCGCGAACAAGATCACACTAACAGCTGTTTCTGATACCGCTAAGTACATGTAGAGTAGTTATCCATCTTTCAGTTTCTCTTAACAAAATTTGACTTCGACTTCAATGAAGAAGAAAAAAGCAACTTATCAATACAAGCCTCAGGTAAATTTATTTGCATACTATATTTTAAAATTTTTTTCGTATAAATTTTTTGGGTAAAATTTCCCTTGAAAAAGCTGTTATAGTTATTGATCTTTTTCTTGAAAATTTTATGTATCATTTGTTCAGATTTTATAATGCATCAAGATTGTTATTGGAACAATCTGCTTTTGGCTATGTGAACTGCCATTCTGTGTACATTATACTGTAGAAAATTTGTTAGTTCTGAATTTGGAGATCCAATGGTTTCCTAGAATTTGTTTTTGGTTCATGAATTGTATTTATCTTCGTTAACATCGATCTTTTAGAAATGTAATTCATCATACTTTGTCTAATGTTAGCAATTTAATACCATACCAACATGTTGTGTCATCTATTGTACAGCTAAAGAGATGTTTTCAAATCAAAGTGTGTTATCCTTATTTTTTTTAGCAATGATATCTATCAAAATGTGTTTTATATTATCCTTTTGTTATTATTTTGTAACACAATTATTTTAGTGTCATTTCAGGACAACGTTAATATCAAATATTGTGATTGTATTTTTATTTGATCCATTTACTTGTACAATACATTGTGTTTGATTTTAGTCATGAAATTATCGAAGTCTGCATAAGTTGAGAATTTTAATATCATAGCTATCATATGTCGTTTGCAACATATATTATGTGTCATCGAAGTGTTTTTTAAGCATCATTGTATTATCATACATATGTCGTCGGCAATGATGGTTACGAAGTCATTAGCAGGCTGAACTTAAAGATGACTGATGCACAAAAAGCCATGTTCAAGCAAACTTGTTTTGGTCATTTCCTTGACATTAAGGAGACTCACCTGCAACGTCGACTAATTCATAAGATGTTACTAATGAAAATGAAGCAGCCTAAACACAATGAAACGTAGTTTAATATTAATGGAAAATATTTGAGGTTTTCTATCCAAGCGTTCTGTTGGTGACTTGACTTAGAAGCACCGACTTTGACGATATGTCAAAATTTTGATGGGTGAATGAGCACTAAAAAAAATTTCTTCAACCACGTGCAAAGTGTATACCCTAAGGATGTCGAGCAAGTTTGACCGAATTTGCCTTCTAACATGAATGACGGAGATGTTGTGAAGATTGGGATCTTGTTGCTCATTTCGAAGTACTTATTTGCCACCCCATATGCCAAACATGTTTTAAACTCAATTATATGAATTGTTCTACTCATGTTTCAGCCATGATTGGGGTGTATTTGTTATTGAGTTTGCACGCCATTGGATTAACCAGAGCATTGAAGGGATGGCAATTGTTCAAGCACAGAGAGGACAAACGAGATGGGCATTATGAAATAGACCCCGACTATATTCCAAGGAAGGAAGGTTAGGAAGGCACGGAAAGAGTAGAATTTGAAGAAACCAAATGAAATCTGAAATGTTGTTGTTAAAAAGACTTCTTTTAGTAGTTTACTTGTTTCATAATGTTTAACTTGTGAGGCAGTAGATTTTTTTTGTTGAGACTTAGAATTGTTTTGGGTCGATTGAACTGTCTTTCTCAAAGTTGTTATCAAATGATTTGGCGGACCTTGTTATATTTAGTTGTTTGATATTTTTTATGTCGTACCGAACATATTTTGTTAGTAAATAGATTTGGATATGTAACACTGAAGCTACACATACATATGCACAGTTTTTTAATTGACCATACAATGTAGTGATTCTCGTATTTTGTTATATTTCAGTCATTTGAAATCTGGTATGTTCTCTTGCCATTTGAAGGATATAATAAATTGTCCGTATCTAGAACACTGAACTTGGAAAAAAAGCTACTTCGTCGATTCATATGCGTGAAATCTCTTGCAATTCTTTCATTAAGTCCGAAACAAAATTCCGTCAAGATACCACCTAATTTCACAGTTAGATGTGCTGCTATATAGATTAAATCCGAATAAAGTTATGTCCTATGTCAGGCCGGCAAATCCAATATCAAACATCTTGTTGTGTTGTTTGCCGAGGCAAGTAATAAGATACATATTTTTGAATTTCTGTATTTTGCAACGAGAGAATTTCAATGATTCAAAACCAGCCGGTTGTGCATCTTGCACTGATGAAGAATCTACTATCAGTTGCTTAACCTCAACTCGTAGTTGATAACTTCTAACATGTTCTTCTTTTTGCTTTAACTCCATGTAGAACAATATTGAGCTGTCGTTGGCAATCTTAATTGGTGCCACGTTCTTATCGACTTCATATTGTATCATTACAACGTACCTCATACGGTCGAGCTTCGACTCTGACATAATCATATCAACAAGATTAACTTAAATACACCACATTGGTACAAGAAGTCTAACCGTCTAGTCCCCGCAATTGATGAAAACTTTAATTGCTTCCATATCTGCAATTCAAGTTACCAAATTAAGTACTAGATTGTAGCTAACATATTTAGTGCCCGTTTGATTTTGCAAAAAATCATATTTTTTGTAATTTTTTTTATAAAATTTGATGAAATGTGTGATTGAAAACTTGATAAAAGTTATGTGTCCGTGTGATTAAAATTAATTGTTTACTTTAACTTAACTTCAACTTTTTAGCAAAATTTTAAGTAAAATCAAACAAACACTTAGAATACATTAAACATCAAATTAGAAAACTAGTAACATGTTAGTGAAGTGAAAGTAGCAAATTCAGTGGTATATAGTACACGATACCATCATATATGATGTATCATTACATGCAATTGTAATAAACAAATCAAAAGAATTACAAAGAGTGTAACAAATCAGATCATAAACTTGTAACAAATGAGTACACTATTATTAATTATCCAGTAGAATTCGTAACAACAAGGCAATTGGATTATGCTACAGAGACAGCAAGAATTCACAACCATGTTGTGATATACCGTATGCATAATGTGATTAGACGATGATAATAAAAACTTGATTCTATCTGTTAAACACTATTCCATGATTCATATGCTCATTAAAAAAAGTATTAAATAATAACATTAATGTAGGAAATCGTTCATGAAAATGGCAAACAAACCGTAGAAATTTTCACACATTGACGGATAACTGTTATTTTAAATTGTATTCAACCAACTCAAAATTCAAGCATAAACTATGATAAGTGCATTTTGTTCGCTTATTCGGATTTTAAAACTAAGAATTTATCTCAGTTATTTTATTGATTTTATACTTAATTTAGTGTATTATTCTTTCTGTTTTAGTTTTGGATCCGTTTATAAGAAATTGGAGAATGGATGGAAGAGCAACAATTTGATGAAATCGACGAGTAAATGAGATAAGATTGAGTTTTTGAAGTGAATATCAAGAGTCAAATATTGGAGGATGAGGAAAAATATAAAATCAATAAGTTTAAGGTGTGTTGGAGTGACAGTGAAGAGTTGAAGCAAATGATCAAACACTTGAAAATCAAAGAATCGAATTGAGAAACTATCTACCGAAGTATGTGGAAAAATTCGAGCATAACTTTTTATATTAAAATCTTCACAAGGAAAATGATATACCATTGGAAATATAATTGAATTATGAGTTCAACACTTTATACGGATCTTAATTTGGAGTTTCCTACAAAAAGTAATGGCCGTTTGAAAAACAAAAAGTTAAAGCTGGACGATCGCCCATCACAATATTTGGGCAGTAGAGAGTTAAAACTATTCCTGGGCAATCGCCCTAGTTTGCATTGGGCATCGCCCCTTGTAAAATCGCGCCCTCGGGATTTTCTTACATTTTTGAGTTCTACTTCAATTAGGAAACCTTTTGGGACACGATTTTAATGATTTTTTGGAATCTTTTGGGGCATAATGAGGATACTATATATATGAGTTTTTAACTCATAATTAGATAGCCAATTTGGGAGCCAATCTAGAGCCGATAAAAATATGGATTAGAGCCAATTTAGAGCTGATTTGGGAACTAAATTTGGGGAGAAAAACAAGAGACAAATCAAGAAACGAAGATCATTATTCATCTTTTTCAAGAATTAAACAAAGATCAAGTTCAAGATTTCTTCTTTCAAGTTTTTTTCATGGCTTCTATGTTTTGTTTTTATTTTTATTTTCTTCTTCTTAGTATGTTAGATTAAATTCTTTTAGTACTAGGATGATGATGAAACTTGTATCATGATCTTTTAATTCTTTGAACCTAGTTTTTGATATTTAAACACGTTTTTTAATTTTGAATAAATAATATTGATTTCTTTTCATCTGCAATTATGTGTGCAATGATTGTATGATTTTTGTGGCTTATTATTTTACCATCGAGAAATTGAAAATAGTTAAACATAGTATCAATTATCGTAGAGTCCGATAAGGAATAGAGATATACCGCTATATTTTACGTGATCTCTAAGTATTCATAAATTCTAATACATTTGTGTATGTTCGCATCTGTCATAGAAATATAATCGGGTCACATATATGGATATGTTTAATTCTACTCGAGAGAGATTGTTAAACAAATTAGAAATATTGATCTTCATAATTAAATCATGTTATCAAATTCAACGGTTTGGGTTAAAAAGAATTGGTATAAGTGGATTCGGGATCCTAGTACGCTTTTATTTTCAAAGTTAAAGTAATTCTTATCTAATTTAAATTCTTATTTGTTTGAATTATAATTATTTATTATTTTTAGTTAAGATTTTAATTAGTTTAAGAAACAAACTTTCAAAAGTAATTTGATTCGGTTAAGGTTATTATAATTGAAATTGAACTATCTAAATCTCTGTAGGAACGATACTTGGACTCATAATTCACTTTATTACTTGTGCGATCTGTACATAAAATCGCTGACAAACTAAAATTACAGATTTTAAACATTGTACCTTTAGTTTCAAAACGTAAATCATTTTACAAGAAGATGTGAGAAAAGTTCATAAATTAGATCAATCACAAATTATGTGAGGTCCTTTCTCTGATTTCTGAATTTAAATTGATTTTGAATTCACCGATTTTAGCGAATTTTCTAACAAATTTTTAGTGTGATGAAATTTCCCTTTTCTCGCTTCAATTACCAAAACTTTTGTATGTGTAGACTGTCAATAATATTGTTTTTGTTATAAAATAATAGATAATGATGGGTGAATTCGTCTTATCTAGGTGTCTGTATGATTGTCCTACTTATTTTAGAAGAGTGTATTCTATCCAAATTGTAATATCTATTGAAACCCTATATATAGGGGTCACTGTTATAATAAATTGACACACTTAAATATTCAATTACAATGGGTTGCGTCATATGTAGACTCGGTTATCACCAATGTAGATTTAGTGCCACTACACAACCTTTCGCATTCCCCACGACATTGAAAGATTGTGCACAAGCCAGACGTTAGGATAGACAATCCCCCTCCAAATTATATGGTGTTCAATGCACTACAATTATGGTCGAGTCTAAGGTTGTCTCTGCACCTTTTTGTATACGAGGTCTAAGTAGCTTCGGGATCTTCCGCACCCATCTTCTCTCCAATGGTTAGACGTATCTCCTTGGGGCATCTTTGTTTTGGAAGACATTCTCCTAAAAAATTTCAAGGTCATCTACAACTCGAGTAAGGCACCAGGACAAGCCCTCTACAATTGGTATTACCCGTCGCCAAATACCGGCAAAACTCTAATGTTGGGTGTTGTCCTCATTCAAGGCCTGAAAGACCTCTTTCTTCTTCGTTCGAGGCAAATGGAAGTTTTTTTCTTGAAGACCTCCAGTCGGGCAAAATAATCCCTAGGAAATATGGCCTCCTCCGTAAGTTGAATTTTACTTATGTATGTAAACTTTAATTACAATCAAAATTTTCTTTATTTTTTCTAACTATTGGCTTATCCTTGTGCAGGAAGCAGCAAAAGGCCGAATCTTTCAAAGTCGAAGAAAGAAGACATCAACAGACTATTTGAGATTTTGGATAAAGAAATATCCTTCTCCAGGTTGATCGACAAAAATAATATTTTTGTTCAATAAGATAATGAGGAGTTGGTCAGCACACGAGTTAAAGCTGAGCTTAAATACACTGGTTGCCAGCAAGAAACAACTCTAGGCTAGCTCTTAAATCCCCAGTCAATAGACCTTATCTGGCTTGGCTGAGACAAGATGCTGCTGCTACTACCACTGCGGCCAACCCAAAATGGAAGGCCAAAGTCGGTCCATCTGCTCCCATTTTTCCCGTAACAATAAGACCACCAAGGAGTTGTCTACTAAGGGACCCAGAATCAATGGCAAGGTGGAAAACGACCTAGGAATAAAAGAAAAAGGTGACTAAGGAGGCCAAGAGAAAAGCCAATACCAACCGGGCTAAGTCGACAGCCAAGATGCTGTGGACCGATGTGACTCTGGACAAAATTAATAATGTTCTAAAGCCGCACCGAAAGGAGCTGGCCTCGACAATCTTGGACGATCAGCATTGAAGAAGTTAAAGGCTGTCACCTCAATGCATCATACTGCCATGAAATTCTCCACCAAAGTCGGAGTAGCAATAATTAAGCAATATCAAAGAGGATCATTGGAGTGTTACTTAAATGTTGTTTGAAAAGATACTCATCGTGTAGAATCCAACCACATTATAATGGTCGATATAGAAATGGGTGAAGCCATGTCAGAAGCAGTGATGAATGAGTCACCAACATTTGTGGGTGTTGAAATAGAAAATCAGAAAGAAGATATAGTGGTTGATGATAACATCGATCCATTAATCACCGAACGTAAATCCCAATAATTTCCAAGTGAACCTCTTTAGTCTGGGCCTTCCCTCTGTTGTTAAGAGCACATAGAGTAGTATACAATTGAGAGACAAGAAGGCACTGGTTGTTCATAGACTCATGCCGGAATCAAGAGGGTCGGAAGTCCTGAAATAAAGTGGCTCAACAGGAACTCAGAGCTTGGCAGACCTGGGGAGTTAGTAGTTCTTGGTTCTGAACATGAGTATGGACGCTGTTGACCTATGGTTGACTTTTATCTTAAAGTTTTGATTATAACAAACTCGTTAATCTTGTTTTACTAACAATTGATTTAATTTAATCATAATCTTCAAAACATTCAATGATAAATCAATTATCGTCAAACATCAAGATTCAATGATATCGTCAAAGTTTAAGGTTCAGTGATACATCGATCACTGTCAAAGATCAAGATCAAGATCAAGACTATTATTACAAATTTCAAACTTTGGTTTCCACTCGACATAGTGTCTCGGAAGATAGAGAACTTTTTGAGTAAATGATGCCTAAAGGCCAAATATAGCTTAGCTTCGGCTCCACTCGTCATGATGTCTTCGAACCAAGGTGCTTGTTTGGTTGGGATTAAAAACCAATTTATTTGGCCAAGTCAAATATTTTAGAATATATATTAGAGGATTCTCATATATATATATATAATAAGATTGTCCTAATATATTAGAAATATTAGATGATTAGTTTACCTAATATAGATTAGGGTTTACCTTATTATATAAACCAGTTATATCAGTATTTTCTTAATGTCGTTTGCTTAATAATATTGGTTCTTCTTTCTTCCTCTTTGTTCTTATGTTCTTAGTTTAATTTATATTATTGTTAAAACTTTCACATGGTATCAAAGCAAGTTTGATCCGACTTGGTTTGAACTTGAAATCGCTTCCGTTCTCCGGCGAGTGGCCTTGTGCCACTCTTCCGGCCAAGTCTTTTTTGTTTCTTTTAGACAATGTCATCTTGCTAAATTTTATTTTTCTTAGAGTCTTTTTGTAGGTTTGTCGGGTTGTTTTGGTCTTGAGTGATTAAGTTACTTGGACTCCTTGTCTTGTTTGGAGTATTTATATTTAAGTCAGTTTGGAATTTGTCTAGTTGTTCTGTTTGGGAATTTGGTTGGTTTTGAATCTAGGTGATAATCTGGGATTTAGTATTTGGTATTTGCATATAATGATTTGGATTTGGAATTTGATTCCAAGTAATCTAAATTTGCAATTTGGCATTGGTATCCATTAATTTGGATTTGGAATCTAGTCAGTAGTAACCTGAAATTTGGTTGATTTTGCTTTTGGTTAATCTGGACGGTCTGTCTCCTCTTTCTCACCCATTCTTCTTTTTACATCAATTAATTTAGATTTGGAATCTGGTCCAGTAACCTAGAATTTGGTTGGTTTTGTTTTCGGTTAATTTGAACGGTCTGTCTCCTCTTTCCTATCTCCTTCTTCTCTTCTCCATTTCCTTTCTCTTCTTCTTCTTCTTCTTCTCTTCCATTTTCTCTTCTTTCTATAATATTGGTTTTTTGTCCAGTTTTAGGTTATTCTCTTATCTCTTGGAAGAGTAAGAAGTAGATTGTTGTTTCTCGTTCTTCTACTCAAGCAGTGTATCGTGCTATGATGTCTACTACTACTGAGATTGTGTGGTTGCCTTGGTTACTTGCCAATATGGGTGTTTCTCTTTCCTCTTCAAACCCATATGTATTGTGATAATAAGAGTACTATTTAGATTTCTCACAACTCTGTGTTCCATGCAGGAAGCACATTGAGATTGACTATTATGTTATCCGCCACCATCTTCAGCATGATACTATTTCCTTACCTTTTGTTTCTTTATCATTGCAACTTGCTGACTTTTTCACAAAGTCACACTCGATCCACTATTTTCGTTTTTTGGTTAACAAACTCTCACTGCTTATTGTTGTAATATCTTGAGTTTGAGGAAGGATGTTAGAATATATATTAGAAGATTCTCATATATATATAAGATTGTCCTAATATATTAGAATATATTATATGATTGTTTACTTAATATAGATAATGGTTTACCTTATTATATAAACCAGTTATATCAGTATTTTCATAATGTCGTTTGCTTAATAATATTGGTTTTTCTTTCTTCCTCTTTGTTCTTCTGTTCTTAGTTTAATTTATATTATTGTTATAACTTTCACAAAATAAACTTCAAATTGCCGGGCCCACCTTTACATGACAGTACATTATAATATTTCACCCACAATTTCAATTTCCAAAAAAGCCCCATATTTCAATGGTCAAATATTGTGGATGACCATCAAAACATGTGAGTTGAGGGACAAAAAGGTAACAAATTACTTCAAATGTCAGATGTGGGCCAACTTGGTCAAGGACAAATAAATTACTTCCTACATTATAATCCCTATCACACAAGCACTAGAAGTCCTATAACTTTGGTTTTCGCTTGGCGTGGTGCCTCATAACCAAGAGAAGCTAAGAGTTGTGTAAATTTGGTTCCTACTTGGCATGATGCCTTAGAACCAAGAGAAGCTAAAATTCCTGTAACTTCTGTTCGGCATGATGCATCACAACAAAATCTTGTAACTCAAATTTTCTATGCACTTGGAGATGAAAGAGGAAAAGAAAAGAAACAGCATTGTGCATTCTACACAATTGTTTGGCGTATTTCCTAAATTTTACTTCTTTATATTTTTCCAAGAAATAAAACTTAGAACTTATATAAAACTTATTAAATGCAACTAAAGAAAATGCTTGAATACATGCCGATTTAAAATAAAATCAGGATATCAATATTATTTTTTTTCAATGTTGGTTGAAAAAGCAGAAGGATTTAGTGGCCCCTGAAATGCATGAAGTAGGAGACCCACTCAAGTGGACTTCTAGCTTTGTATTTGGAAGAGAATAGGTATATAACATCACTAAATTGTCTTGATTATTTTTCTTACTATTTTCTACTATCAACCAGTAATAATTTCTTAATTTGCAGTTCTGCTTTGTGATATTTTCTTTCCATTGAATTTGAACCGTAACGTTACGGTCGGATCCCACCACGAGTAAGGGATATCAATATTATTATTTTTCAATGTTGGTTGAAAAAGCAGAAGGATTTAGTGGCCCCTGAAATGCATGAAGTAGGAGACCCACTCAAGTGGACTTCTAGCTTTGTATTTGGAAGAGAATAGGTATATAACATCACTAAATTGTCTTGATTATTTTTCTTACTATTTTCTACGATCAACCAGTAATAATTTCTTAATTTGCAGTTCTGCTTTGTGATATTCTCTTTCCATTGAATTTGAACCGTAACGTTACGGTCGAATCCCACCACGAGTAAGCGGTATATACTAGTTTAGAATAAGAGGAAAAATGATAAAGAAAGAACGTGAAGTGGGAAAAAACCTACCCGCAAAACCTACAGTGCAGAAGAATTTTGGAACAAACCAAATCAGTGGAGATGATGCTTCACACCTTGTTGGCGGCATAGTCGAAAAGGGTTTTTCAGATAATCATCAATACATGCCAATAGGAGCATCAAACGCGCCTCATCCCACCGTTCTTACTTTTTAGAAGTGGTGAGATACTTTGAAAGCCATAAAGTAAACAATGATGACACAATGACGTTATGATATTTGTTTATTTGTTACAGCATTGGGCTACAAAGGTTGTGGTTGAAGATGAGGAAGAAGAGGAAGATTTTACTGGGATGAACATGGCTGCCACTTTTGCCAAACCAGTACAAAGGAAAGCGAAGAAAGGTTTGAATTTATGCTGGTTGCGAGAGACAATGAGCAATAATGGTGATTCTATCCCTCACGAGAAGAAAAAACAAAGGCATTTAATAGGGTCGAAAGAGTGGAAAGGAGACAAAGAAGCGAATAAAACAAAATTTGATGTCTCAGCCAGGCGAATCCTTGCTTAGGATGATGCCCTTTTAAATAGAGCTTCTCCTGACTTTGATACAAAAGAAAAGGATGTGACTATGGAGGACGAGGTGTCCATAATCCCAGAAGAGGTCAAAGAGAAAAGGCGAGGCATATTAGCAATGGCCATAGAAGATGAACAAAGTCACTTTAAATGTAGTACTGCCGAGAATTTTGTCCAAACAAAGGAAACACCAAGGAGTGGGATAACTGAAGCTCAAGAAGGTATAACGGAGAGATGGAGCATCAATAACAGAATGGGTCAGTTAAAGATATAGAAGTGGATATTGAGATGCAATGCAGGACAACAACATGTTTTGATTCTAGTTTTGGTTATGAAAAATTGGTAGATGAATGAGAGGCCACAAGTCCTAAGAGTTAAATTGATCTTAAGAATCGTGCTCGATTGGAGAAAAGCGCAGAGTGAGATAATGTCAAAGCTGAGTCTAGAATTAATAAATGCATTAAGAAAACGCGGCCAAGACAAGTTGAAGAAACATAAGATTTCTGTCTCAGATATTAAACGAAATGAAAAGATAAAAGGTTGTATATATGTATTATATGAATGCATCTGTACAAGTTAGTAATTTATACACAAACGTAATAGCCTATTCTAGGAATATAAATCACGATCCTAATATCACTCCAGACAAATGGCTGATTTATCTTCTTTCATATGCCAGCATATTGATCTCATTTTCTTTGATAGCGTAATTGATCATCTTTCTTTTAACACTTCCCCTCAAGTTGGAGTATGAATGTCGATGATACCCAACTTGCTGATATGAGTGTGAAATGCTGGTGCTTGCAATGGCTTCATAAATAAATCTGCTATTTGACTCCCAGTTTGCACATAGGCTATCTTGACTTCTCCTATTTGGATTCTCTCACGAATGGTGTGACAGTCCAGCTCAATATGCTTCGTCTGCTTATGATAAACTGGGTTTGTAGCAATGTGTAAAGCTGCTTGATTGTCACAAAGTAACCTTGCTGGTTCAGGAAGAGATATACGTAAATCTTTTAATAAGTATCTTAACCAGGCAAGTTCGCAAGCGGCTGCAGCCATGGAGTGATATTATGCTTCTGCTGATGATCTTAACACTGTTGCCTGCTTCTTAATTTTCCATGAAACAAGTGACTTGCCAAGGAAGACACAATAGCTTGTCACTGATCAACGTGTAATAGGACATCTCACCCAATTGGTGTCACAGTAGCTGATCAAGTGAAGTGGACTGTCTGATGGAAATAATAAGCCTTGCCCTGGAGTTGCTTTCAAGTATTGGAGGAATTGATGAGCGGTCTTGAGATGATGCAATTTGGGCTCCTGCATAAATTGACTGAGTGTGTTCACAGAGTATATGATTTCTGGTCTACTGATTGTGAGATAGATTAATTTCCCAACTAGCCGTTGATACTGTGTAGGGTCCTTAAGAGCTTCACTCCCTGTTTTAGTTAGTACTAAGTCGGGTTCCATAGGAACTATTGTTGGTTTTGCTCCAAGTAACTCGACCTCCTCCAATATGTCCAATGTGTATTTCCGTTGGCAAACTGTGATTCCAGCTTTGGAACGTGCAACTTCAAGGCCAAGGAAGTATTTGAGTGGTCCAAGGTCTTTAATCTTGAAATGACTATTAAGGAACTTCTTGAGATCGTTGATGGCATTTTCATTATTTCTTGTTATGATCATATCATCAACATAAAGCAAAACAATAGTAATAAAGTCCTCACGAACCTGTGTGAACAAAGAATAGTCAGTGCGGGACTATTGAAAGCCAATTTCTTGAATTGCACATGAAAACTGCTGGAACCAACTGCGAGATGCTTGCTTAAGGCCATAAAGAGACTTTTGGAGTTGACAAACCACATTTTTCCCCTGTCGACGATAACCTGGAGGTGGGTACATGTATACTTTATCAATGAGATTGCCATGTAGGAAAACATTTTATACATCCATTTGGTATAATGGCCAATATTCTCAGACTACAACAAGTGCTAGTAAGCAACAGACAGTGATTAACTTAGCAACAGGGGCGAAGGTATCTTTGTAATCAATGCCTTCGCATTGAGTGAACCCTTTGGCAACAAGTTGAGCTTTGTAACGCTCGATGGTACCATCAACATGATATTTGATCTTGAAGACCCATTTGCAACCGATGGGACGATGTCCAGGAGGTAAAGGGACTATAGACCATGTATGGTTATCCTCAAGGGCCTAAATATTAGTGTTCATGGCCGCAACCCACTAAGGGTCATGGCGTGCCTGTTCATAATTTGCTGGCTCAACCAAGTGTGATATATTATGCACAAAAGAACGATATGTATTGGATAACCAGAGTAAGAAACATACCATTGTATTGGATAGCGTGTGCCAGAAGTGGATGAAGACAAGGCGTCAGGGCCAGGAGAGTAGCATAGTTGGTTTTGTAGTCTTGGAGGTCGGACGGTGGTCGTGGAGTGCGGGAGGATCGGCGAGGCTCAGGGACATTGGAAGCCGTTGGCTCTGGAGATAGGAGACTCGCCAAAGGTGGAAGTGGCAGAATTGTGGAAGACAGTGGTGAAGATGGTGAGTGATGGTGGGCTAGAGTATGGTCGTGAGATTCTGGTAATGATGACGGGATTGGCTCAGTTATGTCTTCTGTTTGTAGAGTGGTGAAATGGAAATTAGATGACTGAGAAGTAGAAAGTGCATCTGTAGGAGTGGGTGGTAATGGAGGTGTAGATTGAGTGGTCTGGTCATGTGAGGAAGAGAATGGTTCGACTGGGATAGGCAGAACTGGGTAGTCTTCTTGATTTTCTGGTAGAAGTGTGGTATTTGGAAATATGTGTTCATGAAAAGTAACATCTCTCGAAGAAAAGAATTTTTTATTTTCAAGGTCATAGACGCGGTACCCTTTTTGCCCAAGCGGATATCCTATGAAGATGCATCGATGTGCACGAGCATCAAAATTGTTATCAGGGGTGAGATTGGTGGCAAAACATAAACAACCGAAAACCCGAAGATGAGAATAAATTGGTGGTGTTTTGTGTAAGAGTTCGTATGGGGATTTGTGGGAAAGTAGAGGTGTGGGAAGTCGATTGATTAGGTAACAAGTCGTTTGAACACTCTCTCTCCAAAATGTTAATGGTAAATTGTCTTGAAATCGTAGGACACGGGCTACATTTAAAAAGTGGCGGTGTTTACGCTCTACTACCCCATTTTGTTGGGGGGTATGAGCGCATGTATGTTGGAAAAGAGTACCATGTTCTTCAAGAAAGGGACGCATTGATGTGAACTCTCCCCCTCCTCCCTCACCCCCACCTCCACCCCAACCCCAACCCCAACCCCAACCCCAACCCCAAAATTGTCGGCACGTAAGATCTTAATGTCTCGATGGAATTGAGTCTTGACCCAAGAAAAGAAAGTTTTCAACAAATATTGGGTGTTTGATTTAAGATTCATAGCATATATTTGGTAGTGCTAAAATTATAATTTAAGTGCTTATATTATAAGTTGTAGGTGAATGTGTGGATAAAAATAAGTTGTAAGTTGTGGGTCCTATGAAATGTGTGGATAAGAATTATGTTTGACCAGTTTAACTAGCTAAAATTATAATTTAAGCAATGGCAAACATATGCATAATGTGGACCCAAGTAAAATGAGTGTAGTCATCAACAATAGTTAGAAAGTAACGAGCCCCAGAATGTGTGTGAATTTTGTGTGGTCCCCAAATATCACAATGAATTAAATCAAACGGTGCAATTGTTTTTATTGAATTGGAAATAAAAGATAAACGAGTTTGTTTTGCTAATGGACAAATCTTGCAAACATGCTTGGAATTAAACATAATTTCTGAAAAAGTTTGGGATAGGGTGTGAAAAGGTGCGTTGGATGGATGTCCAAGACGTCGGTGCCAAAGGTCGGAAATGCGAGTGATATGGTTGACAAGGCGAGCATTTTGACTTGATGTGAGATAGTAGAGGCCATTAATATACTTGGCCAGGCCAAGCGTCCTCCTCATATCCACGTCCTGCACAACACAAAAATATGAATAAAATACCACTATACATTTCAAACATTTAGTCAATTTACTCATAGATATTAAATTCACAAGAATTTTGGGCACGTGAAGAAATCCATCAAGAGATATATCTGGTGACAAACGAATCGATCCAACACTTTCAATGGCTGATCGTTCTCCATTAGGTAGACCAATAAAATCATGAAATGTCTTAATTTTATTGTGAGTAGGTGGTCGTTGTGATACGCGGTCTGTCGCTCCACTATCCATTGTCCAATATACGGTCGAATGTGAATCATGCTTTATATTATTACTGCTGGGTGTAAAAATACCTATTGGGTTTGCTAGTGATTGGTCATTACCATTTTTACTGTGAAGTAAGGCCATGATCTGTTTATATTCCTCAGCCGTGAAAGTTGGGCTTGCATTGGTAGGTTCCTTCTTTGAATCAACATTGTGGACAATGGGCTTTTTATTCCTAGGCTTGATATTCTTTCCATGCCACTTATGACCCACTGGAAATCCAATGGAATAATAACAACGATCCACAAGGTCACCCTACTGGTCACAGTCACTGCATCGCAGTGTCTTGCGTAGGAAGGAGATCCCGCTGCCGTGGCCACTTCCTTGCCTGGTGTTGGTGAGCGATAGAAAGGAGAGCCCGCCGCTGTGCCTGCTGATGAAGAGCGGGCTATGTGCATCGCATGGGAGGCTAGTGGAATTTCACGGCGCATTGCCACTTCCATCTGTCTCTCATGCTGAAAAATAAGCTCATAGACTTTACGTGTATCTGGGAGAGAATTTATCATCAATATTGAGCCACGAACCGTGGAGTAAGGTTCGTTTAGCCCCATCAAAAATTACATAACTTTCTCTTTTTCTTCACAAATGGCTAACTTCTTCGACACATCGCAGGGGCATGTGATGGGCTCCTAGTAAGATGCCAATTCATCCCAAAGTCCCTTGAGTCTGGTGTAATACGCAGAAACAAAGAGAGAGCCTTGGCGACATTCAACAATTTCTTGTTTGGTTTGATAGATTCTTGAATCATCTCTCTGGAAAAATCAATCCTGAAGGTCACTCCATACCGCAGCTGTCGTGTCGGAGAATATTACGCTGCGGGCGATGTCTGGGTGTATAGAATAGAGGATCCAAGTCAGCACTAAATCATTACAGCATTGCCAGATTGGGAATTTTGCATCTGTTGATGGTGGTGCTGTTATGGTTCTGTCGATCAGCCCAAGTTTGTTCTTGGCGCTGAGACTGAGATGCATTGAGCGACTCCATTTCCCGTAATTGTGCCCATCAAGTGGTGTGTTACCAGTGTGAGTCCTGGTGTATCAGAGTGGTGTAAGGTCAAAGGATCAGGAAATGTCTCCTCCCTCTCCTCTATGTTTTTGGATGAAGAATCATCCTTTGGTTCATAATTTTCTGGAGTTCCAGCCATGTTGTAGATGTGGTTGTGTTTTGATTCTTGTGGCGGAAGGTAGTGAGTCAAAGGCACCAAGATAGGTGATCTGATACCATAAACGAAATGAAAAGATAAAGGCTGTATATATGTATTGTATGAATGCATCTGTACAAGTTATTAATTTATACACAAACGTAATAGCCTATTCTAGGAATATAAATCACGATCCTAATATCACTCCAGACAAATGACTGATTTATCCTCTTTCATATACCAGCAGATTGATCTCATTTCCTTTGATAGCGTAATTGATCCTCTTTCCTTTAATAGATATGGCTACTAATGGCTCATTAGGCACTGAGCAAAATAAGAAAAATCCGATTAATGTACCTGCAATCTCTGGTGCTAGTAGTAGCTCCCACGATGTTATGGAAGTGTCCTCATGATTCCTTAAGGTCTTACAGATAGATAAAGATAATAAGGTCGTTCCAAATTTGAGCTCAAAAAGTAGCAGCTTGTGGGACGCTTGGAGCAAAAGAGTCGAGCGTGTAAGAGATCTAAGATTTAACTTGGATGGGGATGTTAAACCTGATTTTTCTCAGGCGATCAGATAATGTTAAGGCTAAAGGACTATCTTATTTTAGTTTTGTTATTGTTTATGCTGTGCAATTATCATTATTTATAGTTACTGCTGCTTCCATGATTTGTTAGAGCATTACATCTGTTCCCGTGTGTTAAACTATAAGCTATTTGATGGATATCTTATTTACTAAATTTGATTATGTACTTTCTGAGTTCTTCAACATAGATGCTATCCTTTTGTCATTAATTTCATTCAGGTGGAACTATTTCCTTATATAAAAGCTATTCCTTTAAGCACAATTGATAAGTGCATTTTGTGCACTTGTTTGGGCCTTTAAACTAAACTTTTATCTCGTCATTTTATTTTTTATACTTAATTTAGTGTATTATTCTTCCTATTTCAGTTTTGGACCTGTTTATAAGTAATTGAAGAAGAATGGACGGAAAGAGCAACAATTTGGTGAAATCGACGAGTAAGTTGAGTTTTTTAAGTGAATATCAAGAGTCAAACATTGAAGGATGAGGAAGAAGATAAAATCAATAAGTTTAAGGTGTGTTGGAGTGACAATGAAGAGTTGAAGCAAATGATCAAACGCCTGAAAGTAAAAAAAAAATCGAATTGAAAAACTACATACCGAAGCATATGGAGAAATTTGAGCACAACTTTTGGTATTAAAATCTCCACAATGAAAATAATATATCATTGGAAAGATAATTGATTTACGAGTCCAACGCTATTTATGGATCTCAATTTGGAGTTTTTTACAAGAAGTTATGACTGTTTGAAAAACAGACACAGAGCAGAAAAAATTAAAACTGGGCGATCCCCAAGCTAAATGCTGGGCGTTGGGTAGCAGAGAGCATTTCAACTGGCCTGGGCGATTGCCCAGTTTATTTTTTGCCCGCGCGGATTTTTCTTACCTTTTTGAGTTCTAATTCAATTAAGAAAAGTTTTGGATACAATTTTAATGATTTTTAGGAAATCTTTTAGGGCACAATTAGGTAAGTATATATATGAGTTATTAACTCATATCAAAGGTCGTTTTTTTGGTGGAATTTTTGGAAGAAAAATATTACACAAAACACCAAACGGAAGATCAAGATTCATTTATCCAAGAACGAAGATCAAGATCAAGATCAAGCTTTCTTCTCGTTCAAGATTTCTTCATCTCTGGGTTATGAATTCCATATTTTCTTCTTCTTCCTTTTTATTTCTTTATTGTTAGTATGCCAGGCTAGAATATTTTAGTGCTAGGGTCATGATGAAGCTTGTATCATGAATTTTTAATTCTTCAAACTTAGTTTTTGATATTTAAGCATGTTTTAATTTTTGAATAATTCTTCATCTACAATTATATGTGCAATAGTTGTATGATTCTTGTGGCTTATTTTATATTCGAGAGATGGAAAATAGGTTATACATAGTATCAATTGTCGTAGAGTCTGATAGGGGATAGAAATATACTGCTATGCTTTACGTGATCTCTAAGTATTCACAAATTCTAATGCATTCTTGTATGCTCGCATTCGTCATAGAAATATAGTCGGGTCGCATATAGGAATATGTTTAATTCTACTCGAGAGAGATTGTTAAATTAAATTAGGAATATTGATCTTAATAAGTAAATCATGTTATCAAATTTAATAGTTCGGGTTAAAGATAATTGATATAAGTGGATTCGAGATCCTAGTACGTTTTTCTTTTCTAAAGTTAAATTAATCTTTCATCAATTTCATCTTTAAATTGTTTGACAATTAATTGGTTAATTAATTCTTACTTTATAGTTTAATTAGTTTTCAATCATAAAATCTTCAAAAGTTCATTAGATTCGGTTAAGGTTAGTATAATTGAACTAAATTATCTAAATCTTCATGAGAACGATGCTTAGACTTAACATCCACTTTATTACTTGAGCGACCCGTGCACTTGCGGAATTATTAAAGATATAAAATCGCTGACAAGTTTTTGGTGCCGTTACCGGAGATTTAGTTTTAGTTCTTTTTCAGCTATTTTAACACTAATCCGAACTTTATTCATTTAATTTAATTTTTTATTATTATTATTAATTTTTTATTTTATTGTTCAATTTCTTTTTTTAGACCACAACACAAAATGGAATATCAGGAGATTGATGAAGATAATATGCTAGTTGGAGACTTTTTTACTCCATAGATCATCCAAAGACAATCTAGCATTGATGAGGACAACATGCTTGTTGGAGATTTCTCCGCAATGCAGCAGGCTAATATAGCAAGATATGACGAAATTTCTGATATTGATGAAGATAACATGCTTTTTAGAGATTTCATCGCAATGCAACAGACTAATATAGCAAGATATAATGCAACTTCTGAGATTGATGAGAAAGTAGACATTATCACGGTGTTATCTGCAAAAATAGATTCTTTGGCACACAAAGTGGAAAGCATGTCATAATCAGTCTATGCGATGCAAACGAAGAAATCAACTTGTGAAGAGTGTGGGGCAAATCATAGCACATCACAATGCCCTATTCTATCATAGCAACCCGTGCAAGTCGAATATGTTCAAGGTGGCCATTATCAGCAAAATTATCCTTACTCTAACACATATAATCCAAGTTGGTGAAAGCATCCAAATTTCTCTTGGAGGAATAATCAGAATAATATCATACCACAGTTTCAGCAGCCAGAAAATAGTACATCATTAGAAGATATTCTTAGTAAACTCCTCAAGAAAACCGAACAATACATGAACAAGATGAAGATCTCTTTTCAAAATCAAGGCGCTTCAATAAAGAATCTCGAGACACAAGTGGATCAGATAGCAGTTGCTCTATCAGCTAGAGTACCAGGTACGTTGCCAAGTAATACATATATGAATCTCAAGAAAAGTGTTATAGCTGTTACTACCAGAAGTGGGGTGCAATTACCAGAAATCCATGTAAAGAGGCCAGTTGAAAATAAAGAAAAGATATCGTCCATTGATGAGGAGCACATGGAACAGACTGAGCAGATATCAGATATTAAAGAGAGTTCAGGTACACCACATGTTAAGGCAACCGTTCCCATCAAACTATATGAGCTTCCGATCTCATTTCCTTAGAGATTACAAAAGCACGAGTTATACAAGCAATTATCCAATTCTTCTCTTTCTTCTAGTATTGATTTTGTGATCAAGGTCGATGAGGAAGTTGAATTCTTCGTAGTTGTGTTTGAGCAAGGTGCTACACTAAAAGCATATTTTTATGAGGAGTACAAATTCAAATTTGTGAGGATAAACGAAAAATTATGCAAAGTCAATAAATGCAAGCAAAGCAGGTCCTCCAAAGAACTATTCAAAGTGCCTTAAAGTAACCAGACAATAAGTCAAGTTAATGACTATAAATAAGCGCTTAATGGGAGGCAACCCATTTTCTAACCCTTTTATTTACTTTCTTTATGTATAGTAGTTTTAGTTAGTTAGTTAATTCATTAGTTTTTATTTTATTTATTATTTAGTGCATTTATTAAGCCTCCCATATCAATTGCAGGATGTCCCACTTTGCAAGCCACTTGGATAATGTATATGACATAATCTTTTGACCAATAGTCACAGCACTACATCTGAGTCCACTTCAACCGGACCTTCAGCTAGCCAGATCTATCTTCTCTACATCTATCTCTAAGGAGCAACTGACCTTTTCCCTCATTTATCTGCTTTATTTTGTTATTACATTAGAGACAATGTAATGTTTTAGTTTGGGGGTGGGTTAAGTATCAGGATACTTAATTATTTTAAATTTGATTATTTTCGGGTCTAAGTAACTGCAAAAATTCATTTTTTTTATTTAGTTAAAAAAATTTCTTATTATTTCGTTTTTTATTAAAAAAAAAAAATCATAGTTATTGTTGAATATCTTGCCGTCAATGATGATATTTATTTGAATTTAAGTATGTTTTTAGCTAGAATATTAAACAACACTTTAACTCGTACTTTTACCTGAATACTTATCAATGTTAGACTATATTTTAAGCACGTAGCCACTATTGACTTATCACTAATATAGAAACATGACTTGAATGTTTGTGTTGATATTGTTGACCTAGGATTATTATAAAAAATTCTGTTCCTAAATTCTTAGACTAATAACCAAATTGTTTGAGAACAGTTTGGAGGTGTTAAAGTTAGTACATGTTTTTGTAGAATTTTGATGGTTTGGGTTTTATATGTCTCATCTTTGGTTGAATATGTTGTAGTCAAGGAATCCAAATCGAGCACTACTCACTGCAGAAAAAAAAAATAAAAAAATAAATGAAATAAAAAATAATAAAATATCTTACTCGAGCAATTAAGTCTGTTAGAGTATTTTGAAATCTGGTACTCTAAAGTCATCTGACCTGGGAGTAATCGGCCCAAAACTCATTACATGAGTCACAAAAAAAAATTTACATCTTCACTTCTCTTATAGCCTGTGGGACTCGAGCAAGTAAGTCTATTAGGGTATTTTAAAACCTGGTACCCTATAGTCATCTAACTTGGAAGTCATCGGCCCAAAGCTCGCTACAAAGGTCACATAGAAAGCTAGTGAGAGAGAAGTGTTGCACATGATGTAAGATCGTTTATATTGGTTAAATAAAAAAAAGTGCTCGGTAAGAATTGCTAGATTAGAACCTAAGAGACTGAAGATGAGAATTTAGAAATCACTCACCATCCTAGTTCTAAGAATACAATGTTCTAATTTTTATCACTTTATTTGAAAAAGTGTTGTGTTGATCAATAGGAACCAAAATTGCTAGAACACCTCAAGATTGGAGAGAAGAGCATTAGAAGTGTGTAATTTACGAGTGTTGTAAGGAATAAATGACTACAAAGGGTTCGAAATTGTAAAAATATTAACAACACAATATTATTCGTAGTCTAATACACCTGTAAGTTCAATTTTTGGCTAATCACACACTCACTAAAGGTTGAGCATTGGATAAGCGAAACTATTTTGTGTTGTTTGATCTCTTCTAAACGTATTACTTTATTTTTCAAACTTGAGGCATATGGTAAGAAATTTAACATTAATTCATTTCCTGTTAATTCTTTTGGATTAGTTTAAATTTGTAGTTTATTTTTATTTTTGTTCGAGGACAAACAAATGTTTAATTTGGGGTGTTATCATCATTGTTCTACTAACTTGGCCTCTTAATTTTGAAAAAAAATTTACTTACAGAAATGCCGTATTGTCTCGCTCTTTTATGAATTTCCAATCTCCTATTGAGAGCCTTTCAAATGTCATTTGGAATGTACTTTCAAGATCTAGAACACATTCATATGTTTGAAGTATTTTGGTTGATACTGTAGTGTTTCTCTCTCAGTTATTCTCCAAGCTTGACCAGACTTCATGTAGGATCTCCTCTCTGAGTCTGTGTCTCTTGCGTTAAGTTCATGGTCATCTCCAGTTTCGTAGTTATGATCGATCTATGGGATGCCCAAATTTCTAGTCCTCTGAACACAATTTCAATTTTGGATGTACAATGCATTGTATCGAATGTCTGAAGTTCTTTCTTTGACTTTGAATCACAACCAGATTTTGGACATATGAAGTTGACACATTGGACGTCCCAAGTGCAGTAAATTTTTCCAGAAACATTCTAATAACT
This sequence comes from Forsythia viridissima, assembly GCA_030279155.1. Lineage (NCBI taxonomy): Eukaryota > Viridiplantae > Streptophyta > Magnoliopsida > Lamiales > Oleaceae > Forsythia > Forsythia viridissima. Next base: position 21,422,972 of record CM059045.1, on the reverse strand, counting down.
AAAATGCTAAATCTTTATAAACTCATTAGTAACTTGTGTATTTCTTACCATCAGAATTTGATCAAGATTTCTATTGCAATCCTTCAGATTTCCTTAAGGTTAGGTTGGGAATTTGATTGAAGTGCAAGTCCAAAAAAGGTAAAGAACCCCCTATGGTTTGATAATTGGCACCTCTTGGGACCTTTAACTCTTTTATCTTTTTTTCTATATTGACGTACAATCTTTGATCGTGTATTTTCTCTGTTACTTTGCAAAATTATTTCATTTTGGTTTCTTTTCTAGCTTGACATAAATCCGTTTGAAGTGCCAATTGGTTTATCTCCCATTCCGTGTGCCTTCTTTTTCCCCATGCATTGGGTTCTTCTGGATCTATTATACTTACCGGTTTCTTTTAGATGAAGTGTCTGCCTTAAGATCTTGATGTTTTTTCTTGTCATCTCACTGTAGGGAAGATGAGTGCTCATAGTGGATATACATTGCTAAGGGTGATGGTTATCTTGAACCAGTTGAGGTATTTCATTTATTAATTCTGGAACTACTTCTGGAACTACTTGTTGCATTACGCGTACCGATTGTCTAACAAATAAAGATTGAAGCTTCAGTTAGTTTCAACTGACACAAGTTTCCAAACAAAGGATTTTGGAAATTAACATATGGTTTTCCAGAAGTTAAATTGGATTAAGAAAAATTCAGTTGCTTAATTCTGCATGAATAGCCCAAAGAATTTTAATCTTCTAGAGGGCAATGTACCTCTCTTTGAAGTATCAAAGGGAATCCATGAAACTTGAAGGTGTGATTATTCTTTCGTCAAAGTATTCTATAGTAATACTATCAAGAAAAGTTGCATGGTTGTGGGTTATAACGAACAAAATTATAGTTTCTTTTTCTTCATTAAATAGTAAATACTATCCAATCCTCCCTACCAAACATACTAACATCCTACATTTCGTCAATTAAAATACACGTGCTACTGATTTCCATGCAGGATGATGAGAAAATCTTGGAAGCTTATGTTGAATCATAGGTTTCTGGTGCTCTTGACAGAGTGGCAAGTGGCAACCCGAAGATCAGTAGCATTCACATTGGTTCTGCACCATCTTTCGTCTTTCCTTTTTAGGAACGATGGTGATAATACGCGCTTGCTGCTCTATAAGTCAGCAAAATCTTTGATGCGCGACTGTCCTCGTAAAGAGCAATGTCAGGTATGTTATTCTATTGGCAACTAATGAACTTGATATATGATAGATCAAGTTTGAGAATGTTTATGACATAGACAAAACTTCTAGATAAAGCTTGTTTGGGAAAGCTAAAAAAGTTTATTTCTAAGAAAGTTTTAAAATAATTTTTTTTATTGATTAAAATTGCAAATGAGTAAGTTATTTAGTTTGATAGTAAGATAAAGAGTTGTTTTTGTGATGGGCAAGCGCATGTGTAGCTAAGCTTAAAAGTTGAGTTATACCTTATGTTTTAGAATAACTAGTTATTTTATTGGTCAAAGTTGTTAATAAGTTACTTATTTTGACATTCATGGTTACTTTCTTGACTTATTAGAAGTAAGAAAAAATGAAAATAAGTAAATTTTTGACTTGCACTTCTGAATATGATGAATATGAAATTCAGGGCTTGTTCGGTAGAGATTTTTTGGAGAAAAAATAGATTATTTTGGTTACTTTTTGACTTTTCAAATGTTTTTGTAGTATAAAAAGGATTGAAAAGTCAAATATTGTAGGCAAAAAAATAGATTTTTTGGAAAAAAATCTGTACCGAACATGGCCTCAATTTTATTATCAGATGTCTTCAACTCCACTCCACCGGAAAAGTTTTGATATCATTATATCATATTGATGTAGAAAATAATAGAGTGCGAATTAAATATTGTATGAGGTAGATGCTTATCCAGTTGATGCAATATTTCGACAGAACATGTTGATGAAATTAATAGCGTGCAAGAAGTGGGTCCCTCGTGTAAAGGCAGAGCCCATATCAAGGAAAGAGGTTTCAATTATGGAAAGAAGCTTGTCAAGGAAACTCCTTGCTTGTACTGCACTGGAAAAGCTTCAACCACAAGAGACTTTCTTTATAGGCAGAGCCTTTCTTTGTGTGGTTATAATTATATTGCCACTGCGAGGTCTTCAATATTTTTTGGTCATATTCTTATCTTTAATTTTTTATTAATTAGTAGATTTTTTCTTTGATGACGGTTTATGTTCAAATATTCTGATAGCGTACTTTAAAATAAGTGGCAAATATTTTGTCGAATTGTTGTATTTTATTTTTAATTTTTTGATTTTTTAAAAATGTAAGGAGCAAATAAGTCTTTTTACATTCTCTTAATAGATTTTTTGGATAGAAACCGTCATTAGAGACACGAACTGCTAATTAATAGTAGGTTGAAGATAAAAATGCAACGAAAAAAGGGTTAAGGATATAGGTGCAATAATGAACAAAAGTTGAGAATGTATAGTGCAATTAAAATATAGTGTAACAAACAAGAGTAGTAGTGTCAATATAATCCACCTAGAGCCTCTCTTTTTTTTTTTTTTTTTTTAATGTATCGACCTGCCCAGAATATTAAGTAGAACATATGTTTGTTATTTCTAAATTTTAAACAGATTTAATGGATTTCTCATTGCCTACAAAAGCAGACTGCAGATGTTTATCTTCTTTTCTTTATTTAATATTGTCTAATACTATTTAAGTCTTGTTTGAGATTGATTTTAGATCTCAACTTCTGAATGTCAAATAATCAAAAGTTGTTTTAGATGTTTGGTAAACTTAAGAAAAATTGATTATAGAAGATTATGTACCACCTTACACTAGATTTTGAGAATCTGCAAAATAGTAGCTCTTATATTCTGCTTTCATTTTCCTCAATTATCTATAATTGAAATACCAATTTTAACTTCATTAATGAAATTAATTCATTTTCTACTATATGGACTGTGTTTTTATTTTGTAATTTTATAAATTTTGAGATTTAATTTATGAATTCATTATCTTAATAAAATATTTAATAATATTATATATTATTATAAAAGTATAAATAAAATTTACAATAATAATAATACAAATAAACTCTATTATAATTAATGTCTAGTTTAGTAATTGTATACAAATACAACAATAAATTACTTTTGATTATCAAACGTTGAAATATAAAACAATTCTAAAATAAAAATTTAACAAAAATTTATCTAATTTTTTCGCAACTGATTTTTTTTCTTCATCGCAACAAAAATTGATTCTCTAAAAATCAAGCCAAGCCTTAGTCCTCCTTGCAGTGCATGTCATTAGCTCCAACCATGGGTGGATTTAGGGGGGGACTCCGGTTCTAGTCTGGAAAATTTATTTTTTTATAGTGTAAAAAAAAAAAATTAGTGTAAAATTTTTTTTCAGCAACATTTCAATCTTGAAGTGCAATTTTTTTTTTTTTTTTGATCAGTAGCATTCTGATTTCCAAAAATTCCTAGCCCCAACCATTAAGTTGCATTAGAACTTATAAAGTCCATGGAATTCACAAATGCATAAAAGATGTTGAGGAACTTCTTCGACCATTTCATATGCTTGGCCTTTTGGCCAGCTCTGAAGAAGTCATGAGTTGACAAGCGGGCGAGGCAAAATGGCTGAAATTACCGAGTTCTGCTGTGAAAGTTACATTTTAGTCTTAGGGTCCGTTTGATACAGTTGTTGTGAGTGGAGCTTTTAGTAGTAGAGCTTTAGCAATAGAGCTTTTGTTAAAAAACTGTTGACTATTTGGATATAAATCCAAAAAGTGCTCTGAATATTAAATAACTCGTTTGGTTGCATAACTATAAAAGTACTTTTGTATAAACTTTATATTTATTTGATGAAATAGTAATTAATTATTATATATCTCATATTATTTGTTTTAAAATAAATAAATTTTTTATATCATATAATAACTATTAAAATTAATATATGAATTTAATTATAATAACAAGATTATTTTTTTATATTTGACTAAACAATAATTAATTATTGTATAACTCATTTTTTTTATAAAAAAAATTCGTATATTTTTATATCCTATAATAACTATTAAAATTAATATATTAATTTGATTATAATAACATGATTATTTTAGTATATTTGATTAAATAGTAATTAATTATTTAAATCAAACATATTATGTATAATTTGTATTATATTATTTAACATGCCAATATTTGTTTTCACTTTATATAAGTAGATGAATGGTAATTTGATATAAGTAATTAATGTAGTGAATACATTAATATTTTTTTTATGTATTAATGGTAATTTTGTTAATTTTTAAGTTTATTAAATGTTAATTACAATTTCCCGTAAAAGCTCAATTAGAAATTTTAGAGAAGTTAAAAAATTGGGCTTATCTAAAACAGCTTTTTTAAGCTGTTTTTTAATCAAAAGTGCTTGTTGACTTTAACCAAACAACAATAAAAATAATCAAAAGCACTTTTAGACTTCAAAAAATAATTTTAGACTTCAAAAAAGCCCTTCCAAACCCACTATTAAACACTTATTTAAGACTTTTTCTCGATTTTAATCTAACTCGTGAATCATGAAATGGTTCACCTACATCAACTTTCACTAAATCTAATTATTTTGTTCCTAGGCATTGATTTCTTCCTGTATAGCATCGTTTTCGTTTTTATAATAATAACTAAGTGGAGTGCACGTGCAAAAGCACGTGTTTTATTTTAATTAAGTATTTAATAGCGTTGTCATTATTTGTGAGTTTCTTAATTATTTTATTAGTTATGAAAGGCTGAGTAAAATATGTATTAAAACTTGTTGGAGAAAATACGTATTTTTTAAGAGTGAGCGGTATCGTTTCGATTAATTTTTAACATAAACGTTCTTTACTTTTAGATGTGATGAATGGTATGTAGTTTCTGACAAAATTGTTTATTGTAATTTCTAGAATTGGATACATCAATTATTATGTGAAAAAATTATTCTGCTGCTTTTAAATTTAAAGTTCTATATTTTTCCTCAAGATTTGACTTTGTAAAATTTTCAATTATCAAATTAATTTTGTTTATTCTAATCAAACACTCAAAAAAGTTTAGATCACACGAGTGTCATGAGATATGTTAAAGATTACTTGTGAACTTGCAGTAATAAGTAATAAAAATATTTATTATAGATTAGCATAAATTGTTAATTAGTGATTTCTCATAGATTTTTGAAGTAATTAATAAGCAATAAATTTGGGAAAAGTGTTGATTTATTGTTTTATATTTATTTCCTCAATTTAAAAATTGAAAATCAACAAAATTATTCAAAAATCTCAAAAAGAGTAAATAAAAATAAGTACATTAATGAGATTTTACTTGTTTTCGCAATAGTAAAGTATAGAGCACATCAATACCATATACATGTATAATTGTAAAGATTTAAACATAACTTCACAATACTAAATTATGTAAAAAAGTAAAAAATAAATAAAAACTCTCAATAGCTTAAATCAACAAAAATAATTCAAAAAGTAAATGAATGTTCATTCTAGAATTTAAATAATTTAAGCTCATAATTTCTCAACACAACGATTAGCAATGAAAACATGCATTTGCCATTCTTAATAGCGTGTTCTGAAGTGCAAATTTCAATATCCAATGAATGATATTCACTATATTCTTTTGCCGTAGCTAACAAGAAATCAAAAAAATTATTTTTACTATAATCAATAACCTAGGTAAAAATAAAAATAAAAACAAAAACAAATTAGTGTAAAAGAACACATATTTAGAAATGATATTTTGTATATTGACCAGTGTTAAATTTAATATTACTATTGTATTTCCAAAAAAAAAAATTTACATTGCCAATTCTGTTGCAGTAAATTAGGAAAAACTAAAAAAAATAGAGAAAAGAAAATGAACAGTGGTGGATGTTCATATGAACAATGCTACACAAAAAAAAAGGAAAAAAATATTGTCAATTTTAGGGAAAAAAAAAACAAGAACAGTGGTGAAGATCCCTATTTTAATATATTAAAATACTGAATATTAGAACTATTTAAGAACTAAAAATGAGAATTGAAAATCAACACTCAAACAAGCAAAAATGTTCAAATAAGTATAAAAAATTAACAAAAATAGGACTTAAACAACTAAACAACTACTTGTAATGGTCAATTCACAAATCCTAGAAATAATAAGAGTCAATAGCAACCTTCAAATCTATTCTGATCAGTGGTGCGAAAAGTTAAGCAGATAGATATGTAGCAACAGCTTTTATAAAATAAAATTTGGATGGATACTCAAAATAATCAACATATTTGTAAATTTTGGAGTGTTTTTTCAAAAGACATGACTGAAATCGAAAGAAAATCGAAAAATACGAACGAAGAAATATAAGTGAAATAACGAAATGTTGAAAAGAAAATGGTGCTGAAAAAGATCTACAATTGAGAAAAAAATGGTGTCAATTTCAAAAAATTAGAAAAATGTGGAAAAAAAAAAGAAGTAAATGAATAGTGGTGGGCATTCATAGAAATAGTGTCACATTAAAAAAAAAAAGAAAAAAGAAAAAAAGTGTCAATTACAAGAAATCAAGAAAAAAAAAAGAACAATGGTGGCATGCATTCATAGAAATAGTGACATACTAAAGTCCCTCTTTATATATATATATATATATATATATATATGTGTGTGTGTGTGTGTGTGTGTGTGTGTGTGTGTGTGTGTGTGTGTGTGTGTGTGGGGGGGGGGGTGGCTGAATCTTATTTCAATGGTTTAATTTATTAGGCATTTGAATAGTTTTTATTTAGAGAAAAATAAAACATTTATTTTATTGAGTATCTAAAATTATCAATATAACTGCAAAAATTTTGGACGATTTTTCAAAAGACATGTCAGAAGGAAAACGAATAAGATAACCAAATGAAGACAAGAAAAATGGTGAAACGTTGGAAAGAATTGGGGCTGAAAAATAGTTACAATTGAAAAAACAAAATGAAAATGAAAGAAGTCTGTCCTGTGGGTTGGCATGTTGGCTCTCTCCCTCAGGTCCCTGCCACTCGTGCACATCCCTCGATTTACAATCCGCCTTGTCAATGGACCTCTGACACAGGTCGGGGGGCTTCGCCTTCGGGACTTTCCCCTTATCAGAAGAAAGGATATGGAAACATGAAAAAGTTTTAAAAAAAAAAAAGAATAGTAATTAGGCACGCATTTCTATGAATAGTACCATTATAAAGTGTCTCTTTTAATATATATACTAGTGAAATTGACGTGCAAGGCACGTGTTGTATTTTAATTAAGTATTTAATAGCGTGGTTATTGTTAGTGAATTTTTTAATTATTTTTTCACTTATGAAAGACTAAGTAAAACATATATTAAAATTTATTGAGAAAAGTACGTATTATTTAAAGGTGAGCGATACATCTTTATTTTTAGATGATGTAATGGATGGTGTGTAGTCCACTAACATAATTGATTAATACAAATCCTAGAACTTAATACTTCAATTATGATCTCACGCGGTTATTCTGTTGCTTTCAAGTTTAAACGTATTTTATATTTCTCTTCATTATGAACTGGCTTTGTAAATTATTTCAATTTAATTTTATTTATTCTAATGTATCAAACATTAAAAAAAGTTTAAATCACACCAGTGTCAGATATGCATAAGATTTTTTGTGAACTTACGGTAATAAGTAGTAAAAATATTTATTATAGATTAATTAGTGATTTTATTTTCTTGGTATATTGGACACGGCTGTACTCATAGATATATTCTATTTCTCTACTATTGTAACTTTCTACCTTGAGAGTAATATTCTCTCTCTCTCTTTTCTTGCATAATGCAAGATTTTGTGCTTATGGGTAATTTGTTTTGGACTTAATTGTAATTTGATTCAGTAATCGACAGAAAAAATGAATTAAAACTATGTATTTCTTGTAATCTTGATCACTGTGTTGCGAACTTAATATAAGTAATTAATTGAAGGAAAGTTGTTTCGCTTGCAAATGATTTTAAAGTTTAAAGTGGGTTGTTTGATATATGTTACTATGTCTCAGCCTAAGAGGCCGAACCTAGAACCTGATATATATATATATATATATATATATATATATATATGTGTGTGTGTGTGTGTGTGTGTGTGTGTGTGTGTGTGTGTGTGTGTGTGTGGAACTGAATTTAAATAGTTTAAGTTATTATGAATTTGGATAGCTTCTATTTGGAAAAAAACAAAAACAATATTTGATTGTGTATCTAAAATAATAAAAACATGTGCAAAAATTTTGGGCGATTTTTCGAAAGGTATGACTAAAGTTGGAAGGAAGACGAACAAGACGACCAAAGGAAGACGAGAAAAATGACAAAACGTTAAAAAAAAATTGGGTTCAAAAAATTTACAATTGAAAAAAAATGAAAAGGAAACAAAAGATAGGAAATAACAAAAGGTCAAAAAAAAAAAAAGGAATAATATTAAAAGGGCACACATTCCTATGAATAGTATCCACTTCAATTCACACTTTTTATATATAATAATAACTAGTGGAGAGCACGTGCTTTTGCACGTGTTTTATTTTAATTAAGTATTTAATAGCGTGACCATTATTTGTGAGTTTTTTAATTATTTTTTTAGTTATAAAAGGCTGAGTAACATATGTATTTAAATTTGTTGGAAAAAAATACGTATTTTTTAAGAGTAAGCGATATAGTTTCGATTGATTTTTAATGTTTTTTTTACTTTTAGATGTGATGAATGGTACTTACTTTCTGACAAAATTGAATACAGTAATTCTTAGAATTGGATACTTCAATTATTATGTGAAAAAAATTATTTGCTGCTTTCAAATTTAAAGTTCTATATTTTTCCTCATGATTTGACTTATTTAATTTTGTTTATTCTGATCAAACATTCAAAAAAGTTTAAATCACAGATTTTCATGAGATATGCAAAAGATTACTTGTGAACTTACAGTAATAAGTAGTAAAAATACTTATTATAGATTATCATAAGTTGTTAATTAGTTATTTCTCATTAGGTAGATTTTTGAAGTAATTAATAAGCAATAAATTCAAGGAAAAGTGTTGATTTATTGTCTTATATTTATTTTCTCAATTTAAAAATTGAAAACCAACAAAATTATTCAAAAATCTCAAAAATAGTTGATAAAAATAAGTGCATTAATGAGATTTTACTTGTTTTTGCAATAGTAAAATATATATCACATCAATACTATCTACGTGTATAATTGTAATGATTTAAACATGACTTCAAAATACTAAATTATGTAAAAATGTAAAAAAAATAATAATAAAACCTCTCAATAGCTTAAATCAATAAAAATAATTCAAAAAGTAAATGAATGTCCATTCTAGAATTTAAATAATTTATGCTTATAATTTCTCAATACAACGATTAGCAATGAAACACATGCATTTGTCATTTTTAATAACGTGTTCTGAAGTGTAAATTTCAATATCGTGAGTGGTATTCACTATAGTCAACAAGAAATCAGAAAAAATATTTTTACTATATTCAATAACCTAGGTAAAAATAAAAATAAAAACAAAAACAAATTAGTGTAAAAGAACACATATTTAGAAACGATATTTTGTATCTTGACCAGTGTTAAATTTAATATTACTATTGTATTCCAAAAAAAAAAACAAAACTTACATTGTCAATTCTGTTGCATAAAATTAGGAAAAACTAAAAAAAAAAAACATGAATAAGTGGTGCGAAAAGTTAAACAGATAGATTTATAGAAACAACTTTTATAAAACAAAATTTAGATGGATACTCAAAATAATCAACATATCTGTAAATTTTGGGACGATTTTTCAAAAGACATGACTGAAATCGGAAGAAATGCAAAAAATATGAACGAAGAAATGCAAGTGAAATAACGAAATATTGAAAAGAAAATGGTGTTGAAAAAGATCTACGATTGAGAAAAAAACGTTGTCAATTTAAAAAAATTAGAAAAATGTGAAGAAAAAGAATAAATAAATGTGGTGGGCATTTATAGAAATAGTGTCAAACTAAAAAAAAGAAAAAAAAAACAATGTCAGTTTCAAGAAATAAAGAAAAACTTAAAAATACAAAAAAAAACAAAAAAAAAAAAAAGAAAAGAAAGTGCTGGCACGCATTCATAGAAATAGTGTTATACCAAAGTAACTCTTTTAATATATAGAGAGATATATATATATATATATACTAGGGAAATTCACGTGCAAGGCACGTGTTGTATTTTAATTAAGTATTTAATAGCGTAGTCATTGTTAATGAGTTTCTTAATTATTTTCTCACTTATGAAGGACAAAGTAAAACATGTATTAAAATTTATTGAAAAATGTACGTATTATTTAAATGTGCGCAATATAGCTTCAATTGATCTTTAACAAGAACGTTCTTCATTTTTAGATGATGTAATGAATTGTGTGTAGTTCACTAACATAATTGATTAATACAAATCCTAGAACTGAATACTTCAATTATGATCTCACAAGATTATTCTATTGCTTTAAAGTTTAAACTTATTCAATATTTCTCCTCATTATGACCCGACTTTGTAAATTATTTCAATTTTTGAATTTAATTTTGTTCATTTTAATGTATCAAACATTCAAAAAGAGTTTAAATCACACAAGTGTCGTAAGATATACATAAGATTTCTTATGAACTTGTGGTAATAAGTAGTAAAAATGCTTATTATAGATTAACATAAGTTTTTAATTAGTGATTTTATTTTCTTGGTATATTGGACATGGTTGTAATCGTGGATACATTTTTCTTCTCTTAATGTAACTTTCTACTTTGAGAGTAGTACTATCTTTCTCTTTTTTCTTGCATAGTGCAAGATTTTGCGCTTGTGGGTAAATCTCCTTGGACTTAATTGTAATTTGATATTTTGATTCAGTAATTGCTAGAAAAAATGACTTAAAATTTTGTATTTCTTGCAATCTTGATAATTGTGTTGTTAACTTAATATAAGTAATTAATTGAAGGAAAGTTGTTTCGATTGCAAATAATTTTGAAGTTCAAAGTAGGCTGCTTGGTATATGTTACTATGGCTCGGCCTCTTAAAGTGGGTTGCTTGGTATATGTTACTATGGCTTGGCCTAAGAGGCCGAACCTAGAGCCTAATATGTGTGTGTGTTGGGGGGGGGGGGAGCTCAATCTTGTTTCAATGGTTTAAATTATTAGATATTTGGATAGTTTCTATTTGGAAAAAATAAAAACAATATTTGATTGGATATCTAAAAAAATCAACATATGTGCAAAATTTTGGGCGATTTTTCAAAAGATATGACTAAAGTTGGAAGGAAGATGAACAAGACGACCAAAGAAAGATGAGAAAAATGACAAAACGTTGGGAAAAAAATGGAATTGAAAAAGATCTACAATTGGAAAAAAATTAAATTGAAAGAAAGGATATGGAAACATGGAAAAGTTTAAAAAATAAAATAAAATAATAGTTCGGCATAGTGAAATGTTGGAAAAAAAATAAAAAGAAAAGAAACAGCAGGAATGAGGAAAAAAATTTAAAAAAAAAATTAAAAGTATTGTGCATTCATTTGAACACTGCCCAAATTGAGTCTCTCTTTTAATATAATATAATATAGTTTATAGTAATCGTGATATTGAATATTGATATTGATGATGGAAAAACAAAAACAAAAACAAAAAAAGAAAAAGAAAAATTAATATTATGTGGGCACACATTTCTAGGAATAGTACCCACAATAAGTTGCCTCTTTTAATATATATAAAATACTAGTGGAGTGCACGTGCAAAAGCACGTGTTTTATTTTAATTAAGTATTTAATAGCGTGACCATTATTTGTGAGTTTCTTAATTATTTTTTTAGTTATGAAAGGCTGAGTAAAATATGTATTAAAATTTGTTGGAGAAAATACGTATTTTTTAAGAGTGAGCGGTATAGTTTCGATTGATTTTTAACATGAACGTTTTTTACTTTTAGATGTGATGAATGGTATGTAGTTTCTGACAAAATTGATTATTGTAATTTCTAGAATTGGATACTTCAAATGTTATGTGAAAAAATTATTCTGCCCGCTTTCAAATTTAAAGTTCTATATTTTTTCTCATGATTTGACTTATTTAATTTTGTTTATTCTAATCAAACATTTAAAAAAGTTTAGATCACACGAGTGTCATGAGATATGCAAAAGATTACTTGCGAACTTGCAGAAATAAGTAGTAAAAATACTTAGCACGTGTGTGGGAGTGCTTAAATTAAAATTCCAGCTAGTCAAACATATTTTTTATCGACACATTTTATAGGACCCACAATGTACAATCTACTTTTTATCCACACATTCACCAACAACTTATAATATAAGTACTTAAAAAATAATTTCAACACTACCAAATATGTGCTTATTATAGATTAGCATAAGTTGTTAATTAGTGATTTCTTATTAGGTAGATTTTTGAAGTAACTAATAAGGAATAAATTTGGGGGAAAGTGTTGATGATTTATTGTTTTATATTTATTTCCTCAATTTAAAAATTGAAAATCAACAAAATTATTCAAAAATCTCAAAAAGAGTTGATAAAAATAAGTACATTAATGATATTTTACTTGTTTTCGCAATAGTAAAGTATAGATCATATCAAATCTATATACATGCATAATTGAAATGATTTGAACATAACTTCACGATACTAAATTACGTAAAAAAGTAAAAAAAATAAAAACTCTCAATAGCTTAAATCAACAAAAATAATTCAAAAGGTAAATGAATGTTCATTCTAGAATTTAAATAATTTATGCTTATAATTTCTCAACACAACGATTAGCAATGAAAACATGCATTTGTCATTCTTAATAGTGTGTTCCGAAGTGCAAATTTCAATTAGGGATGGCAAAAAAACCCGCGACCCGCCCCGCGACCCGCCGGATAATAGGGGAGGGTTCTGCCCCGCCGCGGGTCCGGAACAGGTCCGAGGCAGCCCCAACCCGCCCGGCGACCCGCCCCTCCAATTTTTTTTTTTTAAAAAAAATCATAAAATAGAATAGAAATTATAATTTTCACTACAAATAAACTAAAGAAGATTCGAACCCGAGTTGAAATTTGTAAACTACCAATCTTAACTACTACACCATAACCTCAATCTTATAAATTTTTTGTTTTGTTTGGTACAAATATATTAAAAAAAATTATTTCTTTTTTTTTTTAATTATTTAACCGAGGCGGTTGGCGGGTCGAAGGGCTGCCCCGCGAATTCGCAGGTCGCGAGGCGGGACGGGGCGGACCCGTCCCGTTGCCATCCCTAATTTCAATATCCAATTAGTGGTATTCATTATATTCTTTTGCCGTAGCCAACAAGAAATCAGAAAAATTATTTTTACTATAATCAAGAACCTAGGTAAAAATAAAAACAAAAACAAAAACAGATTAGTGTAAAACAACACATATTTAGAAACGATATTTTGTATCTTGATCAGTGTTAAATTTAATATTACTATTGTTTCCCCCAAAAAAAAAACTTAAATTGCTAATTCTGTTGCAGGAAATTAGGAAAAACTTAAAAAAAAAACAGAGAAAAGAAAATGAACAGTGGTTGACGTTCATAGGAACAGTGCTACACCAAAAAAAGAAAAAAAAATATTGTCAATTTTAGAAAATAAAAAAAAACACTTTTTAAAAAAAAACAGTGGTGAAGGGATTCTTTTAATATATTAAAATACTGAATATTAGAACTATTTAAGAACTCAAAATGAGAATTGAAAATCAACACTTAAATAAGCAAAAATGTTCAAATAAGTATAAAAAATTAACAAAAATAAGACTTAAACAACTAAACAACTACTTGTAATGGTCAATTCACGAACCCTAGAAATAATAAGAGCCAATAGCAACCTTCAAATCTATTGTGATCAGTGGTGCAAAAAGTTAAACAGATAGATCTGCAGAAACAGCTTTTATAAAACAAAATTTGAATGGATACTCAAAATAATTAACATATCCATAAATTTTGGGGCGATTTTTCAAAAGACATTACTGAAATTGAAAGAAAGGCGAAAAATATGAACGAAGAAATACAAGTGAAATAACAAAATGTTGAAAAGAAAATGGTGCTAAAAAAGATCTATGATTGAGAAAAAAACGGTGTCAATTTCAAAATATTAGGAAAATGTGAAAAAAAAAAAAAAAGTAAATGAATAGTGGTCAGCATTAATAGAAATGGTGCCACACTAAAAAAAAAAAAAAAAGAAAAAAAAAACAATCAATTTCAAGAAATCAAGAAAAACTTTAAAAAAAAAAAAAGGAACAGTGGTGGCACGCATTCATAGAAATAGTGTCATACTAAGTCCCTCTTTTAATATATAGATATAGAGATATAGGGATATGTGTGTGTGTGTAGCTGAATCTTGTTTCAATGGTTTAAGTTATTAGGCATTTAGATAGCTTTTATTTGGAGAAAAATAAAAAAAAATTATTTGATTGAGTATCTAAAATTATCAATATAACTGCAAAAATTTTGGACGATTTTTCGAAAGACATGACTGAAGTGAGAAAGAAAACGAATAAGACAACCAAATGAATACAAGAAAAATGGCGAAACGATGGAAAAAATTGGAGCTGAAAAATATTTACAATTGAAAAAACAAAATAAAAATGAAAATGACAGAAATGATATGGAAACATGAAAAAGTGAAAAAAAAAATTGAATAGTAATTAGACACGCATTCCTATGAATAGTACCACAATCAAGTCTCTCTTTTAATATAACTAGTGGAGTACACGTGCAAAAGCACGTGTTTTATTTTAATTAAGTATTTAATAGTGTGACCATTATTTGTAAGTTTCTTAATTATTTTTTTAGTTATGAAAGGCTGAGTAAAATATATATTAAAATTTGTTGGAGAAAATGCGTATTTTTTAAGAGTGAGTGGTATAGTTTTGATTGATATTTAACATGAACGTTTTTTACTTTTAGATGTTGTGAATGGTATGTAGTTTCTGACAAAATTGATTATTGTAATTCCTAGAATTGGATACTTCAATTATTATGTGAAACAATTATTGTGCTGTTTTCAAATTTAAAGTTCCATATTTTTCCTCATGATTTGACTTATTTAATTTTGTTTATTCTAATCAAACATTCAAAAAAGTTTAGATCACACGAGTGTCGCGAGATATGCAAAAGATTGCTTGTGAACTTGCAGTAATAAGTAGTAAAAATACTTTATTATAGATTATCATAAGTTGTTAATTAGTAATTTCTCATTAGGTAGATTTTTGAAATAGTTAATAAGCAATAAATTCGAGAAAAAGTGTTGATTTATTGTTTTATATTTATTTCTTCAATTTAAAAATTGAAAATCAACAAAATTATTCAAAAATCTCAACAAGAGTTGATAAAAAGCATTAATGGGATTTTACTTATTTTCGCAATAGTAAAATATAGAGCACATCAATACTATATACATGTATAATTGTAATGGTTCAAACATAACTTCATGTTACTAAATTACGTAAAAAAAAAAAAAAAAAAAATACTCTCAATAGCTTAAATCAACAAAAATAATTCAAAAAGTAAATGAATGTTCATTCTAGAATTTAAATAATTTATGCTTATAATTTCTCAACACAACGATTAGCAATGAAACACATACATTTGTCATTCTTAATAGCGTGTTCCGAAGTGCAAATTTCAATATCCTGAGTGGTATTCACTATATTCTTTTTCCGTAGCCAACAAGAAATCAGGAAAATTATTTTTACTATGATCAATAACCTAGGTAAAAATAAAAATAAAAACAAAAACAAATTAGTATAAAAGAACACATATTTAGAAACGATATTTTGTATCTTGACCAGTGTTAAATTTAATATTACTATTGTATTCCAAAAAACAAAACAAAACAAAACAAAAATTACATTGCCAATTCTGTTGTAGGAAATTAGGAAAAACTAAAAAAAAAAAAAAACAGAGAAAAGAAAATAAACAGTGGTGGACATTTAAGAACTCAAAATGAGAATTAAAAATCAACACTCAAACAAGCAAAAATGTTCAAATAAGTATAAAAAATTAACAAAAACAAGACTTAAACAACTAAACAACTACTTGTAATGGTCAATTCACAAACCCTAAAAATAATAAGAGCTAATAGCAACCTTCAAATCTATTTTGATAAGTGGTGCAAAAAATTAAGTAGATAGATTTTCAGGAACAACTTTTATAAAATAAAATTTGGATGGATACTCAAAATAATCAACATATCTGTAAATTTTGGGGCAATTTTTCAAAAGACATGACTGAAATCGAAAGAAAGGAGAAAAATATGAACAAAGAAATACAAGTGAAATAACGAAATGTTGAAAAGAAAATAGTGCTGAAAAAGATCTACGATTGAGAAAAAAACGGTGTCAATTTCAAAAAATTAGGAAAATGTGAAGGGGAAAAAAAAAAGAATGAGTAAATGTGGTAGGCATTCATAGAAATAGTACCACACTAAAAAAGAGAAAAAAAAAAGTCACTTTCAAGAAATCAAGAAAAACTTAAAAGTATAAAAAAAAAAAGGAAAGGAAAAGTGGTGGCACGCATTCATAGAAATAGTGCTATACTAAACTCACTCTTTTAATATATAGGGACTAGTGAAATTCACGTGTAAGGCACGTGTTGTATTTTAATTAAGTATTTAATAGTGTGGTTATTGTTAGTGAATTTTTTATTTATTTTTTCACTTATGATAGACTAAGTAAAACATATATTAGAAAAATCATGTATTATTTAAAGGTGGACGATATAGCTTCAGCTGATCTTTAACGAGAACGTTCTTCATTTTTAGATGATGTAATGAATGGTGTGTAGTTCACTAACATAATTGATTGATACAAATCCTAGAACTGAATACTTCAATTATGATCTCACAAGATTATTCTGTTGCTTTAAATTTTAAACTTATTCCATATTTCTCCTTATTATGACCCGACTTTATAAATTTTTTCAATTTTTCAATTTAATTTTATTCATTCTAATGTGTCAAACATTAAAAAAAAAAAATTAAATCACACGAGTGTCGTGAGATATGTATAAGATTTCTTGTGAACTTGCGGTAATAAGTAGTAAAAATACTTATTATAGATTAGCATAAGTTGTTAATTAGTGATTTTATTTTCTTGGTTTATTGGACGGGGTTGTACTCATGAATATATTTTCTTTATTTACTATTGTAACTTTATACCTTGAGAGTAGTATTCTTTTTCTCTTTTTTCTTGTATAGTGCAAGATTTTGTGCTTGTGGGTAAATTTTCTTGGACTTAATTGTAATTTGATTCAGTAATCGACAGAAAAAATGAATTAAAACTATGTATTTCTTGTAATTTTGATCACTGTGTTGCTAACTTAATATAAGTAATTAATTGAAGGAAAGTTGTTTTGATTGCAAATGATTTTGAAGTTCAAAGTAGGTTATTTGATATATGTTACTATGTCTCGGCCTAAAAAGCCAAACCTAGAGCCTAATATATATGTGTGTGGAGCCCAATTTTGTTTCAATAGTTTAAGTTATTAGGAATTTGGATAGCTTCTATTTAGAGAAAAATAAAAACAATATTTGATTGGATATTTAAAATAATAAAAACATCTGCAAAAATTTTGGGCAATTTTTTAAAAAGCATGACTAAAATCGGAAGGAAAACGAATAAGACAACCAAAAGAAGGAAAAATGGCGAAACATTGAAAAAAAAATTGGGGTTGAAAAAATCTACAATTGAAAAAAAAAATGAAAAGAAAATAAATGATAGGAAATAGGAAAAAGTAAAAAAAAAAAAAGAAGAATAGTAATAGAGGGCACGCATTCCTATGAATAGTACCCAAATCAATTCCCTCTTTTATTATATAGGGATAACTAGTGAAGTCACGTGCAAATGCACATGTTGTATTTTAATTAAGTAGTTAATAGCATAGTCATTGTTTGTGAGTTTTTTAATCATTTTCTCGCTTATGAAAGACTAAGTAAAATATGTATTAAAACTTGTTGAGAAAAATACATATTATTTAAAGTTGAACGATATAGTTTCGATTGATCTTTAACACGAACTTTCTTCATTTTTAGATGATCTGATGAATGTTGTGTAATTTACTGACATAATTGATTATTGCAATTCTCAGAATTGGATACTTCAAATATTATCTGAAAAGTTTATTCTGTTGTTTTAAAATTTAAACTTGTTCTATACGTCTCTTCAATATGACTTGACTTTTTAAAAAAATTCACTCTTTCAATTTAATTTTGTTAATTATAATCAAACATTCAAAAAATTTTAAATCACGCGAGTGTCGTGAGATATGCATAAGACTACTTGTGAACTTGTGATAATAAGTAATAAAAATACTTACTATAGATTAGCATAAGTTGTTAATTAATAATTTCTCTCATCACGTAGATCTTTGAAATAATTAATAAGTAAGAATTTGGGGGAAAGTGTTGCCAACTTCGGGGGTAGGAAGGTTTTTAAAAGTACTGATTTTGAGTGTTTATAAGTGGAGTGGAATGGTTTTTATTGGTTTTTAATAGCGATTTTTAAACGATCTAATTCATGCTTGGGAGTTTATTATAGCAGTTCTAAAAGGATTTTAAGAGAATCAAATTACATATATGCACATATATAAAAAAAATTAAAATAAATTTTAAATTTTTTATATATCAACCTATCATTGAAAATATAAAATTATATTTTATGTTCTTGCATGTGTTTTATTCTTCTGTTTATGTTCTTTTATTTTTACAAATATTAAGTATATGGTAGTTTTGAAAATAATTGTTTGAAATTGAAAGAAATTTTGAAGAACGGTAAAAAATTATAGATTTGGAGGATTGGGAGATACGCTTCAAATTACACTACACCAATTTTGGACGGTTCTCTTCCATAAATGGTAACCACCCAAAATCGGTAAAAAAAAAAAAAAAAAAAAAAAATACTCCCAAGCATGCCCTTATTGTTATTTATTTTCTCAATTTAAAAATTAGAAATCAACAAAATTATATACACGTGTAATTATAATGATTTAAAAATAACTTGACGATACTAAATTACATAAAAAGGGGGGAAAAACCCTCTATAGCTTAAATCAACAAAAATAATTCAAAAGTAAATAAATGTTCATTCTAGCATCTAAATAATTTCATGCTTATGATTTCTCAACACATAACGATTAGCAATGGAAACATGCATTTGTCATTCTTAATAGTGTGCATGTTCTGAAGTGCAAATTTCAATATCCAATGAGTCGCGTTCACCATATTCTTTTGCCGTAGCCAATAAGAAATCAGGAAAATTATTTTTATCATAATCAATAATCGAGGTAAAAATATAAATAAAAATAAATTAGTGTAAAAGAGCACACATTTAAAAACGATATTTTGTATCCTCACCAGTGTGAAATTTATTATTACTACTATTTTCTCAAAAAAAAAAAAAATACTCACATTGCCAATTTTGTTGCACTTACAAATTCAGAAAATTTTCTAAGATGATACTTACACAGTCGATAAATACTGACTACGAATTTGACATTAGAACTATTTAAAAACTCAAAATGAAAATTAAAAATCAATACTCAAATAAGTACAAATGTTCAAACAAGCATAAATACTAACAACAGAACTTAATCAACTAAATTGGACGATTTTTCAAAAGACATAACTAAAATCGGAATGAAGATGAAAAATACGAACGAAAGAAGATAGGAGAAATGAAGCAATGTTGGGGAAAAAAAATAGTGCTGAAAAAGATCTACGATTGAGGAAAAAAATGAAACAAAAAAAAGGGCATCAAGAAAAGATAAAAAAAAAAAAAAAAACTTAGAAATAACAAAATAGAAAAAATATGGAAAGTGGTAGGAGTGCCACACTAAATATCCATATTTTAATACATAAGGATATGAATTAAGGATATAGCAGCATTGGGTGAATAAAGCGGGCCACAAAAATATATAAAAGGAACTGATGAATAGTAATTGGCACACAATCCTATGAACAGTGGCATCACAAAGTGACTCTTTTATATAGTTAAGGATATATATATATATATATATATATATATATATATATACTAGTGAAGTATACGTGCAAGACACGTATTGTATTTTAATTAAGTATTTAATAGCATGATCGTTATTAGTGAATTTTTTTAATTATTTTCTCACTTATAAAAGATTAAATGAACATGTATTGAAACTTATTGAGAAAAATATGCATAATTTATAAGTGATAGGTATAGTTAACAATTTTCATTGTGATGAATGGTATGAAGTTGATAGATAGAATTAATTATTACGAATCTTAGAATTGAATATTGCGATTATAATCTCATAAGATTATTTCGTTCCTTTAAAATTTAAATTTATTATATATTTCTCCTCATTATGACGTGATTTGTAAAAAATTTCACTCTTCAATTTAATTTTATTCATTCTAATGCATCAAATATTAAAAAAAAAAAATTATATCACACAAGTATCATAAGGAATGCATAAGATTACTTGTAAACTTGCGGTAATAATAATTGTTGCATGTTGCTAAAAGTCTTGCGAACCTTACCATTCTTATTTATCCCTATTTCTGTAAATAAGGACAAGATTTATATTTATTTATGACGTGATACGCACCAATACCACATTAGAAATTTTAGGTTATTGGCACTCAAATCCTCCAAAGCAAAGTCAACAATCTAAAATCTTCCATAAAAAATTCTAATTAAATATGGAGTCCAAAAATGCAGTTGAAAGCATGTGATGCATTAAGAGTGAATAGTTAAAGCGTCTTTAATCAAGAATGAGAATGCCAATTTATACTCACAATTCAGCACATATATATTCGCTGCTCATATTCACCAATTAGCAAACCCATTATAATGAATTAGAATTATTATTAATTAAGGCGTAGAAAATTCAGTCCTCATGGGTTCGACAATCTACTTATTATTATATTACTTGTTAACAATTTGTCCACTTGCGAGAATAAAATCGACAACAGTGGCTACCGAGTTCAATTTAGTGAAGAATAAGTTTTCATAAATTAATCAAAATTCCAGAATGAAGAAATTAAACTATCCAACATTCAACATTCTGTTTAATCTAATGAAATCAAAACAGCAAAAACTCTGCAAGTAATTTTCTTGGTTCATGGATGCTACCAAATTACTGTAATTATGAGGATCAGAGGCAACATCAAAGAAAAGAAGAAAATGTCGAAATAGTTTATATAAAGAGGACTTTTCATCACACGACGACAAGTAACTCTTTTTTCTTTTTTTAATTTGAAAAGGTCAGACCATTAACAAAAAATTCACAACAGCACCTCAATCTTGTATACATGTATAATTATAACAATTTAATGTAACTTTACAATACTAAATTACATAAAAACGGGGAAAAAAAAATCTCTCAATAGCTTAAATTAACAAAAATAATTCAAAATATAAAGAATTGTTCAATCTAGACTCTAAATACTAAAATCTAGGTGCCATTACCTTATATTGGAGTTCTACAGTCAAAATTAATAAATCAAATACTCTAAAAATAAAAAATTTAGAATCCTTTCACGTGAAATCTTAAAAATTTATATTGGTTTTCATTGTATCTTAAAAATGAGAAATAACGTGTGAAATCTAAAGCTAAGAACACATAACACATTACACCAATAAGAGAAATGAAAAAACCAAAGTACATTATGATACAACAAGCTTCCATTTCATCCAAAACAAGTATTTTTTTTTGTTTGCCTACAATATTACTTCAGTTACTTTTTAAGCAAACAATACAAACCAAAATATTTACTTTTTAATTAAACAATACAAACCAAAATATCATGAAGTTAAATCTACAATTTTTCTATAGTTTAACTTCATTATCAGTGATGTAATGGAATCACTGTTTTTATGCAAAAGAAGTCGGGAATGCTGTGAGAAATAATATGTGAGTAAAAACAAAAAATCAGCCTCAAAGAGCACTTATTCTTATTGAATTAATATTAAAAAAATCACGACTTAACACTTGAAAATTATGACAAAAAAACACAACCACCGAACTACAAACAACATTAATTAAAGTGTGCATTGGTAAAATTGGATCGAAAAGTGAAAACCATATATTCATTCAACAATCTTTACCGAAATACAAGAACAACACACTCATAGGTAGCTAGTTGTATTAAAATCTAATGTTAAAATCCAAAATAATCAACACATATGCAAAACTTTTGGTAATTTTTCAACAAATATGACTAAAATCAAAAGGAAGGCGAAGGAGATGAAAGAAGGAAAACAAGATGAGCTATTTCAATTTCTATTTGTACTAAGATTATTCAAGTTGGTAACCAATGTTTTCTAGACTATATGATCTAAGATCACAATGCAGAACAACAATACAATGTTCACTTCACCAAAAAATTTCATTACTGAGTACTGACTTATGGGAACTAAATAATAGGCAAGATTAATTCCAAAAAAAATTACATTTAGTAAGACATGCAATCAAACTAACACGAAACTTTGTTTGATTACGAACAAGAAATAAGCAACAGCAAATGTGATTTCTTAAAGAGGAAATGAAATATAATCATATTATAGTAGTTGTATTTTACTAAAGAATATATATCTCAAGCCTAATGTGACAATTACCAATAAATTTTAAAAAATAAAGCAAAAGCTTAACGCTTATTCTTCCGGGGAATTGCAACCCCTCTTTTTCCCTTCAACATCTTACAATTGTTCTTAGTCATATGTCCTCCATATGGCAAATGTCTAACACCTTTGTGGCATTGTATCTCCTTCAACCTTGTAACGGGAAGTGCATAGAACCTCCTCTATAAATATAAATGGCCCCACTTAATACAAGTTAAAACTCTAAATTTAATTCATTTTGTCAGCAACTTGCATGAAACTAAGATATTCACATTAAGATTTGCACGCAGAATCTTAACAAATTGAAAGAAATTATTCAGAAGCCCAAATCACATATCCACAAGTACAACCAAAAGGGGGAAAAACCCCAAATCAATTTTTTTTCCTCCATGCAAATGATAAAATTAGCAACATACATACTTTTTAGGCAAAATGAGAATGAGGAAAATAAAAGATAATAGAGACACGCAAGAGCTTTTAGCCAAGTCACAATGTCAGTAAGGAGCAAGAAATCTCAGTTTCAGATAACAAACCATTGCCGCAGCTTAGGATTTGAAATTATGCATCCAAGAAAAGAATTGAAATCGTGAATCTCA
This sequence comes from Forsythia viridissima, assembly GCA_030279155.1. Lineage (NCBI taxonomy): Eukaryota > Viridiplantae > Streptophyta > Magnoliopsida > Lamiales > Oleaceae > Forsythia > Forsythia viridissima. The sequence goes on along the minus strand of CM059045.1, from coordinate 21,399,746 downwards.
AACACTATTTTTTAAGAACCACAAACATCATATTATGATGAAAATTGATAAAACCCCAAAATGAGAATTAAAAATTAATACTCAAACAAGCACAAATGTTCAAACAAGTTTAACAAATAAGCAAAAATAGAGCTTAAACAACCAAACAACTAACTATTACGTTGAATTTGTGAACCCTAAAAATAATGGCAGCCAATAACAACCTTAATCTGTTGTGAACGCCTATCCATAACAACCATCAAAGAAGAGCAAATTGTCGACAACAATTGAGCATATGGTTCGCGAGCTTCCGTTTGGAGAAAAATAAGAACAAGAGATAGTTGGGTATCTAAAATAATCAACAAATCTACAAAAAATTTGGTGATTTTTCTACAAATATGACTAAAATCGAAAGGAAGATGAAGAAGATGAAAGAAAGAAAAAGATGTGCGAGATGGAAGATGAGATAAGTCTGCAATATAATTCAAAAAGGAAAAAACCAAAGGACACAAAGTTTTCGGTTGGCTTTTCTCTCTTTCAAAATCTATTTTGCATTTAATGTGGTGGACCACTTTTTGATAAAACTGCCCTCAATCAATAAAATGGTATTTGAAAGTTAAAAGGATATTTTGATCATTTCATCAAAAATACTTTTGAAAAGTCAAAAAACTCATACTTGAAAATGGATTTTTTTTTTATTGAAAAAGCAACCGAACATGCACTAAAGGGAAAAAAAACAAAAAATGAACAGTAGGTGGCACGCGTTCCTAGGAACAATGCCTGCAAGAAGTTCACTCTTTTAATAGATAGAGATATAGAGATATATAGAGAAATATAATATATAGTAATTGTGATATTGAATATTGATATTGGTGATGGAAAAACAAAAACAAAAAAAGAAAAAGAAAAATTAATATTATGTGGGCACACATTCCTAGGAATAGTACCCACAATAAGTTGCCTCTTTTAATATATAATAATAACTAGTGAAATTCACGTGCTTTGCACGTATTGTATTTTAATTAAGTATTTAATAGTGTGGTAATTGTTAATGAATTTTTTAATTATTTTTTCACTTATGAAAGACTGAGTAAAACATATATTAAAATATATTAAGAAAATTACGTATTATTTAAAAGTGGACGATATAGCTTCAATTGATCTTTAACAAGAACGTTCTCATTTTTAGATGATGCAATGAATGGTGTGTAGTTCACTAACATAATTGATTAATACAAATTGTAGAACTAAATACTTCAATTATGATCTCATAAAATTATTCTGTTGCTTTAAATTTTAAACTTATTCCACATTTTTCTTCATTATGACCCGATTTTTTAAATTATTTCAAATTTTCAATTTAATTTTATTCATTCTAATATATCAAACATTAAAAAAAAAGTTTAAATCACACGAGTTTCGTGAGATATGCATAAAATTTCTTGTGAACTTGGGTAATAAGTAGTAAAATGCCGATTATAGATTAGTATAAGTTGTTGATTAGTGATTTTATTTTCTTGGTATATTAGATAGGATTGTAATCATGGATATATTTTCTCTTTTTACTCTTGTAATTTTCTACCTTGAGAGCAGTATTCTCTTTTTTTTTTCTTGCATAGTGCTAGATTTTGTGCTTGCGGGTAAATTTTCTTGGACTTAATTGTAATTTGATTCAGTAATCGACAGAAAAAATGAATTAAAACTATGTATTTTTTGTAATCTTAATCACTGTGTTACTAACTTAATATAAGTAATTAATTGAAGGAATTTCGATTGCAAATAATTTTGAAGTTCAAAATGGGTTGCTTGATATATGTTACTATGTCTCGACCTAAGAAGCTGAACCTAGAGCCTAATATATATGTGTGTGGAGCTGAATTTTGTTTCAATAGTTTAAGTTATTAGGAATTTGGATAGTTTATATTTGGAGAAAAACAAAAATAATATTTAATTGGGTATTCAAAATAATAAAAACATCTACAAAAAATTTGAGCGATTTTTCGAAAGACACGAATAAAATTGGAAGGAAGACGAGAAAAATAGATAAACATTGGGGAAAAAAATTAAGGTTGAAAAATCTATAATTGAAAAAAGAAATGAAAAGAAAAGAAATGATGGAAAATAGAGAAAAGTAAAAAAAAAAAAAAAAAATAGTTGGGCACACATTCCTATGAATAGTGCCCAACTCACTCCACTCTTTTAATATATAGGGATATATATAGTAATATAATATATAGTAATTGTGATATTGAATATTGATATTGGTGATGGAAAAACAAAAACAAAAAAAAAGAAAAAGAAAAATTAATATTATGTGGGCACACATTCCTAGGAATAGTACCCACAATAAGTTGCCTCTTTTAATATATAATATATAATATATATAGTAAAATTCACGTGCAAAGCACGTGTTGTATTTTAATTAAGTATTTAATAGTATGGTCATTGTTAATGAATTTTTTAATTATTTTTTCATTGAAAAAATTACGTATTATTTAAAGGCGGACGATATAGCTTCAATTGATCTTTAATAAAAACGTTCTTTATTTTTAAATGATGTAATGAATGGTGTATAGTTCACTAACATAATTGATTAATACAAATTCTAGAACTGAATACTTCAATTATAATCTTATAAGATTATTTTGTTGCTTTAAATTTTAAACTTATTCCATATATCTCCTCATTATGACCCGACTTTGTAAATTTTTTCAATTTTTCAATTTTATTTTATTCATTATAATGTATCAAACATTAAAAATAGTTTAAATCACATGAGTGTCGTGAGATATGTATAAGATTTCTTGTGAACTTGCAGTAATAAGTAGTAAAAATGCTTATTATAGATTATCATAAGTTGTTAATTAGTGATTTTATTTTCTTGGTATATTGGACAAGATTGTACTTATGGATATATATATTTTTTACTATTGTAACTTTCTACTTTGAGAGTAGTATTCTCTTTCTCTTTTTTCTTGCACAGTGCAAGATTTTGTGCTTGTGGGTAAATTTTTTTGGACTTAATTGTAATTTGATTCAGTAATCGACATAAAAAATGAATTAAAACTATGTATTTCTTATAATCTTGATCACTGTATTGCTAACTTAATATAAGTAATTAATTAATTAAAGAAAAGTTATTTCGATTGCAAGTTCAAAGTGGGTTGCTTGATATATGTTACTATGTCTCGACCTAAGAGTCCGAATCTAGAGCCTAATATATATGTGTGGAACTTAATTTTGTTTCAATAGTTTAAGTTATTAGGAATTTGGATAGCTTCTATTTGGAGAAAAACAAAAACAATATTTAATTGGATATTCAAAATAATAAAAACATCTGCAAAAAATTTGGTCGATTTCAAAAGGCATAACTAAAATTGGAAGGAAGACGAACAAGACGACCAAAAGAAAACGAGAAAAATGGCGTGAAAAAAAAATTGGTTCTAAAAAAATCTACAATTGAAAAAAAAAACAAGAAAAGAAAAGAAAAAAAAAAAAGAAAAGATAGGAAATAGTAAAAAGTAAAAAAAAAAAAAAAAAAAAAAAGAATGATAGTTGGGCACACATTCCTATAAATAGTGCCCAACTCAATTCCCTATTTTAATATATAGGGACAATAATATATAAGATATAGATAGAAGAGATAGAGATAAGGAAGGGATAAGTTAAGTCAAGAATAATAATACAACAGGAGGAGCTTGCCAGGTATGTAGGCGCCAACTCCCAGTTCTTTCTTTCACAGGCCCATCTTATAGTGTCGGAAAACTGACTCAATTATGCTCATGACACTAAAATTATTTGTTAAAGCTAGGACTTAAAATCATAACTTGTACACACAGACACTCCAAAAAAGTTCATTATGAAGTGTTGAGCTGGTGAAGAAATTGAATACTAAACCACAGGGCCCCTGTTGCCATATATTCATATTTAATGTTCCACTTGAAATATTTAATCTCTTAAGACAATAGGATCTTTCCCTTCAAAGCTTCAATATAATGGCTACGGATTCCCTTTCGTTTTCTTGGAAGAAAGATGGAAGCAAAATGTACAAGTGAAGAAGAAGCACAAGCCCAGGTGGATATCTGGAAGTATGTATTTGGCTTTACTGAAATGGCAGTGGTCAAGTGTGCCATTGAGCTTAGAATATCCGATGTCCTGGAAAGCCATGACGGTCGCCCCATGACACTACCGGAGCTTTCTTCCGCCCAGTTGCTCGCCACCAATTCTCTATCGCATTATGAGGTTCTTAATCCATCGCAAAATCTTTAAGGAAATTAGCGTCGGCCAAGAATCAACCGGTTATGTTCAATCACCCCTTTCGCGTCTTCTTATGAAAAATGGAGACAACAGCATGGCTGCCTTTGTGCTGTTAGAGAGCAGCCCGGTGATGCTTGCGCCATGGCACGGCCTAAGTGCACGCGCATTAGCGACTGGCGCTTCGGCGTTCACAGCTGCTCACGGCGAGGATGTGTGGCGCTATGCCTCAGCAAATCCTGCACATAACAAGCTGATCAATAATGCAATGGCATGCCATGCAAGGGTGGCAATGTCAGCAATTACTGAGAGTTATGCAGATGTGTTCAAGGGAATTGGCTCTTTGGTGGATGTTGGAGGTGGTGATGGGACAACTCTTGGGATTTTGGTCAAGAAGTGTCCTTGGATTCGTGGGATTAATTTCGATCTCCCTCATGTGATATGTAGTGCTCAAAATTGGGATGGTGTAGAACATGTTGGTGGCAACATGTTTGAGAAAATTCCCAAGGCTGATGCTGCTTTCCTCAAGGTATGGTTGTCGTGCAGCCGCCCCTGTCCTATTTAAATTTACTCGAAACCCGACAAGTAGCTCTTGGGATCTCGAGAAGCTACTCAGGACCTCTCAAGATGCTCCTTGGGTCTCGAGTGTTTTTAATAATACTAAAATTGACTTGTTAGTGCGAAAACGTGTCTTCTACATTCTTATACTATCATATATTGACATTATTCATCTAATAACATGTTGTAGTGGGTATTACACGACTGGGGAGACGACGAGTGCATCAACATTCTGAAGAAGTGCAGAGAAGCGATTCCAGGCGACACAGGAAAAGTGATCATTGCAGAGGCTGTGATTGATGAAGGAGAAGAGGATAAATTTAAAGATGTTGGTTTGGCACTCGATATGGTGATGATGGCTCACACGGACAAAGGAAAAGAGAGGACTTTTAAAGAATGGACAAATGTTCTAAGTGCTGCTGGCTTCACTAGATACACTATCAAACATATTCAAGCTGTTCAATCTGTAATCGAGGCCTATCCTTGACTAATTATTTGGCCTTACGGCGTAAAATACTGTTTTGAAATTGTTTCATTGAAGATGTCAATGTTTCTTGGGCCAAATCCACTTTGAATTCGATAAAGGCATTGTTTGTGAAGTCCGTGTTCATGTATGAGATTGAAAACTGATATTTGAAAGAAACAATTGTAATGACTTCTCTCTCTCCACGTCCATAAGCCCCACAGCATTCCTGCTGTACATTCATTCTAACCCGCGATCCTCTTTTTTAAATTCACCTGTACTGAATTAATGGAGCACAAATTTGCTCAAGATTATTCATATTTGAAGTGAGGACTCGATTTTTTTAGTTCATCTATTTATACAGCTATTTTTAGGTAGGAATAGTTTCTGCAGTTGGAGAAAATAGAAGGCTTGTGGGGAAAGGAGTGGATTGACGTAATTATATAGATTCCCACATCGATAGAATAGTAGTACGAGAAAGAGGGGTCTTCATTATAAAATCAGCTGAGGACATAGTTATTGAGTTAAGCAGCCGTGCAGTGAGCACAAAGCGAACTATTCTTTCGCCTTTTACTAAAGAATACCGTGTGCTCGTTGCAATTAAGCGGCATACTCCAATTTTTGGAGGGTTCAACCCTATTTGGGTTTGGACCCCTGCAATTCCAGTTCGAATTCATTTATGATAACAATCGAGTTGGTCTCAAGTTTTGAGTTCGACGAACTTGACCTCTACAAGATGATTTCTGTTGATTCTTAAATATAGATACACCTGCTCACTAATACATAAACTAAAATATTAAAATTATCAAATAAAGCTAATTAACCTAAAAAGTAATAAGTAAGCTTTTAATATTCCTTCTCCCTTAAAGATACTATTGTCCTCAAGGTGAGTTTTGAGAACAATTTTAAATCTTTTTTTATTTCTTCCTTCTAATTGATGATTAAATGTATAAAAGTGTTGAATCCTCATTGTATATACTCAGTTGGTTCAATCTTTTCTTCATCCTACGCTTGATTGGCGAAGGAAAACCCGGAATTTTGAATTTGAAATTTCGATAGGTGCTTGATTGATAAATGATGTGTTATAATTCTGGCTAAGTCTATATTTAATTATGAAATTGAAATTAAATCGTTTTTGTATGTGGCACGCCCCCTCTTTGTCAATTTTCATTGAGAAGCGTATTTAAAATATTTGTTACAAAAGCAAAACATGAAATTATTGTCGATCCCGAGCCTCTAAATGTGCTGTAATCTTTCGGCCTCTATTTTACTTTACGGGAATAGTTTCACTATATATCACAAAAACTAATAAAATTTAGAAAATGCTATTTCACATTTTTTATTCTAAAAATTCATTTCTCAATTGATTGATCTATAAGACGATATAAGACGATATTAAAAAAAAAAAAATTCTATTAACAAAAAATAACAGAAGATAGCAAGAATAGACAAAACGATAGGCTCGAGGGAGCCTTGGCCACCAAATTTGAATTTTAAATTAACTTGACCTCTAAAAATATAAAAATGCCAAATACATTTTTCTCTCCATTTTATTTCTATTCTTCTCTATGTATAGAGAAATCAAAAACATGATGATTCCCACTAATTTCTAAAATATTGTTACACTTAGGGTTGCACAAAAAAAATCACGAAACCGCAAATTGAATCAAACCCATTGGTTTGGATCCATGTGAACTCGCATTTTTTTCTCTTTAAACCGAACTAAGCCATTTCAAAATAGTTTGGTTTAAGTTTCAATTTTAAAAAATCGTACAAAACCGAACTGAACCGCTTTTAAATTTTTAAATTAAAAAATAATCTTATTAAATTATACATATTACAGTTTTCAAAAAAAAAAAAAAATATCAATTCACATGCTACAGCAATACAAATTACAAAATGATAATTTTTAAAATTAAAAAGGCCCAATTCTATAAAATTAAGGAAAAATTGCCAATAAGTCATCTCCACATGACTTGTTTCAAATTAGGTCAAAACTTTTTTTTTAAATTGTGATTAAGTCATACTTCACATCAATATTTTATATTAATTCCAAAATCACTCATTTTAACCATATTTTTCATTGACACAATCTTCCAACTCCACAAACCTCCACCACCTCCGGCAACAACCGCCTCCACCTCCGGCGACCTCCAGCGACAACCGCTTCCACCTCCGACGAGTGCTTCTAAGGCACAGTGTCACTTTTTAGACAGTTTTTTTGGTGAAGATTTTGGATAAGTTTTTAGGCAGTTTTTTTGGTGAAGATTTTGTTAGCTGTGAAACTACAAAAATAAATGACAAGTTACTACAATAAGAGACTTTTTCAGACATGTGTATAGGGAGGTGGTACTGGTCAGCTTTCAAATGGTCGAAAATCAATTTCTCATACTTCACGTCACGGTGCAGCAGCCAGAGCTTCCGGTGGAGCAGCCAGAGCTTCCGGTGGCTTGAAATATCCGTAGTGGATAACGTTTTATGGACTTTGGTCACAGTGTTTGAATCTTTAGCTTTGGTTTGTATGCTTTTTTATTTGGGTAAATAGCACTAAACGTCCTTACTTATTGAAATTATTGTGGAAAACGTCCCTACCTTCTAAATTTTGGCACTTTCACCCTTACCTACTGGATTTCCTGCGCAAAACGTCCTTCAGTCCAAAAATCAGCCATTAACATAGGGGTAAATTAGTCCAACCACTTTTTTCACATATATATTACTTCTTTTAAAATTGGAGTGCTTCCCATGCAATTTCCAAAATTGCACGGCAGGCCCCCGTCCCCAAATCTAACAAAACGATTCCTGCGACTACCCCGCCACCAGCGCCGTCACTGCCACACCAATTGCTTTAATCAAAATCTTGGCCTTTCAGTAACCTGGAGATTTGGCAACTGTCCAAAATCTGGCAGCTCCCCAAGGATACCATTATCACTCAAATCCAAAACCCTCAAGTTCCGAAACAACATCATTGCATCACTACCCCAAAACCCGCCCCCCAACCCATTCCCACTCAAATTCACATACTGAACATAATTAGCCAAACTTGATACATTTTCAGGACTCATTTCCATCGACCCATAAAACGTATTCCCACTTAAATCCAAGTGCTCAACATTCCTCAACTCAGAAATAAACTCCTGTAAATCTCCCTGCTGTTGATTCGAATGCAAATCTAATGCTTTTAACTGCTGCAAGTTTCTGATCCCAGGAGGGAACCACCTAGAGAAATTGTTGTTCGACAAATTAGGTAATGCAGAGCCCAGAGGTTATTCAACCGGGCTGGGATGGGCCCGTAAAACTGGTTGCCAGAGAGATCTATGACCTGGAGAAAGGTAATTAGACCAACGGCCGAAACTAGGCGGTCGGTGAGGGAATTCCCAGAAAGGGTGAGGTTCTGGAAATACATCAACGTAACAAGTGTGGTGAATTTTAACTCTCCGATGAGGCCGAGGCAGTCTAGGGCAATGGCAGTGACGGCGCTGGTGGCGGGGTCGTAGGAATGTTGATGATAACCCACTTCAGGTTTTACAATTGTGAAAATGGAGATGAATGCACAGATGGTATATGATAGAGATAGGTGGAGGTTGGCAGAGAGAAGGCGGAGGGTAGCGGCGTCAATCTTTAACATTTCATATTTAATATTTGGGTAATTGTTTTAACAGATTTTGGGGACGGGGGCCTGCCGTGCAATTTTGGAAATTGCATGGGAAGCCCCCCCAATTTTAAAAGAAATAATATATATGTGAAAAAAGTGGTTGTACTAATTTACCCCTATGTTAATGGCTGATTTTTGGACTGAAGGACGTTTTGCGCAGGAAATCTAGTAGGTAAGGGTGAAAGTTCCAAAATTTAGAAGGTAGAGACGTTTTCCACAATAACTTTAATAGGTAGGGACGTTTTGTGCTATTTACCCTTTTTATTTCTTCATCTTATGTGGTTGTACTCTATTCTTAATGTCTTAAACATTGATCTATTCGTGCTGCAAGAGAGGCTGACCAATATGATTAACCTGGGTTGAGTATTTGGGTTGAGTATTTTAGCAGTTATGTAAACAATGAACATTTTCCAATTATATAAACAATGAGGTAACATCTGTTGTTGATACTGTATTATAGAATAGCAACTTGATATTGTATTATACAAAACAATATCACAACAGAAATGGGCATAGAATGCTGTAAATATGAGCTTGAATGCTGTAAATACTCCACTATCTTATGTAAATAGGAGCTTGAATGATCCACCATCTAATTACTGTAAATAGGAGCTTGAATGTTCCATCATCTAATGTTTAGTCATGGTATGTTATTTGATACTATATTATACAAAAAAATATCACAGAAAACAGTATCACAATATAAATGGACATAGAATTGTTGTAAATAAGAGCTTGAATGTTTCATCATCTAATGTTTGAATGTCTTAGTTTTAATCTATGATACTATTTAATTATGGCAAGGTTGAATATGTTGAAACTTTGTCATAATATTTCACTATCATTTCAAACATGTTTTAATCTATGATATTGTTTTAATCCTGTGAAACTGTTTGAATATATATATATGTGATCTTTGATACTGTTTAATTATGGTAATGTTTGAACCTGTGATATTGTTTGAATGTCTTAGTTTTAATCTATGATACTGTTTTGTTTAGGTAATTAGTATATTTTGATACCGTTTTAATCCATGATACTGTTTTAATCATGTGATACTGTTTGAATATATGTGATCTTTGATACTGTTTAATTATGGCAAGGTTTGAACATGTGATATTGTTTGAATGTCTTGGTTTTAATCTATGATACTGTTTTAATCCATGATACTATTTTGTTTAAGTAATTAGTATATTTTGATACTGTTTTAATCCATGATACTGTTTTTATCCTGTGATACTGTTTGAATCTATGTGATCTTTGGTATTGTTTAATTATGACAAGGTTTGAATATGTGAAACTGTTTGAATGTCTTAGTTTTAATCCATGATAATGTTTTGTTTATGTAATGTGCATTAATATAAATTGATACTGTTTTAATCCATGTTTTAATCTATAATACTGTTTTGCATAATACTGTATCAAACAAAACATATGACTAATTAAACAGTATCAAAGAAAACAGCATGATATCATAGTCATGTGTGTTGTTTGATATTGTATTATGCAAAACAGTATCACAAAAAAACAGTATAACAATAGAAATGATCATAGAATTTGCACATGTGCTTAGAATTTTTATTATAATATATTTTCAAAATGGTCTCGACGAGACGGTCAAGACCAGTAGCTTTGCTACTGCCTATGATGGATTTTATCCGTTTGAAGTCGTCTCTTTAGCTTAAAATGACAATATTTAATTTTTTTTAAAACAGTATCACAAATCCTCTAAAACAGTATCACGGATAAATGTATATCCTTTTGTTGCAAATTAAAGCTCTTCCAAGGTATCTGAGTCCCTTAAAAGCAAACACGTACTTCAGAGCAATGCTAAAATGAAGAAAGAAGAACTGCGAATCATTCTCAAGTTAATGAGAAGTCATGCAAAGGGTTCTCATCTAAAACTATAAACAATGTTTCTAATTCTTCCTTTGAATTTGAATATGTTTGAGATTCAATTAGGACATAGATTCTCATTGGATATATAAGTATAAATTTATAAGGTGTTTAATGGTAGGTAGACGAATTAATCAGTAGAGAATAAATAAGAGAATACTATTGTTCTTAAAATGTTTCATTAGTAGTACAAAATCATAGGTTTAACAGTATCACAAAAAAATAGTATCACAACAAAACAGTATAAAAAAAACAGTATCACAACAAAACAGTATCACAAAAAAACAGTATCACCACTCACAATTAGAATTTTTTTACAATTAAGGGTATGTAGGTCTTTCAGCTTTAAAATATGACTTTAATTGAATTAAGTTTTGAGCATATGACTTTAGAGTCCATAAGTGCCCAAACAATGACCGGGCCTGAATTTACCCTAAAATTAATATGTTTAGACTTCAAAATTAAAAGGCCCAATTCATTAACTTTGAAATCTGGTTTGTTTGATAAAGGGATGTTGGGGGTGCTACTGCTACTTTTGCTGATGAAGCCAAAAAGGGTGTTGCTACTTCTATATTGTTGCTTATAAAAGTTTTGAGTGGATAAAGCTATCAGCATGTTGTTAGATGCTAACTTGCTACTTTTTTGCATTTTTGTTTGTATTTATAATTTTAAACAAATATAAATGTAATTTAACATTTAACATAATTAGTTCTCGTTTAAATTTATATGTTAACTTGTTTTAAATATATTACTATAATATTGATAGGTAAACTGCGAATCAAATCGAACCAAACCGCAAATAATGGTTTGGTTTGGTTTGGTTTGAAAAAATTCCAAACCGTGTGAAATGGTTTGAGTTGAAAATATGGCAGAAATCGTCCAAATCGAACCGTGTTCACCCCTAATTACACTTACGCTCTAAAACGTGATCTCAACTCCTATAACTCAACTCTTTCAAATTAAAATAATAAATAAACTAAAATACTACAATTGTAAAATAAAAATACAAATAAAACTAATTAGAGCGTGTGTGGCACATATTATAAACTAAAATTAATTTATTTAGACTAAAATTTTTGACATTTCAAACTACTTTTAACATGAAATGACAACACTACCCTTAATCAACAAAATGTTATTTCAAAGTAGAAAGGACAATTTTGTAATTTTATGGTAAAAGTGGTTTAAAAAGTTCACAATTTCGACTCAAATAAACTAATATTAGTTTATAATCTGGTTTATAATCTCCATCAAACTTGTCCTTAATCTAAAAAATAAAAAGTAGGTACGTAACCTCCCATTGCCCGTAAGGACACTCTTGTCCTCAAGGGTCAACTTTTGAGAACAATTTTACACCTTTTTTTTTTTTTTTTTTTTTTTTTTCTTTTCTTCCAATTGATGATCAAATGTACAAAGGTATTGAAACCTCATTGTAGATACTCAGTTAATTCAATCTTATTCTTCCTTCTCAAGTTTGGCGCTGGATTGATGAATACCTTGTTGAAAATCTAAGTCTTTATTTAGTATTGAATTTGAAATTAAGTCGTTTCTTAATGTGGCACGTCCCTCTCATTCGATTTTCATTAAGAAGTGTATTTACACTTTTCGTTGCAAAAGGAGAATGTGTGATTTTTGTTAATCCCAAACCTCTAAACGTGCCATGAAATCTTTTAGTCTGTCTTACTTTGCGTGCCATATCAAACTTCCCACTTCCTCATGTATTACATAGAAGATCTTTATTTACTTACCTTTGGAACCTCATGTCGAAGGCACAAAGTGGACGCTGGAAATTAATTTGGACGCCATTCCTGTTGAAACATAGGCTCTAAACCTCAACAGAAATTAATTTCCTTTAAGATAAAGAAAGCAAATAAGATAGGATCTTTAAACTCTCCAAAATGAGATAAATGGCTTAAATCTACAAATAACAAAATTAAGGATTTACATTAAATGTGTGCTTTAAATAGTCCTCCTTAGCAATCAAGCAGCCATCTCCCTTGTGCCTCCTCAGTGCCCTTTTGAGAAAATATGATGTGGGCAAAAAATTTAACTTTGAAAAATGTGCCCTGAAGTAACCGATATATAACCTACAATTAGGTTAACACTTATAAGAAAGTCAATTACACTAATTCTCCTAGTGTAATCATATTAATTTGTACCATTTTTCTTAGATTTATTGTAGTAGAGTCGTTCATCTATCTTGAAACCAAGAAAGTGATTAAATTGGACTCTTAGTACCCGAACTCCAATAGATAATGTCTCCAAATTAGTCAACTCTTGACTAATTGAAACTTATCTATTAATTTTGGTTCATTCCACCAAAGAATCGAAATTATACTCCCAGGTCAAGTGACAATTATGGAAACAAGTCGTGATCTGATAATAATCTCATCAAATCATCATGCCACAAGTCAACCCATCTTGGCTGCCAATATATTGGAGCCGGAAAATATAAATGATTTGCCTTCCAATGTGTATAGCCACCTGAGTCCCATTTTCATGAGGAAAATCCATTGGGAACGCATCACAATATAGAGTCCAATGATCCCATCATTGGCAATGATCCCATCATTGGACTACTAGAAAATCCCTCGAAGTGACGATCGTCTCAACTGAATATTTAACGATTCCCTTTTGCAAATGTATGATCTGAAATCATTTCCCCTCGACTCCTAAAAAACCGAGATCGATCTTCCAATCAAGCGTGCTATGACCATTATTTGTGAGTCTATCGTAGTTTCAACTACAACTCCAGAAACCATAGTGTGTTTGTCATCACTTCCATAGCTCAAGAGACCTTACTGAAAAATAGATCACAAATTAGCCTTGCCTAGGTATACGGTGCTCTTCATGCCAATCCAGGCTACTGTGGGACCTCCTAAAGTTGCCCTTATATAGGTGCCGGACCCAATACTATATCCTTGGCTATCCTTAATTATTGTTGGAAGCCTCACTCAAGTATAACTATTCGGTCACCACATAGTACGGTACATACGTAAGGTGATTCCATTATATTCGATGTTCAATTTATCAATATTATCATCTTCCACAGTATGCCATGTCTGAGTATTCATGACCATTATTCTGTTTCTCATAATCTTTTTTTTTTACGAGTTATGCATGACTCTCTCTTTCATGTCCACGCATATACAATGAACATACACATGAGTGACATAGTATATCTCGTGCACCATGTATGAGTTATAATGACATGTGATGGTATTCTAGAATATCCATATACATTGATAACAACATCATATAATTAATTTATATCTAGAATACTCCAACCATATACAAATATTTAGCAACAACTTTAAATTCAATGTAAGCAATTTAGGTATCACATAGAAGCACATTATAATATATGTACTATTATTTGCATTGTAGTTGAACTATTACTTTCCTTTATCCTTAGTTTATCTTAGAATCGAAGGTTTCGTTCCTTGACATCTCATATGATCCATCCCTCTAAAGTCTAAAGTGATAAAAAAAAATCTCTATATATTATATTCGGGGTCAAATATCATCAACAAAAGGTTCTGAGGCTAAAAGATGGGCACGATCGACACCATAGGGCCTGGTGTCGATAACACAAGGCTAGGTGTCAACACCAAGCAACATATATAGTGTCGATGCCATGCAACAGAGGGGTGTCGACACCCTACCCATGGATCAACTGGCACCTTATCTTTTATATTTCCAGTGGTGCCTGGCCTGAGTCGAATGGAGTATTTTTACTATCTTTTAACTATTTTTTCATATTTAAAAATAAAGTTACCTTTTGCCAACCGAGCAACTAGCTTAACCATGGGCCTTTTAGACAATTTATAATTTTCAAATGAAATGAACCCCCTATATATAGGGGTGGGACTAGGAGCTGGCATAAATGTTATTTTAAAATTTCTTAATGTTATATTAGCCCATATTGTAGAATCTCGAAATTTTATAAGTATTTTCGCATACCAAAATCATTCAATTGATAGGATGCCATGTTTAGTCATTATAGAAGTCAGTTTGCTTTTCTTAATAGTTAATTGGATATATATGAGCATTCTTGTTAGTTAATGGATCAAACTATAAGTTTGGATAGTTATGGAGCCATGAATAATTATTAAATTTTTTTAAATTAACTAACAAGAATTAGTCACCTAATTAAAGTATAATTTCTGTCCAACAGTATTTGTGCATGTATATGATTTCGTGAAAGAATCATAATCGAATAATTTACTAGATAATTACAAGGTATCAATTGAATTAAATAAGTATTGGAGGTTGAAAATCTATTTTATTTAGGATAGAATCCTAAAATAATTAGGCTAAACTACATCCTATCACTTTCTTAACCATATTAAAATTTGTTTGTTTATTAAATAATAAAGATACGATAATATCTACATCAACAAGGTTTTGTGAATTTTCTCTCTCATCCAACTCTACAATTTAATCATAAATATATTCAAGTATTTTATTTGTAGTTAAACACTAGCATTCTTTTCCCTGTAAGTAAGAAAAAAATAGAATTTGTCCCCCCTCATTCAGCCTTATTTTCAGCAGTCTTCCACTCTCGTTTTACCTATTTAAACCCCTAGAAACATACCATGGGCGTATACATACTTTTGCATTGAGTTTGCAACAAAATCATAGTTGAAACATCAAACTTTCAAGTGTTTACTGGGTGTTTTAAGTCAAAACCCGATTATTATTTTTGCTAATTGTCAACGATTTTTGGTGTTTAACATTCAGCAAGTGTACGAATCGCAGAAGTAATAAAGTGGATTATGAATCCAAATATCGTATCCACAGAGATTTAGATATTTCAATTTCAATTAAATTAACATTAACCGAATCTAATGAACTTTAGAAATTTGACGTTTAAAAATTATTAAAATCTAAACTAAAAATAATTAAATAATTATGGCTCAATTAATTGAAAGATTAAGTTGGTGAAAGATTGATTTAACTTTAAAAATGAAAAGTACTAGGATTCTGAATCCACTTATAGTTGTTAATTCCTCTATCTTGATTCTTCATTTTGACAAATTACATCAGTTATGAAAATCAATATCCCTAAATTGTTTAACAGTTTCTCTCGAATAAAGTTAAACATATTCATATGTATGACTCGACTATATTTCTATGACGAATGCGAATACAAACAAATGCATTAAATCTCTATGGATAATTAAAGATCACCTAAAGCATAGCGATATATTTTTATTCCCTATCGGACTTTAAGATAATTAAAATAGCGTCTAACATGCTTCGATCTTTTGATAGTAAAACAAACCACAACAATTATACAATTATTACGTATATAATTGTAGATGCAAATAAATCAAAATTAATTATTTGAAACTATATTGAAATAAATCATCAAAAACCAAGTTTCAAGATGGAAGAATTTAAACGACAAGCTTCATCGTAATCTTAGCACTAATTAAACTAGCCTAGCATATTAATAATAAGAAAATAAAAAAGAGAAGAAAATATGAAATTCATCACCCGGAGACGAAGAAAACTCGAAAAGGATGACGTCTTGTTCTTGATCTTCGTTCAGTTCTTCAAAAGAGCAATTCTTGATCTCCGGTTTATGTTTTGTGTCGTGTTTTTCTCCCAAAAAACTCAACAACTGATTATGAGCCTAGATTGTTGATCTAGGGGTGTTAAAAAATAAGAAAAAATTGGTGGGTCGAAACTTGGAACTGAATGCGGGAAGATTCAAAACACCCGAAACTTCAAACAAAGATTCTGACCAAATCACTCATCGTCCGTGAGATCTGCAACAATTTTTGGGTTCATGGCGAAGAGGCGAACAAAGCCCATGGCGCGTGCAACCTCCGGCGATAGCACGGGGAGGCGTGAAAAAGTTGCCCATAGCTGCTTTTTCTGGTGCGTAGAGGTGAGTGGAAGCTCCATCCTGCGCATGGTTTGTGGAAGACAGTTCTCCTGACTGTGGCGCACAACCTGGTGGTCCGATGGTTGTGCATGGACTTCGGAGGTCGTGCATGCAGTGGATTCAGGCAGAGTGTGAGCGCGCGTCTAGTGTTTTTCGACAAATGTTTCTTGAAGCTGATTGCTTTTTGGCTTATTTCTGACCTTCTTGTGGTGTTACTTTGTTGGTAGAACAATGTTACAGCTATATTGGTTGTTTTATGAAGGGTAGCAGTGGCCTTGGAACACGGGAAAATTTCTTCCATCTCTCCTATAAATACATACATCAAATTTTTCCACTGAATTTGCACTTTCTTGAACTTTCTTATTTAATTTTACATTTTGTTAATATTATTTGAGGTAAAAATAAACTAGTGGCTAGTGCGTACAACTCCTTAGTATAATTTGTGACTTTATTATCTTGTGTGTTGATAAACTGTGTTTGCATGTCATCATGGATAGTAATTGGCAAAGACATTGGTTTTGTGTTTGTATTTGTGAGTAAAGTTTTTATAAACTTTTTCAAAATCATTCTTATTCATGGATGATTTTCCATCAATAGGTTCAAGAGTTGAATTATCACAATTCGATGAAAATTGTGATTATTCAATTTGAAAACAAAAAATGAGAGCTATTCTGGTTCAACAAAGGGTTTCTAAAACCTTTAATGATCCAGAAAATTTTTCTGATGAATTAAAAGCTAAACTTGATCAAATTGAGGAGATGAATGAAATTGCATACAGTTCTATCATATTGCACCTATCTAATAATATTGTTAGCCAAGTTGATGATGCTAAAACTGCTAGAAAACTGTTGGAAGCTCTTGATAAATTGTTTTTGACAAAAACTTTGCCAAATAGGATTTATCTGTTAGAAAAACTTTCCATTTTTAAAATAGACTCGAGGAAGGATCATTAATCCAATCTGAGTGATTTTAGCAAAATTGTCAAAAGCTTGGCCCATAATGATAAGAAATTTGATGACGAGGATCTAGTTGTTATACTTTTGAATTCTCTTCCTAATTCTTATAGAGATGTTAGGAATGTAATTAAGTATGCTAGAGATGTTTTGACTCAAGCTATTGTGATAGATACTTTAAGATCAAATGATTTAGAAGTCAAGAAAAAATCTAGGGAAAACACTAGAGATGAGAGTTTGTTCATTAGGGTGAGAAATGAAATGAGAGAGAACAATTACCAGGCAAAGAAAAATCTAAGGATAAGTCTAAGTCTAGGGATAAAGGCAATAAGAAATGCTACCATTGTAGGAAGTTAGGACATTTCAAGAAAGATTGCTATGAACTTAAGAGAAAAACGAAGCAGCAGTAGAATGAAGATCAAAAAGTTGCTGTTGTTGGGGATGCCCTAGATGGTTTACATGTTATGACCGTGTCTGATGGTGAGATTGACCATGAGTGGATATTAGACTCATATGCCACCTTTCATTTGTGTCCCGTGAGGTCTTGATTTTAGAACTATAAAGAAATTGAACCTAGGAAAGTATACATAGGGGATAACAATTCACAAACAGTTGAAGGAATATGTGACTTTGCTATTAGGATGCATGATGGCATTGTCTGACCCCTTCTTGGTGTTAGGTTTGTACTAAACCTTAAGAGAAATCTTGTTATCTTAGGAGTTCTTGCATATGAGGGCTATATGTTTAAATCTGATTTAGGTACTTTAAACATTCTTAATGGTTCTCTAGTAGTTTTGAAAGGTCCCAAGAGAAATGAGTTGTATTACTTTCAAGGTAAAGCCTTACATGCCAAAGATTCAGGATTGGTTTCAATCAATACTGATAGATCAGATCTATGGCATAGGAATATGGGACACATTGGGAACAAGGGGCTAAAATATCTTAGTGACCAGAATTTACTAGGTAGAGACACCGTTGCACCTTTGAGCTTTTGTAAGATGTGTGATCTACAAAAGTTACACAGAGTCAGCATTGAGATAGGTCAACACAGCACTAAGAGTCCATTAGATTACATTCATGCAGATTTTTTCTATTCATTGTTGATGACTACTCTAGGAAGGTTTGGGTTTTTCTACTTAAGTCAAAATCTGAAAATTTTAGCAAGTTTAAGTCCTAGCATACCTTAGTTGAAAATTAAATGGAAAAAGGCGTATAAACTCTTAGGACAGACAAATGGTTTAAAATTTTGCAACTTTGAATTAATAACTTTTACAAAGAGAAATGTATCACGAAGCATAGAACTATGAGAAATACCTCACAACAAAATGGGGTGGTTGAGAGGATAAATCGGACTTTAATAAATAAAGTCAGATGTGTTGATTAGTTCAGGATTGACCAAAGATTTTTGGACTGAAGCCTTATGTACTACAGCTTATTTGATAAATTGGTCTTCTTCTAGTTTTGTTAACTCCAAAACGCTCCAAGAGTTGTGGTCAGGAAGATCTCCAAATTTTTCACACATTAGAGTGTTTGGGTGTGCTGCTTATGCACATCAAGATGAGGGTAAGTTAGACCCTAGGTCTACTAAATGTGTCATGTTAGGATACCCAGAGGGAGTCAAGGAGTATATATTGTGGGTTTTAGGTGTTAAAGGTATTAAGTTAATTAACAGTAGAGATCTGAAGTTTAATGAGCTTGATATGTCTTGCCTAAAAACTCCAGACTATCAGGTTAAACAAAGTGAGGAAGTGGAATCTTCTACTAGAAAGAAGATTCAGACTGGGGTGAAGAAATTAGATGCTAATTAAGAGGTTAGAGAACATGAACAAATTGATCATCAAGTTGAGACTGAATAAGAAGAAGTCTTATAACAATTTGAACTAGAAATTCCTGAAACTGTGGTCACTAACCAAGAACAACTTGAAGATACTAATTTGAAATATTATCAATTAGTGAGAGATAGGGAGAGAAGACGGGTAAGACCAAATTTGAAGAAAATTTCTTCAAATTTGATGGAGTTTGTCCTAGTTTCAGGTGAAGCCTTGGAGTCAGTTGAACATTTTTCTTATCAAGAAGGTGTTAACTATAAAAATTTTAAAAATTGGAAGAAGGCTATGAGAGAGGAGATCCATTTCTTAGGCAGGAATGATACTTAGAATTTGGTTAAGAGACCAAAGAATCAAAAGGTAGTCCATTGTAAATAGATCTACAAGTCGAAGGAAGGAGTAGAACCTAATGACCCTTTAAGATGCAAAGCTAGGTTGGTAGCTAAGTGATTTACTCAGAGAGGAGGGATTGATTATAAGAGGTGTTCTCTCCGGTGATTGAGTATAATACTACCAGGTTAGTATTGACCTTAGTTGTCCAATTCAATTGAGAATTAGAGCAGCTAGATGTTAAGATTGCTTTTCTTTATGGAGAGTTATATGAGGTCATTTACGTGTCTCAACCTCAAGGCTTTGAGGTGAAAGGAAAGTTCCAGCTAGTGTTATTGCTAAACAAATCCTTATACGATCTTAAGCAGAGTCCTAGGCAATGGTATAAATATTTTGATGCTTATGTGCTTAAAATTGGTTTCAAATAGAGTGAATTTGATGCATGCTTATATTATAATAACACTAAGATAATCTGTGAAGTTTATTTGTTGTTATATGTTGATGACATGTTGATTGCTAGTAGTAGTAAAGCTGATATCATAAAAATAAAAAAACTTTTTAAAATTTGAATTTGACTTGAAAGACTTAGGATGTGCAAGAAAAATTCTTGGTATTGTTATTAAAAAGAATAGGGCTGAAAATAGATTGACTATTAATCAAGAGTCTTATTTAGAAAAAGTAATAACCAAATTTTGTATGAAATTTGCTAAATCTGTCAATGTACCATTAGCTACACACATGATTTTATCATCTACTCAATGCCTTAAAACTGAAAAATAAAAACAGAAAATGAGTAATGTTCTCTATGCTAATGCCATTGGTTCCATAATGTATTCTATGATTATCACTAGACCTGACCTAGCTTATGCAATTAGTTTCTTGAGTAGGTTTATGTCTAACCCAAGTAAACATCATTGGATTGCTCTTAAATGGCTAGCTGGGACTGTTAAAAAGGGGTTAGCGTTCGAAAAAAAAAGTGATAAGCTTGAGCTTAAAGGTTATGTAGACTCTGACTTTACAGTGGATAAAGATCAGAGGAAATCTACCACTTCTTACTTCTTCACGTTAGGTGAAAATTGTATCAATTGGAAATCACAGTTGCAATCTTTAGTTATATTCTCCAGTACTGAAGTTGAATATGTTGCACTAATTGAAGCCTTTAAAGAATGCATATGGCTGAAAGACCTTTTATGTGAATTGAACTTCTTGAATGAAAATTCCATAATTTTTACCGATAGTCAAAGTGCTTTAATGTTATGTAAAAATCATATATATCATGAAATATCTAAGCATATTGAGATGAAATACCATTTCATTAGGGAGAAGTTAGCTTCTAGTGAATTTAAATTGCTTAAAATTGCAACTGGTGATAACCCTGCAGATGTTGAAACCAAAGTATTTGTTGCTGGTAAGTTTAATAAGTGCATATCAATTTTGAATATTGATACGGGTTAACTTGTGTGACAGGTACTTGCTGCAGTGGGAATTTGTAAAGCAGGTACCGGGCTGGAGTGGGCGATACGATGAAATAAGACCACAAAAAGATAGCACGTGTAGCCAGGGAACTTGGTAGTGGATTTGTGATCCAAGGTGAAGTTTGTGAAAATGTGGGTCACTAAATCCACTTGGCACAAATTTATTGGACAAGATGGTTTGTCATGAATTGTGTTTTGTATGGATAAAGTATGGACCGTTATATATAAAGGATGGATGAGATCTTACTAGGACTTTATATATATATATATATATATTATGTTTGTCTTCTTCATCTAAGTTAGAAAAGTGAGGAGTGAAAAAGTCTTTATTCTTTTCTCAAAGTGATGTTGGATTAAGTGGTTAAAAGTCTTGCTCATCTTCGGTTGGTTGATTGGTGAACAAATCCGATTGCCGTTCCCTGCATTGTAGTGTTCATTGTGGCAAAAATCTAAGCCCACAACTACAACCAAAACAAAGGAGCAACAACAGAGTTTTTCTTGTATTTTTCATAATCGAATGAGTTTGTAATAATTTTTATTGTTATCAATCTCAACAGATATGTTGTACATATATGAGTTTATGCCCTCTGTAAAAATTTCATAATTTTTGGTGGACAATTTCGAGGTCAAAATATTTTTTACAACTCACTACACGACTGGGAAAACAGCACCACCTTGCTGAAATTTTCTTAAAGCCTTTCTAAAATCATTTTTCCCTTAATTTTCTAAGTTTATGTTGACAAAATTTTAGTTCTTCCATTATTTATTTAGTACATCAAACTTTGACACTTTCTTGAATTATTTAATTAGATGTTTAGCCTTAAGGAACTAATTTTTTAGTAACGTGTCGGGGCTAGTATTGGGGCGTTACACATACTGTACCACTTGTCGTTCTCTAATTCACCAAAAAATATGTGGCTACCACTTGCCTACTTGACGCAATTCTATTGGCCATAAATTTTTATATTTATCCATGTCGTTATACGTTTTGTAACTATTCTTATCTACATTGCGCAGTAGCACAATAGTTACAAAGTTAATATTCACTTTTAGCAGTTTAACTCTTTTATTTTTAAATAGCACAAGTGTCAATATTCATAATTTAGCACACCTTTCCTTAATCCAAAGTCTAGCCCTTATAAATTTTGAAATTATACTTCTCAAGTAGAAAATTCTGGGATGTTATAACGTCCCCTCGTCATGTGAGCTACAAGTCTGTTAGCCTTTGCATGTCAAGTTCTCCAGCGGGGAACCGCTGCCTCCGATTGCTCTTCACATTCTATCCTAGGATTCACTTCTTCGTTGTGTCCTTTGCTTTCACTCATTTTCTCCATATGCTTTCCACTTATCCATCAATCCATACATTACCAAGACACTAGGATATAGTTAGAATTCAAGGCTGTCGTACTGGAGGTGATCAAGTGATCATTTGCACTCCAACGCTCATGTCATTTACCAAAAATTGGGTGTAGAATAAATAAATAGATAGAGTTTTGGCAGATTTTTTTTTAATATTTGTCATACTTTTATTTTGTACAAGCCTAGGGTATTTAATTGAGATTTGAGCCAAGTGTATTTGTGACCTTTTGGCCATTGCACTTGGCTGATGTGGCCTATTGTCAGCGTGTCACCAACCATTTCGCAATCATATATTTGATATGTATCTTTTGTGACCGTTACTATGTACTTGAAAGTGGTCTCCTTGTTATGCTATCTTGGGAACGTTAGGCCATCATGTAGACTTTTCTAGTTAGGAAAATGTCTACAGCGAAATACAATGGCGTTAGAAGATTTTTGCCCATGTTGAGAAGATCTTTTGAGACCCCTTATTGTCACCATGACAATTGTCATGGAACACAATGCTTGAGATTGCTTCAAGGCATTAGGTTCGCTCTTTGACCCTTCAACCTCACATTGGGCAAGCTAAGGTGGGTGTAGAGTTACTGCAGACACAATTCGATCATTGGGTCGCGCTAAGGCCAACCTTTGGCCTTGGCTTTGCACTCGGGCATCATTCCATGTAGATGATGATAGGGTCGGCCTATTGGTGGTAGCCTTGATGACCCTAGTTCGTCTTAGTGGTATGCTTCATGACGTTCTTGCATGGCAATTGTGCCCCCACTTGGTGTCCGATGGGGTTGTACGTGGCATATCCTTATGTGGGCCTCCACGTGGGGAGCAATAGTAACATCATTCTTAAAAAAAAAAAAAAAATTGAAAATAGTAGCACAAAAATTTGTTAAGATTGTACAAGCCATTATTTTTCGTTGGCGTTTTACTAATATAATTGCGTCGTTCTAAATCAAATCAATACATGCTACTCCAATGACCTAAGTCGAAGGCTTGAAGGTCATAGTCTCAAATTCTTTAAAGGCGATGAATTAAGGCTGTATTTGATTGCAAGCATGGAAAATGGGTGGAAAGAAAATATTTTCCAGGGAAATGATTTGCCAAGAAAATATTTTCCTGGCCACTAGTCATGTAGTGCATTTGATTGGTTTAAAAATCGTCCTAGAAAATGTTGTAATTTTCTAACTTTTGGTGTTTGATTGTCTTTATTTTCCATAGAAATTGTAGTGTTTTTTCAACTTTTGTTGTTTGATAGCCACTATTTTCTAGGAAAATTATCTCATTTTTCATAACAAATATTGGGGAGAAAAATTGAACGTTTACTATTCACAATTTTTAAATTATAATTTATCATTTTTTATCCAATTTTCAACCATACGTTTTATATAATCTACCACATTTACAAATTTTGAAGATATATATTGTACGTTGAAATCCCACAAACATATGGGTTCGTTCAAAAGTAAGTAAAAGTGAGTGAAATAGTAGCATTCCCACGAGGACTATGATTTCTAATAATTATTTAAATGAAATCAATTCTAACTTAATTTTAATAAACACAATAGACTAACTTAGCTTACTACATTAAAGTTGGTTAATGATTTCGAGTAAAAACAGAATTAGACAAAATATGGTAAGAATCCGAAGCTACCCTTTATATTCATTTTAATCTCCAGAATTCACACTTCCCAATCCAAATTATTCTTTCTATTGACAATCGACAATTCTAACTTATCTAATAATCTCTTTCGTGTAGAATTAGACTTATCTAAATTCCCACGAGGTTGAGAGTCTCACAAAGGCAAAATTTTACATTATTGACAGAGTAGTAGTGAGCAGTTATAATGCACAAACTGGCTTCCAATCAATTAGAAATCATCATGAGTTGGCAAATTGTTGACTTTCTTACACAAGTGATGATTTGAAATTATGTTGTTTCGTTTTTTGTTCACATAAAGCATTCAAATGATTAGATTACGAACATCACTATGAAAAAACATGTTATGATTAGATACCGAAGATCCACCCACCTCCAACAAAAAACGAAAACGTCCCAATTATTGGAGAGGCGGCGGTAGGTAGAGACTGAAATAGCCTAGCAGTTGCGTCAGCTGAGCAGATAACGCATCATGCTCTCGTCTGCGGGATTTGGCGTCTTGGACTTGGGCTTCTCGAATCTCCCGAATCTGTGCTTCGAGTTCCGCATGCAAGGTGCGCCATTGAAGAAGCACATGTGATTTTCGCATGTTAGTTTAGTGACTGTTTCATTAAGGTCCTCGACCATTGGATCATCCTGAGCAGGCTCAGTTTCACTAGGTAAATTACCCTGGCTGCCAATGGGACCCTGTGTGCTTCGCTCCAGGTTGCGAGTCATGTGTAGTTCAGAACTACGTATCCCAATTTGGTCTATCTACATTGTACGCTTCACTCGGGTGATCTCATGGGAGAGGTCAATGTCGTACATTTCACAAAGCCCTGTAATTAGCGATGGAAACGCCAAACATCTCCAGTTGTTTTGAATATGCTAGACATTGCAGAAGATATAGTTATCGATATTGAGGGTCTTAGTCTGGAGCCAGTGAAGTAGGCAGCCCGCTCCATAGTTACCGTAGAAGTATGTGTCGTAGGGAGAGGGCTGGCGCTCACCATTTTGTCCAATATGCGTACTTGAGGTAAAAGACATTTATAGTGTAAGGTGCTGCTTCCATCAAGCTAATGATCAATTCCATGACAAATGTAGGCGACTACTTCATGAAGATTTGTAGTGGCTGCTTGAAAAATGTCGGTCTCCGTGTTGTCAAGTCTGTAGTAGCGGAGAATGGCTAAGGAAGAGAATAGAATATTTTGCCCTCGCATGTAGACTTGTCGATACTTAGGATGCTCGGGGTTGTCGAGGTTGTCATGGATATTGGCTAGAATTCTTTGACGATTTCGACATAGGCAACACACGGAGTTGCTACAAATGTTTCCCACTGATTTCTCGCAATAACGTGACCGAGCAATTCATTTACAAAATCAGATGTTAACACCCTTTGCTCCGGTATAATATTTCATATGCTTGTGTCGTTCTTGTAGACTAACCAAGCTTCATCCGTCTCAAATTTGGTGTTGTCATAAGTGACCGGTTGTTTGGAAGTCTTCTTTGATGGAGCCTTTCTCTTTCTCGAGCTCGGTCCCACATCTTGTGTTGGTTTCTTTGATCTCGACATTGTATCTAGCCAATTTGGAAGAGAAAAAAACATATGGTTATAATCACCATGAATTCACTCAGCAAAAGAGGCGTGCAAAGTGGTTCAGCAAGGTGGACATGAGTGGATGCTGTGTGTGTAGCGTGCGGTGCTCTGTAAAGAGTGGCATTGCTGTGAAAAAGCATGTAGACCATGAAGCATATGAGATATTGTGCTAAGGACACAAGTAAAGTGAAACATGTGGGTGAATCAATTTATCAAACACTTGGTGGGCGTATGATACACCTAGTTAAGGAAACTAACTTGGAGAAGGCAATAAACCCAAAATTTGATGAATCAAACAGCAAACCAACAACATTTCATTGTCCAACCTCCTCAAACAAAGGAAAAACCAAAAGCATAGCACACAAAATCTAAAAAGTTGAAAAGAAGTTAGCCATGTTACCTTGAGTGCTTGGAGGGAGGAGAAACGTGACGTAGAACAATGGATGGGAATGAAATTACTCATTCACTTGATTATTATTTGAGGTCCAACTAGTTTATTGTTGATGGGGGAGGAGAAGGTAAAGTTTGTAGGAAAACAATAAAAGGGGCAAATGTAACACCCGTGGGGTTTTAAACCCCACGGGTTGAGTCCGCTCGAGCGGACACTGAAATACCCCTTTGGGGGCTTTCTGTCCGCTTAAAACCCCACTGGTTGAGTCCACTTGAGTGGGCACTGAAATGCTCATTTGGGAGCTTTCTGTCCGCTCGAGCGGACAGACAGGCCCCCATGGGGCTTTCCTGTCAGCTCGAGAGGACAGAAAGCCCTCCGAAGGAGATTTTCTGTCTGCTCGAGCGAATAGAAAGGCCTCCATGGGGCTTTCCTGTCCGGTCGAGCGGACATAATGCAATTTCGTTGACATTTTTTGAAGAAGTACGACAATGGACATAATGCCATGTGTGTTTGAAACAGCAACAATAGAATCAACTTCAAATCATTTTTATGCAAGTCCTACACATAAGAATAAAGTTTAAAAAACGTGCATTTTAAAAAAAGTACCAAATCATATAATGCTGAGATTGCATTCATCTTCCCTACATTCTTCTTTGCAAAGGCTACATTTCATTGTTATGGTATCTTACACATGTAAAGCAATGTTGAGGACTTCGCTTATACAGCCATTGGAATATACATAAGGATTGGAATTACTGAATTCAAAGTGGTTTATCAGCAAGACATGGTTTGCTATGAGTTGAAAGTTTAATAGTTACAACAACAATAGAAGAATGGATTCAATTAGAACAGTCTCTGATGACTAACAAACTAATTTGTGATTCAGTATCAAAGCCATACTGCAGAGAACATAAATGAAAGTACGTCGATATGAAACAGCATACACTCTATAAGTGTAAAGCAAATTGCATACAAATGATACTCCAACACCATGATTGAGGTACAAGACAATGTTCCAGCACACAAGAAAATGTTCCAGCATTACAAACAGGGATCTCACCCGTATTGCTTACATTTGGACACCGTTTTCTACCAACATACAACACAAAACTTGGTAGACGTATATGACAAAAATATTATACATGCTTGTTCCAAAACCAAACCCAACCTCAGTTAGACGGACCAACGTTTTTCCACAAACACATATGACACAAAAGACAAGCATGCCACAAGTTGGAGGTCACCTTCAACATACTAGTGATTACATATTTACGACATACAGAAAGTGCAATCTACAGAAATGGAGGTGGATCACGACCAAGCTGCTCAAACACCAAAGCACGTATGATTGTTGTATTTGTCGAGCTCATAAACACCTTGGCCAAATCACCGTCCGAGCGAAAGGCTTTCATGACTTTCATGATGTCAACCAAATCTAGGTCCATTGCTTCTAGCTTTTTGGTAATCAACTGCCAATTGACGTGATTTAGTGTATCTAGTGTTGCTTGCATGTGTATCGCGTCAGTAATTTTTTTATGACTCCGCTATTAATGATAAGGACCGATGACTGTCATCATAAGGTTTTGTGCATTTACGCCGACCTGTGGTGGTTCCTTCTTCAGCATGTCTCTTACTCGAGAGAATTGGACTTGGATCAGTGTCCTCAGTTGGAGTGTCAAGCTCGTTAACACTTTCATCAACTGAAATAGAAAAACTACAAAATAACTGGCTACAAGTATAATACAGTACGAATAATATATATATATATATATATATATGTGTGTGTGTGTGTATGTGTGTGTGTGTGTGTGTGTGTGTGTGTGTGTACTATAATCGAACTACTTTGTATATGCGAGAAATTATCAAAGCCCGATACTACCCGATCTCCAGTAACTGTATCGTTTCCAAAAATAGACTCCATTTCGTCATAACGACGACACAGTTTGGTCTTCAATTTTCCAAAATCAGGTTTTCCCTACCAAAATATAGAAAATGATCATAGTTTTGCCAACTAAAGTTTAGGAAGACAATGGAAAGACTAGCTAAAATGCAATGAGGACAAATTATACCTTCACAAGATCATCCCAAGCAAGTGAATCGGCAGTGATTCGTCTAGTTTCAGCATCCTACCCGAAGCCGCTAATACTTAATAGCTGGCTAACTTCAGCATATTCTTTCTTTAGAGTCTTGAATCGCACCCTAACATTCTTGTCTGACACGACTATCTCGTACCCGTGTTTCACGCTTTCAATTGCTTTTGATATGTGAAATGAGATAAAGCCATTGTTACTTCTTTTGTGACCGACCAACACTTGATGAACTAGTGGGATAATTATAAACCTATCCATTTCGTCATTCTAACGTACCTGTCGAATCTTAGTACTAGGATCAACCTGGGTAGTGTTTGTATCTATGTCATCCATGTTTGTTACGGTTGTTGGTCTTGGAACTTGGAATGGGGCTGCAGAGTTATGTCGTTGATGCACCATCAAATCTATCTAGAAATAAAGCAAGACCTGAAATGATTATCAAACCTGCAAGCACAAGTTATGTAGTTTCCAAACTGCAAAGGCAGCAATATGCAAACATATACAATTCGACATATTTAAAAGTTTGGTGGACAAATGATGAGCTGTAATGATGTTCGCTCAATTACACATTGGAATAATAGCATCATGAACTATGCCAATAGTGGCTCAGTTACAGAGATGGAACGTATTCTGAATTGAAATACAAGCTAGAATGTTTGTACCATTACATAAGTTTAAATTCTACAAAAGGGAAAACAACGGTTTAATCAAATTCAATTTCAGCGTCGGCATTGGGATTATGATTAACCCACATTGATTGAGCAATTGCATCCCTATTATTCGACAACGATATTTCAGCAGTAAAAGATATATGAGCATTTATCGTCTCTTCTTCCAGCACATCATCATGAGTATGGTTAACCTCATCATCACTGCTATCGAAGTCCTCCTCACACACATCCTCTGTATCATCAATCCATAAGAAGTTGTAAATAGCACAACAAGCGAGGACTAACTTCGCTTGTGTGCTAATGTCGTGAAAGGGTTGATGCCTCAAATAAGTAAATCTTTTTTTAAGTAGACCTATGGTCCTCTCGACCGCATTGCGTAGAGATGAATGCCGAAAATTGAACAGCTCCTTACTATTTTGAGGGCGATGACCCTCGATATCTCTACAATGATAACGAGTTCGACGATAAGGTGAAAGAAAACCCGGAACCAAGGAGAATCCAGCGAGGCAAAGTAATACTTACCTATGAAAGATCTACATTTAGCATTTGTGCTAACAATTGAAATCCATCATGAAAATGCAACGAAACTAACGAAAATACTAACCTATAGGAATTGTTAGCTTATGTCCTTGGCGTAGTATTGCGCTTCTTAACAACCTACCATCGTGCGCCAATCCTTCCCAACCGACGAGCCACTAAGACATTTTGATAAATGACTTGCTTCATATTGCGGTATCTAGCTTGATCATCTACAGGGACATTTGCAGCAATGTGTGTACCGTCTATCGTCCCTATAGCATCCTACAATAAAAAAAAGAAAAGTATGTGAAATTTTGTACAATATGTGCTCTCTAAAATATATAATAAAGTAGCTATGAAGACCTCATCTGGAAATACAAGTACCACGGCTTCACATTATCCTTATCGTATGGTGAGTTATGGATAGTGGCATTGGTCACAACTTCTCTATACAGCCCTAGACAAGCATACAAAATCCTGTAGAAATAATAGCTCACTGTTTGTCCAAATCTGAAGAAAGTAAAACTTCCAGCACGATTACATTGGTCGTGCCCGATGGTGTTGAGGAAAATAGCCACTTGTTCCTCAACTCGGACTGATTCACTATCAACCAATCCGAAGGTTTGTAGACGAGTACATAAGCTTTGGAACGGACCTATTTTCTCACGACATATTCTGTCACTCGTACCAAACATTCGTGTGAAGGTCATTTGTCTCTCAATATATTAATTTCTATGAGAAACCCTAGGAAGATGTCGGGCACGACGTCTAATACCATCACATATCACAATTGCTTGGATGACCATGGTCCAAAACAAGCCCACACGTTGTATTTGGCGCGGAAGTTTCCTCCTTTTCATGGGACTCTACTACCACGTATTATTACATACGTAAAGCAAACATAGACAAATTAGCATATACATTATATAATATTAGAAAGTTATTCTCAAACCCTATACATCGGCAGTGATTTACAACCTCAGTAGCAATGGCGTGGAACTCATATAAAAAAAAAAAAAAAAAGCACGCAAGGTGTAGATTTTAATTACATACATAAAGGAAACAGGACTAGAGTTTGAGAAATCAATAACTCAGTAGTTGTGATATCTAACTAATACGATCAATACCTGCGTACTTTGGGTTTAGACAAGATAATTAAGTAACATATATGTGCAATATGTAATCCATTACTACTTTTGTGTGGACGGTCATAATCTCGGTGAGTTTTGTGGTGAGCATTTGCCTAAACAAAATGGGACTTAAGGTGCAAAATGTAAAGATTTCGGAATACGGTCTCCGAACTTGCTTTTCTCCATGTTCATTTCAAAATTGGTTCTATTGCTTTGGCATCCACCTACTATGTAGTTTGTCTTCAAGTACAATAATTGGATAAGGCAAGAGTGTGTAAAGTTGATCCAGATATAATGTACAAAGTGGCATTAACTATGTTTCACATGGCATCAGTGCTAAGTATAAGTGCATAATATCAGTACATCCAAGTTTTACATGTACACTACATATCTCCACTCACTCATTATATGATTTTTAGTTACTTTATAGATTTCATTATTTTTTGTTTCTATATTCAACTCAAGTACAATATTCATCTTACTCTATGTAAGCCTCACGAAATTAGAGAAATTAGTGAAGGGAAATCAGGTTCCTCAATACAAAAATACAATTAGTGAAGGAAAATCAGTTTTCTCAGCGGTTCAAGAATTAGTTTGGCTCTCCAATTGGACTGTAGATATGTCAAAGACAATGGCTACATAAAGACACGTTTTCATCATGAAATGCAAGAACACAACAGGCTTCAATTTTAAGCATGACAAATAGAAATACGAACGTGGTGTGGAGCTTGTATATGTTAATCATTTGTCTCGCATTTAAATTTACTAGAATGCTGATGAAGTGATGATTTGAAATGGGTTCTGAGGTTTGCCAAGAAATTAGGGCGCGAGCTTATCAAAATGGCTGTTGCAATTTTCGAGCTCCTGAAATGGCTGCTGCGATTTCCTTAGTAAATGGGTGCTGAGCTGAGCGAAATAAAGGCACGAGATTAACAAAATGGGTGCTGCGATTAACAAAATGGGTGCTGCGATTTTCGAGCTGGGGAAAAGGCTACTGCGATTTCCGTGCTGAGCTTTGCGAAATGATTATACAGAAAAGTGAGTGAAATGGGTGGGATTCCTCAATTGAAATATCTAAAAAAATTTCCCAAGAAAATTGAACATTCTATTCCCAAAAAAAAAAGATTTTCTGGCTTTTTAATGAAAGATAACAAGTTTCATAACAAGAACAATTAATGCATTTACAGCACAACTGTCGTATTTAGCTGTCGTGTTGAATTTAAAACCATAAATAGACCATCAGTCGAGTGACAAACATGCCCCAAAAACGTGGATTGGCCATTAGCGTGTCTTGTGCTTATCACATTTTTTAGTTTTGATTTTTTCTTCATGGTGTATGAAACATGAACGCATTGAATACTAATTTTGACCAAATGGAGATGGTTGATTTGTAATTCACAAATAAGATATTTTTCCTCGAGTTTTTCAGACATACGACACAAATAAATTTTTAAAGAAATTAAACTACAATTTATCTTCTATATTTTTAAACCACAAATGAACTGGTGTAAGTATAGTCGTATAAATTAGTGCGATCAAGTTCTCATACCAAGTACCACTAATAATTATATTTACATAGGACTAAACGATTCTATATGCCGTGATAGAACCGAACCAGAATCAATTCGGTCCGATCTAGTTGTTTTATATTTCAAAAATATTTTAAATTATTAAATTGTCTTGGAAATTTTCTTATTTCACTTTCATGCCTTTTGTTTTAGACGACAAACGTTTTGATAATTCTCAATACCTATTAGTTGATATGAATTAGCATAAATTAATTTAATCGTTAACTTAGTATTGAGATTTAAAAAAAAAATAGAATAGAATTAATTCTATAATTATAACCACTCTCGATTCTAAGAACCATAACCAATTTAGCTAGAACTACACCGAACCAAGCTTTAGATAAAGTCCACCTCTACCACTGGCGGAGGGGAGGGGGGTCCTGTCTCCCCCAGGACCCCCCCCCCCCCCCCCCCCCCCCCCCAACTTTATGAATTTTTTTTTTCAATTTCTTAAAAATTTAATAACTAATCAAAATAAAAAATATTAAAGCCCAAACCCAACAATGAATAAACTAAATAAATAAAGTCCAATAAAATTGATTCATCTAAGATCACTTCTTCTTCTACACAGACAGTTCACGTTCACGTCTTCCGCCTTTGACACAAAAAAATTGATTACGATTTCATCTTCAGCTTTTTTCAATTAAGCTGGAGATTTTTTTCTTTTTGCTATAGTAAAACATTAATTAACAAAACAAATTCTAGCTCGAGTTCAAGTCATGATTCTTTTGTTATCGACATGTTCTCAAATTAAAAGAAAAAACATAGTCTCAAAAAACATATTGAAAAATTTAATAGTGAACACAACCTAACTCGGATTGTTTGAATCATTCAATAACCAGGAACAAAGTATTGAGGCTAGTCTTTTCAAGCAATCAGAACAAATACGAAGTGAGTATCGAATACGTCTAACTGCATGAATCGATTGTGTTCGATATCTTCTTGTAAGCTTTTTAAAGATTATGATTTATAAAAAAATATTAGATTCTCATAAAATGAGCTCGGTAATTGTATTTTGAAGAAAAAAAATTTAGATGGCGCTGCTCCCGAACACCCATAGGAGGGGTTCCCCCTCGGCCCACCCCTAATTGAGGACCCCCCAAGCTTAAAATGTCTAGCTCCGCCACTAACCCCTGCACAATACTAAACCCATGATAAATCTCCATTGTAACAACTAGAGATAAA
The DNA here is from genome assembly GCA_030279155.1 of Forsythia viridissima. Classification (NCBI taxonomy): domain Eukaryota; kingdom Viridiplantae; phylum Streptophyta; class Magnoliopsida; order Lamiales; family Oleaceae; genus Forsythia; species Forsythia viridissima. Next base: position 21,366,327 of record CM059045.1, on the reverse strand, counting down.
TTCCTCTAACGATCCTTTACTTTTCATAATTGTGGTCATATTTCATACTTTCATTTGTGGCACCTATAAACTAAACATTTTAGCACTATGTGAAAACTATTCTTACTAAACGAAAAATTCTATTTAGACATTATATGTCCATGCGAGACACGTTGCAATGTTTGACTAAAACACCAAAATTTTAAAAATGATTCTTTTATTCTAAAATATTTAATAATGACTGTTCTACTTACATTTAAATGTTGGTTTTTTTTTTTTTTTTTTTTTTGAATAACTATATCACTTTAGTCCGACATAATTTACGTGTTTTAGAGTTATTTAATGTTTAAATAAATATTTTTAGTTAGATAAAAATACCGCACACAATATTAAAAAGTGAAGTGTCTTAAAAAAATATAAAAAATAAAAATAAAAATAAAAAGATCTCACAAAGACTATTAGTCTATCAGCCACTTTCAAAATCCCACTATATATAACTCCATAACACAATATTTAAAAGTGTGGTAAATTTAATAAATAGCTACCAAATTAATTAAGAGTTGCCACTTGCTCACTCAATTTGAAATAGTTTCAAATATCTTACTCAACTTCTAAATAGTTTACTATCCACCACTCATTGAAAAAACGTTAAACAGAGCGGACAAAAATTACCACATGGTGAATGAAAAGTTGATGTGGTAAAATTAAATTGTTAAATCGTCCACGTAACAAAATCGTAATAGTCAAACACACATTTAAATTGCTTTAAAAACGTTTCTCCAACTTTGAAAAAATGTCTTTAGTTTGGAAAATGTCTTTTAAAACAATATAAATGCGTGTTTGGCTATTGCGATTTAGTTTCGTGAACGATTTTAATGATTTAATTATACCACATCAATTTTTCGTTCAACATGTGGCAATTTCTGTTCGCTCAGTCTAACGTTTTTAAATGAGTGGTGGATGGTAAACTATTTGAAAAGTTGATTGATCAATTGAAAACTTTTTCAAGCTAAATGAGCAAGTATATAATAGCCCTAAATAGACCTGGGCGTCGGATAGGTTGGTTCGGGTATTTCAATACCCGAAACTACCCGTTACAGTTCAGATATTTCGTAAATAGAACCATTTGACTCCACATAATTATTGGAACCAAACCAGAACCAGAACCATTGGTTCGGGTTTGGGTCTTACCCACAACAATTTTTTTTAAAATCGTGAGTTGACAACATGTTTTGAAAAAAATTAAAAATTTTAGACCAGTTAACATTAAAGTACGTTAGATATTAAACCAATTTATGAAAAATATAAACATTAACTGGAAGAATAAACACCAAAATTACAAACTCGTAAATTAAGATTAGAAAAAGGAAAATTACCTCTCAAAATTGAAATTTCATTTCAATTACAGAGGAGTTTTGCCTTATCCGTCTCAATGTGTATTGAGCGAGAGAGAGATAAGCGAAAGTGCAAGACAGATGAAAATGTTTGTATTGAGTATTTGAGCAAATAGTAATTGAGAATTTGAGATTTGGGTAATTGGAATTGGGTCAATTAAGATTGAGTTTAAGAGTGATGGGTTTTGTACTTTTGGTTTAAGTCTTGGACAGTTGGACTCTTGTCTTTGGTACCATAGTTTTAGGTTGTGGGTCACTCGGTTAGGATGAATAAATTGTAAGAAATATAAAAAATTTAGTTCAAGTCGAACTTGGTCGGTTCTCGATTCTAGTTCCTAATTTTATTTTTTTGGAACCGGATCCGAACCTCTGATTTCAGTTCGATTCCAATTAGTCACCTCCAAAAATATGCCCACCTCTAACCCTGAACTAGTTTTGTGGTCATTTAAACATATGCCAAGTCACCTCCAAACATATGCCCACCTCTAACCCTAAACTAGTTTTTTGGTCATTTATTAAATTTAACCTTAAAAAGTGAGGATAAACTATAAAGTGTCTTATTAAAAAAAAAAAAAAAAAAAAAAAAAAAAGATCACGAATACTATCAGTCTATCAGCCACTTTCAAAATCCCACTATATAACTCCACAAGGACCATAACACAATCTTCCACTTCTCCACCATTATCTCAATCCAACCCCTCCCTCCCTCAACAATAGAAATCATAAAGAGAAACAGAAATGGTTTTCTCAACAGTAATAACATCTTCACCCCAACTCTACTTCCCAAAAACCACTTTTCCAATTATCCAAAGAGCAATTCGAACATGTTCTGCTTCTCTTTCAACAGCTCCACAACGACTTTCGACTTCTCAATTTGATCTCAAGACTTACTGGACTACTCTGATTCAAGAAATCAATCACAAACTCGATGAGGCAATTCCAGTACAGTACCCACAACAGATCTATGAGGCCATGCGTTACTCTGTTTTAGCCAAAGGCGCCAAGAGGGCCCCACCTGTTATGTGCGTCGCCGCCTGTGAGCTCTTCGGCGGCCACCGCCTCGCCGCCTTCCCCACTGCCTGCGCTCTTGAAATGGTCCGTTGTTCCTTCATTTTTCTTTATTCAATTTTTTATTCCTTTGTTCTTTGGCTTCAATTAAATTTATTTATCAAGTTTTTGGGTTTTTCTGCTTATTTTTGATTAGATTGCTTAGTGATAAGAGCATGTTTGGCCATGCGTAAAAGTTAATTTTCTAAAAACTAAGCTAAGAATTAGCATTGACAAAATAAGTAATTTGATTTCCTTTTAAGACAAACGGGCTATCGAATTGTTGGAGCTGGACTCAGCTATTTCCCCCCCTAAATTGGTGAAGGACTAAAGAAATATTTAATTCTTATAGCACACTTTCTCCAAGAATCAGGTTTTAGTAGCCAAATACTCTTGGTTCACATATTAAATATATATATTAATTGTCTATTCATTGGAGTTCCTTTACTTGAGCCTTTCTTGGATTGGGAGATAAAAACTATGGTTAAGATGTCACTGTCCATGGGTTTTCTCCAAAGATTAACTTGTTTAGCCGCGACGCGTAACTAAACCAAGGGAAGGGGAATATAGATTCTACTTGAAGATTTAACAGTAGTTATGGATACATCTGAGATAAACAAGAGGAAACATGGAAATCAATTTGGGATGGACAAACAGAGTAACAATTTAACAGAATCCTAGAGTGAGAGGCGAATCTCAATGCCAACTCGCGAGATTATATGAAGTAGGGAAGAACAAGAACTAATGCCTTGCTTGTTTCCCTCGTATCATGCTCTGTCATCACAAAAAGAATCGAATTGCGGGTGGGATCAAAATGTTGAGCAATAAAGACTTACGTTTTGCCAATGATCAGTGATTTTTTGGTTTAGTTGTGTAAGCTTATAAAGTATGCATTTGCTGATATTTAGGACTTGTATTTTGGTAAATGTAATATGATGGATCCTATCTATTCCAATTAGGTCTGTAACTGTTCTTAAAAAGTGTATAGCTTCAGCAATCGAGATGATTCTGATAATTATTCTCCTATTCTTCATACACGTGGATTTTGACTAGGTTCATGCTGCTTCATTGATTCACGATGACTTGCCATGCATGGATGATGACCCATCCCGAAGAGGCCAACCTTCCAACCACACAATATTTGGGGTTGATATGGCAATTTTAGCAGGGGATGCCTTGTTCCCTCTTGGTTTCCGCCACATTGTTTCCCACACCCCAACTGATCTTGTCCCCGAGACTCGCCTCCTAAAGGTCATTGCAGAGATTGCTCGAGCAGTGGGGTCCACTGGTATGGCTGCTGGTCAGTTTCTCGACCTCGAGGGTGGACCCAATGCTGTTGATTTTGTCCAAGAAAAGAAGTATGGTGAAATGGGTGAGTGCTCCGCTGTGTGTGGAGGTCTATTAGCCGGTGCTTCAGATGAGGAGATCCAACGGTTGAGAAGATATGGTCGAGCGGTTGGTGTTCTGTATCAAGTGGTGGATGATATGTTGGAAGCAAAAATGGATAAAGAGATCAACAAAGATAAGAAGAAAAACACAGGTAAAAGTTATGTCGCAGCATATGGTGTAGAGAAAGCGATGGAGGTGGCCGAGGATCTGAGAGCACAGGCTAAGAAAGAGTTGGACGGCTTAGAGAAGTATGGGGAGAAGGTCGTCCCGTTATACAGCTTTGTAGATTATGCTGCTGATAGAGGTTTTGGTGTAGGTGACCAAGTTGAGTAATTAACCTTGATTTTAAATGCCTCTGTATGTTCAGATTGTATTATTCTATTGATCTCTGATTTCAAGTTGATACAAAAATGGAAAATGTTTTAGGCACATTTTCTCCAAACTAGGGACGTGGCCCAGCTCGGAAGGCCTAAAATTATGAGGAAATTTATGAGGAAATTACGTCCTATATGTTGTAAAATTATAGATAATGGTAAATGACTATTTGGTTTTATCTAGATGTCTATGTAGTTATCTATTTATTCCAGAAGAGTGTAAGTTGAGTTGTAACTATCACTGTAATCCTATAAATAAGGGTCATTGTTATAATAAATTTACACACTTGAGTTTTGACTCTCTTAATTCTTCTCTATTTTTCTAGTTTTATAATACGTTATCAATACGATAGAGTTCATCCAAAATATAGAAAAAATTCGAGAGCAATAATTTAGAAAATTCGCAGAATCTGGGTAGCATGTGTATCTGTGATCAAATTTTGAAATCTCAATGCTCCTTTGTCCGATCGTTTTGAAATTTGTATAGAACGTTCAAATATCATTGTTCTTTAAATCCAACGGTGGAGATCTAGATCTAACGGTTCATTAGTGAGAAATTTCTGTGTGAACGTTACGAATTTTGAATCCGTGGAAGAATTTGGGCAGCCTGCGCAGTTGTGATCAAACGTTGATATCTTAGCGATCCAAACACCGATCATTTTGAAATTTGGACCACAAGTTCAAACCTTATTGATATTCAAATCCAACGGTTAAAATCTAGATCACATGGTTCATCTGTAAGAAATCACTACGTGAACACTAACGAATTTTGAATTATGCATATGGAGATAAAACCAATTGAAATAACAAAATTATCTTTATTTTTTTGTTCATGGACAAAAGGTTAGTATTTTCTTTACTATCGTGGTTAATTATACATTTTTCTGTATTGATAAATAGTAGATAAATATTTCTTGAATATTGTTAATTATTACATATCAATATTTAAAATAATATTATGTTTATCAATTTATACAAATTAATATTCCAAAAGAATATTTCGTTGGTCTTCCAGAAAAAGTACAAATTTATATTATACTAGTTAGAAACACGTGCATTGCACGTGATTTTGCAATAATTTTGTTAATTTTTAATATTTTCAAAACTCTTATTTTTTAATTGTTAAAAAGTTAAACTATTAAAGTAGCAATTACAATAAAATAAAATAAAAACACGGTTCTTGATAACATGTCGTATTGTATTGTTTGATATTGTATTGAATAATATTGATATTTTAATTATATTCATAGAAGTAATTGCAATTAGAGATGAGAGATGAGTTTTATATTATATGATAATACCAACATTAACTTGAACTCAGTGAATACATAAAGGTGATTTGAGTTTTGATGATTGACAAACCATTGATTTCAAATCTTATAGAATTGATGCTATGAAGAATAAGAATTTGCCAAACTTTTAATAATGGTCAGATTTCTAGATTTTCAATTCAATCTTTGTTTCAATAGATGTTGAATGAAACCTGGCAATAAAAAAAAAACTATCTATCTTTTAATTGATAAAAAGAGAAGCGACTAATAAAATTATAAAGAAACAAATGAATTACATTATAATGTCTAGCTAAAGATCAATTATATTGCATATTCTCCTTTGGTTGTTTTCGTTATTAACATTAATGTATTCCCAAGAACTTTAGCACATAAAACGCTTGGTAAACATCAAATACTCAATATTTCTCTCGTATTTTGAAATTGCAATCGAGTTTTTTCTTCAACCCTACTAAATCTACAAGAACATAATTATACCAACAATGCTTATACACCGTTTTCTCCTATTTAGTGAACTTTTTACAGGCTACTTCAATTGATAAAACTCCAATCAATCCACATTCTCATTTCTCTATGAACAAAGTCCATTTTAATATAAACACATTATAATTATAAGAAACGAAAATGTATAAAGATCATTTACTTTATATGAAGGATACTTACAAATTTTTTTTACGAACAAACAGAAAAATGATGACTCACTTTGTAACAACCACGAACTTTTCCCTACGACATTCTTGCCTATGGGATATTCCGTGCGCCGTTAACTTACGTACTGTCCACTAGATGTTGGACTCCAAACTGGATTTCTTTCGCGTTCCCAGCAATTCGAACACTTGACCTTCCCCCTTAAGAGAAACTTAAGTAGAATGCTCGTACCAATTGTGCTCAATTGGTACCAGGTTAGATCCCAACCTCAAATCGCTGGGAACGCGAAAGAAATCCATTTTGAAGCCTAACCTCTAGCGGACAGTACATAAGTTAACGACGCACAAAATAGCCCATAGGCGAGAATGTCGTAGGAAAAATTCTGTGATCGTCACAATCAATTGGTACCAGTATTCTACTTAAGTTTCTCTTAAGGGGGAGGTGAAGGGTTCGAATCGCTGGGGACGCGACAGAAAACCAGTTTAAAGCCCAACCTCTAGTGGACAGTATGTAAGCTAACGGCGCACAGAATAGCCCCTATAGGAAGAGGCTTGTAGGGGAAAGTCCATAATCATTACACACTTTTTATCTACTTCACATCTCAAAAAATGAATTCGTAACTTGAATGTCCCTCATTGACAGCTAGCCAGAGAATTAACCATTGTTATACATATGCGTGCTACAATTTCTATTCATGAGGATTAAACAAGATAATAAAATGTAGTAACACTTAAAAGAAAATAATATAACTAGTAGATGTAATGAAAAGGAAAAAAAACATGTATTACATAGAAGAGGTCAAATAGGTGGAAAATGTCAGAAATTTTCTTAGTTTAAAATGAGGGAATTAAATAATGATGAAGAAAATATAAACTAGGATATTTATTAATGTCAGACGTGTTACTTTCACGTTAATTATGTTGGTTAATATTTAAATTGATAGAATTATGTTTTCCCTCCCACGGAATTCTATTTTGTTTACATTAAAACTGATTCTTGTATGTTCTTTTTTTCTATCTTTTTTTTTTTTTTTTTTCATTTGGACACATGCTTATACCAGTTTCAAACTAATGCCAAGGAGTTGTGACCATTTCCAATTTCAGTTGGCTTAGACTATAGGGGCATTTTTGCTACACTTAGCTTGACTGACCAATAGATAAATATTTGACATGCTATTGTTTCTTAATCCTATTCAATTATCTCCAGTACTGAATATGCCATCAATCTCTCCAAAATTCATATAAAGTTCTATACAATTCATACCACATTCATAAACAATGTCGAACGGAAAAACTTTTTACATTTCTTCATTACATTTCATAATAAAAAGACCGAACCATATCGAATGAAAAGTTCTTTACACTTCTTTATAACATTTCATAAGTGGTCAAATGGAACCATATCAAACGAAAGGTTCTATTAGCACATCGTATAAGATTATGAAAAAAATTATATCAAGTTGAAATAACCTCTTGCACGTTGATCTCACCTTAAATTTCTTGAATATAAAAATTGACTGAAAATCTGAAACTTTTTGTTTGTTCATCAATAACTTTTAATTATCACTTATTTCATTTATCTTTCTTTTGTAAAAACTTGAAGAAAAATGAGTTTTATGTGTGTAATATGTTGTGAAAAGAAAAAGACAATGAGAGAATTTTGAGAGAAACTTTCTAATTCTAACTTTTTTATAAAATTTGAAAAGTTGATGCCAAAGTAAAGAGGAGAAGGAGTCGACCATCACAAGGCTTTTCTGGAGAAAAAATGATAAATTTGATGTCAATATTGACAAATAAAAGGTCTTTTAACTCACCAATTCATGAATCCTATTTTTATGATCCTAAATACATATTTAGGAATTACATATTCATCATTTGTATTCCGTAGTTAAAAAAAACTGAAGATAAGTTGTCCAATGCCCAAACAACCCCATTCAATAATAGTGGAAGAGGAAAGGTTTTTAGATTTTTTTAATTTAATATGGGAGGGTAAAATAGTTCAAAGATGAAATGTGGGAGGATAAAATAGTTTAAAATTGTTTCTCCCTTTTAGGACATTTTAGAAATAGTATAGATTAATATTTCAATAAAATACACTTGCTCCTGAAGAGCGTAATTTGTTAGATTTATTATTAAGTTATTACTACCGAAGAGCGTAATTTTATAAATATAATATCTTATAAGAATATTATACTATTACTCTTAAAGAGTAAATTTTTATACAGTTCAATATTTTAAAATAATTTGTTGTTGCTCTTGAACAAGCACAACGTTACTTTAATATTTTGGCAAAATATAAGAGCGAAATTCATAATATCTAATATTAAGCTATTGTTCCTCAAAAGCAAATTTTTATAAAATTTAATTATTTAAAATTATTTATTGTTGCTCCTGAAGAAACACAACATTATATTAATATTATAGCATAATAATACTTACTCTCGAAGAGCATAATTGTATAAGATCTAACATCTAGTATAATTTTGCTCATGATAAGTAAATCTTTAAATAATTTAATATTTTAAATAATAATATGTTGTTGCTCCTGAAGTAGCACAACATTATATTAATGTTCTAGTCGAATATTACTTGCTCTCGAAGAGCATAATTTTATAAGATCTATTACTTTATAAAAATATTGTATTAATACTCCTGAAGAGGTATAACATTATGAATATCAATATTTTAAATTAATATTATATTGTTACTCTTGAAGAAGCACAATTTAATTAAACGAATATTATATGATTACTCTTGAAGAAGCATAAATTTCTACATATCAATATTCTAGAAAAATAATTGTGTTGTTGATTTTAAAAAAGCACAATTCTACAATTTCACAATATTAATATTGTGTAATATTAGAATATTGATACTCTTAAGAAGTACAATAAACTTATGAGACAATTCACCATTCTTCATTTCTCCATTCTTGTGAGACAAGGAACATAAACTTGTTAAACCATCCCGGATCAATATGATACGAATTATTAGTGAGAATAAGTATTGAAAACTATAAGATTTTTCAATATAGTAAATTCTTACGTGATGCGTATTCTCATGGTATATAAACATGTAGGTCTTCACTAACTAAAATTGGGACTGAATTCCCTACATTTCTGAAAATTATTTATGGTGATATATGGGGCCCCGTCAACCTCCATGTTGACCATCTAGATATTATTTGTATATAATAGATACATCTATTAGATAATTGTATGATGTTATTATTCGCAACTTGAAGTTTGTGAGATTACTTGCTCAAATATTAAATTATGAACATAATTTTCAGATTATACAACCAAAACGGTGATGTATCCTGTCAATGCTAGTGAGTCTAAATCTCGAACTTTTAATAAATGTTAGTTGAGATGATGTTAAATGGTTAAGCAATATTGTTTGTCAACGCCTCCAATTAAATTCTAAACCATTACTATTGAGAACAAAGTGCTTCCTATTTTTGTCTAGGGAATGCTATTTTATATACAAAAACACTTATACATATCATGCCAACATCAAAGTTACCGCTGCTATAGTTGACTTATAGTCAAAGCTTAATATTACCCATCTAATGATTTTTTATAGTGCAATATATGTACAATCGTTCAACCATAGTGCACTGAGATGGGCATTAAAAAATGTTGAGAATACATATTTAATTTGGAATATTATAAGAGATCTTTAAGTCCTAAATGGTGATATTTTATAATTCAATTTTTCGAATGTCATTTTGAAAATACAGTTTTCTCAACATTAGGTGAGAGAAATTAAGTGATGCGAACCAGGGGCCAGCAAACCATGGACCGACTAGCCAGGACTCAACACATAGTCCGATAGGAACATTAACGAGGTCAAGAGCTAAGAAGATCAATGAAGACATGCAAGGTCTTATTCAAGCTACGTGGGCCGAAACCGATATCAAAAGTCCGATGCCAACCATGGTACACTTGATTCAAGCTAAGGACTATATTGGAAGTATATCAGAGTCTAATGGCAGATCGGGGGACCAAAAAGAGCATGAGACAAAGTTGGAGGACCAAAATACAGATAGGACAGAATTCTGCGCAGAGGGTCTGGGTAAATAACCATGCGATCGCATGGTTATATAAGGCTGCGATCGCAAGGGTGGCAGTTTGGAAGCAGAACGTTTTGGAGTCAAACCATGCGATCGCAAGTATTATGCCTATGCGATCGCAAGGCATGATTTTCAGAGGAATCCAGATTTTGGCAAGTTTTAGTTTCCTTTTTGGTTTAGGACTGTTAATTTTAATTAGTTTTACTTAATTCCGAATTAGGTTAGAATTCTTCCTATGTTTACTATTTAAACATCTTTCATTGTAAACATAAGACAATTTACGTTTTGAGATTAATTAAAGTGAGGATTCACTTTTTTCCTAGTTCTTAATCGAACTAACCTAAACTTATCAAAGAATTCGCATCTCTTTGTGGCGTTCATAACTCTGGTTCGTTTTTCAAGAATTCATCGGGTTAAGTTTTGCGGCTATATTTTAGCTTTCTTGGGGTTCTGATCAAACCTTTGTGGGTCCAAGATTTAATTCTTCGCGGGTTCGCATCAGTTGGTATCAGAGCTTTGGCTCTAAAATCAGGTTCTATCATTTAATTTCTTATTTTTATCAGATTCATCTTGAATCATATCAAAAAAAGAAAAAAAAACAAACAAACACAATATATATATACACATATATATCTCTTTCATTTTCTTCAAGAATTGTTCGTACATGATCCATACATGCACCAAAATTAATTATTTCCAGTTTTTGCTTGGTTATTCCTTTTTCTTCGTTTTTGTGTTGGATTGAAAAAAAAACAAAAATTCGTAAAAAAATTCTAGAAACGAGCTCTTCGAGATTCTTATCATCCAGTGCTTATTTCTTATTCTTGTTTGCCTTTCATCCTTATTCTTTTCGTTGTCTATCTTGCTCTTATTCGTGTTTTGAATGCCGCAAGAGTCGAAATTCTTGATTGAGTTTAGATAGTTCTTTAGAGAACTTGGTAAGAAATACAAGAGTGGAAAAAGGCAAGAGTGGTGAGATTATTATCGGGAAAAAGTCATATAGAGCGAAACACGAGTGCAAACACGTGAGGCAGATAATTTTTTTCTTTTCCTTTTATTTCTTTCTTAATTTTTCAATTTTAAACAATGTCTAATCACGAAGAAACTACTCCAGGGAGTGAAAACAACCAGTTTTTCTTGTTAAGGGCCATGTAACAACAATTTGATCATTTGAACGTGGTGTTTGACGAGATGAGGGCAGACTAATAATGCATTAAAGGTTACGGTGGAAAAACATAATGCTATGTTTACAACCTTACTAGGCGAACAACAACCTGGGGTTTCTCATGATAGGAGACGGGATAGGCAATATCATAGTCGTATGCCTGATTTTGAGAATGAGACTGTAGTAGGGAGTGTGAATGGTGAAGCCTATAACTATGGGGCTGAGATGGGTAGAATGAGACGTAGGAGAGACAGGCGTAAAAGGCCACCTAGAGCGGTTGATTATAGAGGCCAGGGTGGGGTAGATAGAAACCTTGGAAATATTAAATTGAAAATACCTTCATTCCAAGGCAAGAATAATCCTGACGCCTATTTAGAGTGGGAAATGCGGATGGAATTAATCTTTGATTGTCATAACTATTCGGAAGAAAAGAAAGTCAAATTAGCAGTAATTAAGTTTACTGAGTATGCTATCATGTGGTGGGATCAATTAGTGACCAATAGAAGGAGAAATCATGAAAGGCCTGTGGAGACTTGGGATGATTTAAAAGCTCTTATGAGGAGGAGATTTATACCTAGTCATTACCATAGGGACCTATATCAAAAATTGCAGAGCCTTGCTCAAGGTTCAAGTAGTGTAGAGGATTACCATAAGGAGATAGAGATGGCTATGATTAGGACTAATATCGAGGAGGATAGGGAAGCTATCTTAGCTAGGTTTTTGAATGGGTTAAATAGAGATATAGCCAATATAGTTGAATTACAACATTATGTGGAGTTAGAGGACATGGTGCACATGGCTATGAAGGTAGAAAGGCAGTTGAAATGAAAAGGGGCAACACGGTATTCTTTGGGATCTAACCCTCCCTGGAAACCACGGTGGGATAGTACTGACTGGGGTGAGATGACTGTTTCAAAGGGAAAGCCCAAACCACCTAAGGAAACCAATGTAGTATCTACCAATAACAAACCCAAATCAGACTTTCAACCTTCTAGGAATAGGGATATTAAATGTTTTAAATGTTTGGGTGTCGGGCACATTGCGTCACAATGCCCAAATCGGAAGGTAATGATTTTGTGTGATAATGGGGAGGTGGTATCTGAAGTTGAGAGTGAGAGTGATGAAATGCTTGAATTGGAGGACATTGGTGTATAATATCCCGTTGAAGGTGTAGCTCTAGTTGCACGGCGTGCTCTTAATGCACAAATTAAGGTAGATGATATGGAGCAGCAGAGAGAGAACATATTTCATACTAGGTGCTATGTTAAAAACAAAGTGTGTAGTCTGATAATAGATGGAGGAAGTTGTACCAATGTAGCTAGTACCACGCTTGTTGAGAAACTAGGTTTGTCTATGATAAAACACTCTAGGCCTTATAAGTTACAGTGGCTGAATGAATGTGGGGAGGTCAAGGTTAATAAACAAGTTTTAGTGAGCTTTAGTATTGGGAAGTATACTGATGATGTGATGTGTGATGTGGTCCCTATGCATGCTGGCAATTTTTGTTGGGTAGACCTTGGCAGTATGATAGGAAAGTGATACATGATGGGTTTCAGAATAGGTATAACTTTGTCAAAGATGGAAGATCGGTTACTCTTGTCCCATTATCACCAAAACAGGTTTATGAGGACCAATTGAAATTAAAGAGTGATGCAAATCAAAAGAAAAAGAGTGAGTTAGAGGCACAAGAACAGACGAGGAGAGAAGAAAAAAATGAGAGTGAGGCTGATAATAATTTAAAATCACGAGAGAAAACAAATGTGAGTTTCTATGCAAAAGAAAGAGAGATCAAGAGGGCCCTTTTTGAAAATTAGCCATTGATTTTGCTAGTATACAAGGAGTCCAACCTTGTAATTAGCGACATTAACCACTCCCTCCCCAGATTAGCTATTTCTTTGTTGCAGGAGTTTGAGGACGTGTTTCTTGAAGAGATGCCTAGTATCTTACCACCAATTCGAGGCATCGAACATCAAATTGACTTTGTACCAGGCGCTATAATTCCAAATCGCCCAACGTACAGAAGTAATCCAGAAGAAACCAAGGGGCTTCAAAGGCAAGTTGAGGAGTTGATGGGCAAAGGGTATGTGAGAGAAAGCTTGAGTCTATGTGCAGTGCCAGTGCTACTTGTGTCCAAAAAGGATGGGACCTGGAGAATGTGTATTGATTGCAGGGCAATGAATAACATAACGGTAAAGTATCGTCATCCCATCCCTAGATTAGATTATATGCTTGATGAGTTGCATGCATCTTGTATTTTTAGTAAAATTGATCTAAAGAGTGGATACCACCAAATCAGAATGAAAGAAGGGGGTGAATGGAAAACTGCTTTTAAGACTAAATATGGTTTGTATGAATGGTTAGTAATGCCTTTTGGTTTAACTAATACCCCAAGCACTTTTATGAGATTAATGAACCATGTTTTACGTGCTTTCATAGGAAAATTTGTGGTAGTCTACTTTGATGATATTTTAGTATATAGTAAGAACTTGGATGATCACATTGAACAATTGCGTTGTGTGCTTAATGCCTTAAGGCATGAAAAACTGTATGCTAATCTTAAAAAGTGTACCTTTTGCATGAAACAAGTTGTTTTCCTTGGCTATGTTGTTAGTACAAATGGTATTGAGGTCGATGAAGAAAAGATTAGGGCCATTAAGGAATGGCCAACACCTAAAAGTGTCACTGAGGTGAGGAGCTTTCATGGTTTGGCTAGCTTTTACAGGCTTTTTGTTAAAGATTTTAGCACGCTAGCTACACCACTTACTGAAATTATAAAGAAAAGTGTTGGGTTTAATTGGGGCCTTGATCAAGAAAATGCATTTAATATTATTAAAGATAAATTGTGTTCTGCACCTGTTTTAGCGCTACCTAACTTTAACAAAACTTTTGAGGTTGAATGTGATGCCTCAGGTATAGGTATTGGAGCTGTGTTAATGTAGGAGAAACGACCAATTGCCTATTTTAGTGAAAAACTGGGTGGGGGCTGCCTTGAATTACCCAATATATGACAAAGAATTGTACGCTTTGGTGAGAGCCTTGGAGACTTGGCAACATTACCTATGGCCGAAGGAGTTTGTTATCCATACCGATCATGAGTCCCTGAAGCACCTGAAAGGGCAAGGTAAGCTGAATAGGCGGCATGCCAAGTGGGTAGAATTCATCGACACTTTTCCTTATGTCATTCAATACAAACAAGGTAAGGAAAATATTGTGGCTGATGCATTGTCTAGAAGGTACACCCTCATTGCTACTTTAAATACCCGATTATTAGGTTTTGAGTATGTTAAGGATTTATATGCTAATGATAATGATTTTGCTGGTATGTATGGGGCATGTGATAACAATACTTTTGGACAATATTATACACTAGATGGCTTCTTGTTTAAAGAAAATAAATTATGTGTGCCTTTTAGTTCTTTACGTGAGTTGCTTGTGCGTGAGACACATGGGGGAGGCTTAATGGGACATTTTGGGGTGAGGAAAACTTTGGATGTATTACATGAACATTTCTTCTGGCCAAAAATGAGACATGATGTAGAAAGATTGTGTGCAAGATGTATCACATGTAAACAGGCCAAATCTAGAGTCTTACCTCATGGTTTGTATACCCCTTTACCCGTACCTAACGAGCCTTGGATTGATATCTCTATGGACTTTGTATTAGGCTTGCCTAGGTCAAAACAAAATAAGGATTCAATTTTTGTGGTTGTTGATAGGTTCTCTAAAATGGCGCATTTTATATCTTGCAATAAAACAGATGATGCTACTAACATTGCTGAATTATTCTTTCGAGAAATTGTCCGCCTACATGGTGTTCCAAAGAGTATTGTATCCGATCGAGATGTTAAATTTCTTAGCTACTTCTGGAAAGTCTTGTGGGGTAAGTTGGGGACTAAGTTGTTGTTTTCAACTACTTGTCACCCTCAAACGGATGGCCAAACTGAGATAGTAAATAGAACTTTATCTACTTTATTACGTACTGTAATCCAAAAGAATCTAAAAAATTGAGAGGACTGTTTACTTTTTATTGAATTTGTATTTAATAGAAGTATACATTCTACTACGAATATGTCTCCATTCGAAATTGTGTATGGGTTTAATCCATTAACACCTTTAGATTTGATTCCTTTCCCTGTTGATGAAAGGACTAGCTTAGATGGACACATGAAGGCAGAAAGGATAAAGCAGCTCCATGTGAGTGTGCGACAACAAATTGAAAAGAAGAACAAACAGTATGCCTCCAAAGCCAACAAAGGCAGTCGACAAGTTATCTTGGAACCTGGAGACTGGGTCTGGGTGCATATGAGGAAAGAACAGTTTTCTGCCCGGCGACGGTCTAAACTACACCCTAGGGGGGATGGACCTTATCAAGTCCTTGAACGAATAAATGATAATGCTTATAAAATTGATCTTCCAGGTGAGTTTAATGTTTCGGTTACTTTCAATATATCTGATCTTTCTCCATTTGATGCAGGTGATGATTCGAGGTCGAATCTTTTCGAGGAATGAGAGGATGATAAGAGCCAGGGGCCGGCGAACCATGGACCGACCAGCCAGGACTCAACACATAGTCCGATAGGAACATTAACGAGGTCAAGAGCTAAGAAGATCAATGAAGACATGCAAGGTCTTGTTCAAGCTACGTGGGTTGAAACCGATATCAAAAGTTCGATGCCAACCTTGGTACACTTGATTCAAGCTAAGGACTATATTGGAAGTATATTAGAGTCTAATGGCAGATCGGGGGACCAAAAAGAGCGTGAGACAAAGTTGGAGGACCAAAATGCAGATAGGACAGAATTCTGTGTAGAGGGTCTGGGTAAATAACCATGCGATCGCATGGTTATATAAGGCTGCGATTGCAAGGGTGGCCGTTTGGAAGCAGAACGTTTTGGAGTCAAACCATGCGATCGCAAGTATTATGAATATGCGATCGCAAGGCATGATTTTCGGAGGAATCCAGATTTTGGCAAGTTTTAGTTTCCTTTTTGGTTTAGGACTCTTAATTTTAATTAGTTTTACTTAATTCCGAATTAGGTTAGAATTCTTCCTATGTTTACTATTTAAACATCTTTCATTGTAAACATAAGACAATTTAAGTTTTGAGATTAATTAAAGTGAGGATTCACTTTCTTCCTAGTTCTTAATCGAACTAACCTAAACTTATCAAAGAATTCGCATTTTTTTGTGGTGTTCATAACTCTGGTTCGTTGTTTCAAGAATTCATCGGGTCAAGTTTTGCGGCTAGATTTTAGCTTTCTAGGGGTTCTGATCAAACCTTTGTGGGTCCGAGATTTAATTCTTCGCGGGTTCGCATCATTAAGTAGCTGGAAAGAATACATAAAAATACAATATATTATAATTTCTAGATCCTTGCACAAGACAATAGGAACCAGAAGTTCGACAAATAACTCATTTGTAAGTTATACAATTGACAGATGTATTTACTGCCCAAATAGATTAAATCAAATCTCATATACCATATCTAAATGCTCCAATTTATATTAACGTCCTTGAAGGACAATCCATTAACATTATATCTAGTAAATTAATGACACGCCTGAAGCGTGGTGACATTTGATTCCAAAAAATTCTCAAATTAAAAATGGAGCCAATTATAAAGATGGTCATATTGAGGAGGCGTTTACTCTTGGAGAGTATATAGACATAACTAATTATAAAACCCCAGAAGAGGTTCACCTAGCTGAAATAATAAAACGAAAAGATCTCATTAAGTTATGTCGTTAAGAAATAAATGGATTAAAAAAGGAAATGTTGTTGACAACAATTTTGTACATAATGAAGCGCATCATATTATGAAAGGTGGCGAGGATATTGAAAGAAATTTGTCAAAGAATTAATTGACCAAATAAAAGGACACCATCCAAGTAAATTGAACGTACTAAAGAAACCTGATGTTTCTGGACCTATAGTATAAGCACCTAAAGGTGTATACTTATGCGAAAAGGAAATTAAAAAACAAAGTCGTAACATGTAATGCACAACTTTTAACATTATGAATTTCGCAAAGGCTTATGTAAAGTAATCACAAGTCGATATCTTCTTAGCCCGTCAATGCATGACATACATGCATATAATGAATATTGTTATAACCAACTCATCTTGCATGACTAATAAAATTATGTTTATAAATCTCTGAAGGATTTAATATGCCTGAAACATATAATTCAACTTTTCAAGAACTTAATCGATCAAAGTACAGATCTGAAGTGATATTATAACGAAGGGGAGTAAATACGCGTTGTACTTTTTTCCTTGACCAAGATTTTGTCCCATTTTCCTAGTAATGTTTTTAATGAGACAACTTTAATAGCATATTAAAAGAATTATGTACTTTTTTTTTCCTTCGCTAAGATTTTTGCCTACAGAGTTTTTTAACGATGCATATTCTTTCTGTAAATGACATCTATTTGGAAGTGGTATAAATATTATAGTTATGGATGTCCATAACTTACAAAATATTTACCATCATCATAACCCTATGGTTATATTCCCATATGTTATGAATTGTATATGAGACCCCTAAAGAACACAACAAGAAGATATGTTTTTAATAAAATTGCATCAGACCATCATGCTGACTATAGTCAATCAGAGATAATGTATAAAGATGATATTGTTTAGAGGTTATAACATGGAACACATTTCACCAGAATTGCTTTATACAACTTTTAAAAAGATGGCGGCATTGAAGACATTGACGCACAAGATATGGATAACTCGATACAAGCTTTTTTCATTGATTGAAATCAGGGGAAGTAACTGAACTCTTTTTCCTTCGCTCCGGTTTTGCCCGACTGGGTTTTTTCCGACAAGCTTTTAATGAGGCAGTATTTAATTACTCCAAATTTTTGATAATTTTATTTTTCCTTCTATTGGTATTTTTGTCCTATTGGATTTTTACCAAATAACGAAGCAGTTATTGTGTAATAAGTCATTCAAGTGAGAGTGTTGTAAAATTATAGGTAATGATGAATGACTATATGGTTTTATCTAAATGTCTATGTAGTTATCTATTTACTTCAAAAGAGTGTATTCTAATCAGGTTGTAACTATCATTGTAACCCTATAAATAATGGTCATTGTTATAATAAATTTACACGCTTGAGTTTTGACTCTCTCTATTCTACTCTATTTTTCTAGTTTCATAACACTATATTTTTTTTTCTAGTTTTACTTTTCATTGATTTTTATTCTAAATAACTGTATTTATTTCAAAACACTATTCAAATAAAATAAAAATCAAAAATTAAAATTTAATCCCCAACTTATACATAATACCCACTACCATCACGACCATCCACGACACCGTATTTAGTATGTATGTGATTTTTCTTTAATTTTGTGAGGCCTATTTTATGTGCTCCACCACCTTCATCGTAAAATTAGCTTGTGACAATGACTAGTTCTTTGGACATGAATGAATTAGCTGAGATTCCGAAGAAGCATTTAAAATATAGAAGTGGAAATTGTGCCCAAAAAAAAAAACCAGAGAAAAACAAAAGGTTAGCAACGATAAGGAGTAGTCTGGTGAAGGAGATTGCGGCAATTTAGAGACATGGTTGGTCTTGTGATTTTCGAGGCCTGAGGCGAATTTCATAAATCAGGCTCACAATGGGCTTCCAAGTTGTAGTATGCATTCAAAATCTACAAGTATTTTACGAAAATTATGAAATGACACAGTATGACACTTTGAGAAATCCACCGTCACAATTCACAATCTTAAAATAAAAATTGACTTTAAACAAATTTCTTCTGCCAGGATCACATGCAATAAATATTATAGAAATATGTGAAATGTGTTATAAATTAGAGAGAATAATAGAAGAGAGTAGAGAGAAACGGTGTATTTCATTATAATGATGAACCCATATATATATATATATATGTATATATATGGGTTCAAACAATTGTAGACCATGTAAGAAATATTTAAATATGGTTATCAATATTGTTTTTCATATTTTACAATACTCTCCATTTGATGACCATTAGTACAAGAATTGTCTCGTTAAAAACATTGTTTTGTAAAAACCTAATTGAACAAAAATACCAAACGAATGAAAAAATATAATTATCAAAAATTTAGAGTAATCAAAGTGCTGCATCACAAAACTTTGTCAGGAAAATCCATTGAGACAAAACATGAACGAATGAAAAATAGTACAGCTACTCTCCCAGAATTCAATCAATGAAAATGATTGTATCAATGTCTTCAATGCCACCATCTTTTTAAAACTCGTATAAAACAATTCTGGTGAAATGTAATCCATGTTATAACCTTCAAGCAAAATCATCTTCAAACACTATCTCTGATTGACTGTAGTCAGCATAATGGTCTGATGCAATGTTATGTTGAGTGTAAATGTATTGTAGGTTATGGATATCCATAACTATAATATTTATAACACTTCTCATTGGACGTCTGACTAAAATCTTACTAGGAAAAACCCTATAAGAAAAAATCATAGTCAAGGAAAAAAGAGTACATTATTCATTTGAATACGCTACGAAAATTGTCTCAATAAAAACCTTATCGGAAAAATCTAATGGGATAAAACCTTGGTCAAGGAAAAGAGTACAACGTATATTTACTCTCCTTCATTATAATATCATTTTAGATCTATACTTTGATCGATTAAGTTCTTAAAAAGTTTGAACTATATGCTTTAGGTATAATAAATCCTCTAGAGATTTATATACATAGTATTATTAGTCATGCCAAATTAGTTAGTTATAACTATATATATATATATATATATATATATATATATCAAGTGTCATGCATTGACAGGCTAACAAGATATCGACTTGTGATTGATACAAGCCTTTGTGAAATTCATGGTGTTAAGAGTCGTGCATTATATGTCACAACTTTATTTTTACATTTTCTTTTCACATAAGTATACACTATTAGGTGTTCGGGATGTAGGTCCAGAAACTTCAGGTTTCTCTAGTAAGTTTAATTTACTTGGATTGCATCTTTTTATTTGACCAATTAATTCTTTAACAGATTTCCTTCAATATCATCGCTACCTTTCATAATATGAAGCGCTACATTATTTAAAAAAGTGTTATCAACAACATTTCAATTTTTTATTCAATTTCTTTCCCATAACGACATAACTTGTTGAGATCTCTTCAACATCAATATTTTAGGTACATGAACCTCTTGTGGAATTTTACAATTATTTATGTCTATATACTCTCTAAGAGTATATATCTCCTCGATGGGACCATCATTACAATTGACTCTATTTTTAATTTAAGGATTTTTGTTTGGGAATCAAATGTCATCACGTATCAGGCATGCCATTAATTTACAAGATTTAATATTAATAGATTGTCCTTCCAAGACGTCAATATGAATTGGAGCATTTACAACTCGTGTATGAGATTTGTTAATCTCATTGGCCAATAAATACATCTGTCAATTTTATAACTTACAAATGAGTATCTTTCGAACTTTTGGTTCGTATATATTGGCATTGTGCGAGGATCTAGAAAACATAATATCATGCATTTCATGTATTCTTTTCAACTACTTAATTTCTCCATCTGATTTTGAGAAAACTGTCTTATCAAAATGACAGTCAGCAAACCATGTTATAAAATATCACCTTTTAGGATTTAAGATATTTTATAAAGATTTAAATTAAACATGTATTCTCAACATTCTTTAATATCCATCACAATGCACTATAGTGTACCGATTTCACATATATTACATTATAAAAAATTATTAGATGGTTAATATTAAGCTCTGACTATAAGCCAACTATAGTAGGGATAACTTTGATGTTGACATGATGCATATAAGTGTTGTTGCATGTAAAATAGCATTCTTTTAACAAAAATAGAAAGCACTTTAGTTTTCAATAGTAATGGTTTAAAAATTAATTGGAGGCGTTTAACAAACAATAGTGCTAAACTATTTATTGTCATCCCAACTAATATTTATTAAAATTTTGAAATTTAGACTCACTAGCATTGACAAGACACACCATCATCTTTGTTTATAATCTAAAAATTATGCTCATAATTTAAAATTTGAGCAAATAATCTTGCAAATTTTAAGTTGTGAATATTTAATAATACTATACAATCATCTAGTAGATGTATCTATTAGATACAAATAATGTCTAGATAGTCAGCATGAAGGTTGACGGGTCCCCATATATCACCCTAAAATATTTTCAGAAAAATAGGGAATTCAGTTCTGATTTTAGCTAATTAAGATCTACTGGTTTATATACCATGAGAACAATCATCACATGAGAATTCAATATATTTAAAAATATAATGGTTTTCAATAGATATTCTTATTAATAATTTGCTTCATATTGATCCGGGATGGTATAACCAGTAATGCCAATCATAAATTTTATGTTATTGAACTTCTGGTTCAATACAACATAGCAAGTCCGTCTTCTCTCTAAGACAAGCAATTTAACAACTAAATTATTGAATTGATTGTTGATAAGTAAATTGATTTAATAAACTAGATCAAATCAAATAAACAAAATGATATGATACTATAGAAACAAAGTTCCTTGCCTGACAAGAATGACAAATTAAACAAAATTTCATAAAATTTCCACATCAATCATATCCTTTTATACGATTAGGTGATATGATATCCTTCAAGAATTATCATATCTGAAATAGTAAAATGTTGAAGTTGTACTTTTTTTGAAAGTTTCAATACTCTAATGTTAATATTTTGAAATTGTACAAAGTTATGCTTATTCAAAATTAATCATATAATATTCGTTTAATTAGACGTGCTTCTTCAAGAACAACAACAAAATATTCTTATAAAATATTTATATGCTTAGGATGTGTTTTATTTTTTTGTTTTTGAAAAACAACATAATATTTCTAATATATTAATAGAATTATAAAATTATGTTTGTTCAGAAAAAACATAATTAAAAATAAATCTTATAATGTACGCTCATCGATCAAGAACAATAACACATTTCTTATAGATTATTGATATGTATAAAGTTTATAATTCTTTAGGAGCTACAGCATGATATTCTTCAAGAGTGTCAACATAATATTTGTTCAAAAATATATTCTTCAAGAACAATATAATATCTCCAAGAGTATTGGTATATATAAGAAAAAAAATATTTTTTCAGAAACATTAACCAAAGATTCTTCTAAAATATTGATGTAGATAAATTCGTGTCTTCTAATGAAGAACCTCATAATATTTTATTAGAATATTATTTTATGTAAAGTTGCACTTTTCAAAATCAACAAAACAATATTCTTCTTGAATGTTGGTATGTAACAATAAACAATATTCAACAATATATTTCTACTATTAATTAATATAGACAACTATATAATCAAATAGAATGATCTATCAATTTATTTCGTAGGCGCAATAATCAATGTCAACGTGACATAAGTTACATGCTTTCTTTCCGGGATAAGCATTCGTTCATAATTTACTCATATATATCACAATTTTTTTTTACATTATTTAATTAAGTGATATAGTATTCTTCAAGACGTGTGCTTCTTCAAGAGCACAATAAAATATTATTTAAATTAATGTTTCTTCAAGAGCAATAGCTAATCTTCTTCTGCAATATTGAAATTGTTATGTCATACTTTTTAGAAGCAAGTAAAATTGGGTCAAAATATGAATATAACATTTTACTTATTCAAGAGCAACACCAAATTATTATTTTGGAATATTGAATTGTATAAGGATTTGCTCTTCATGAGCAATATCATGATATTCTTATAAGATATTAAATTTATAAAACGACACTTTTTGGGAGAAATAACTTAATATTAAATTTTACAAATTACGATCTTTGAGAACAAGTAATATTCTACTGGAATATTAATATAAATTGTGCTACGCAACAACAGATTATTATTTAAGAATATTAGATTATATAAGAATTTAGTCATTAGGAGGAAAAAAACATAATATCTTTGTACATCTTATACAATTATACTCTTTGGGAGCAAAATATTCTAATAGAATATACATATTTGCGAAGTTATGTTTTTTTAAAAATATTATACAATATTCTTCAAGATTATTGATTATTAGTAATAGACAATTCTTCAAGAATAGCAATAAATTTTTTCAATAATATCCATACAAGAAAATTATGCTTATTCAGAAGCAATAACTCAATATTCTTCTGAAATATTAAATTTGTAATGTCACACTATTTAGGGACAAGTAATATTTTTCTAGAATATTAATATAATATTGTGATTCTTCAGGAGCATTAACAAATTTATTAAGCTTAGATTTGTATAAAGTTAATCTTCATGACTAACATAATATTCTTCTAGAATGTTTATTTGCATAAAATTTTGATTTATTTAGAAATAACAAAATAATATTCTTCGTGAATATTTATGTAGTTAAGTTGTGTTTTTTCAAAAACATCAACGCAATTTTTTTCAATACTATTCATATAAAGTTTTGCTTATTCAAAAAGTATTTAATTTGTTAACATAAAATATTTTACCGACTTAAAATAAAAACTTCACAAATCATGTAAATCCGATCTTACAAAATATAATCATAAGATTTATAAGAATAAACTTACTTGGAATAAAAATCACGATCTTCTAACCAATTCAAATTTAGTATTGTTCACGTAGCAATTTCTCATAAATGAACCGTTAGATCTTGATTTTAACCATTGGATTTGAAAAATAATGAGTTTTGAACTTTCTGTCCAAATTTCAAGCAGATTGGAACATAGACCATTGAGATATCAACATTTGATCACAGATGCGCATGCTGCCCAAATTCTTTCAACGAATTTAAAATTCTTTTTCAAGCAGATTGGAACATAGACCATTGAGATATCAACATTTGATCACAGATGCGCATGCTGCCCAAATTCTTTCAACGAATTTAAAATTCTTTACTGTTCATACAAAGATTTATCACTAATGAACAGTTAGATTTTTATCTTAACCGTTGAATGTGAAGAAAATGGGTTTTAAACTTTTTGTCCAAATTTCACAACGATCTGACCATGTACACCTATCTGGGAGGAAGAAAAAGAAGAGCAAGCGACTAATAGGCAATGGCTTGGTTAAGGGAACCCACCGGAGCCGTAGCGAAGGCTAGTCTTCATAGGGCAATAAAATATCCAATCAACATATCTTGAAGCACTGAAGCTCATGGAAAATGTCCATGTTGGCGATCTTTGAAGCAATTAGGTAGTCATAGATTCAACTATTAAATAGTCGCCTAAGAAGACTTTGGAAGGGTGGCTTTTTGCTCAGGTTGCTTCTGACGGGCTTGTGAACAATTCGGTAAAAACCCCTAGTGATACGAATTCAAAAGAGAGGTCATTTTCACATAGATAAACCTTTGTCTTCGGGAACATAGCTAATTTTTTATTTGATTTTCTTGCTCCATGCTATCGGAGCGGCATACCCAAAAAAAGCACTGGCCGCCATAGCCCAAACGAAAGTCAAAAGACTTCTAGCTCATAGTTCAATTGCAATGTTTGATCATAGCTACAGATGATGTCTAGATTCTGCAAATTTCGTGCTGATAACGTGTTGTACATTAGAGAAAATAATAGAAGATGATATAGAGAAAATGTGTATTTTATTATAATGATGACCCATATATATAAGGTTTCAAACATTTGTAGACTAGGTAAGAAATATCTAAATATGGTCATCAATATTGTTTTCCATATTTTACAACAAAATGTAATCTTTTCAATTTTTCAGAGACAAAATAATAGAATTCTCCCACACTTGGAAATAAACATTTTGGAAATTGCAAATTAAATTGATGCATTTCCTCAAAATTTATACTGATTTCATAACACCATATTTTAAATTAAATCATGGCATGGATGATAGAACCCAAAAGTAAAAATAGATTAAGCTATTTGAGACAAATAATAAATTAGTAATCATAGGCTACTGAGTTTGCTTGTTCTGCCTTAGTTTATGTTTCAAACGGTCAAACCACCATATTTGGAGACTAAGAAAAACAAAAATAGAGCAAAATTCTTAGATGCTTTCTCTTCCATTCCAGTTTCTTCATCTACCAAAAAGAATTTTAACAGTCTAAATTATAAATTTTCAGCCAAAGAGTTATTTGTATTCTAAAATCCATCAATGATTTCAACCTGCGCATTCAGATGGATTAAAAATAAAAAAAGGGCAAACATTCACCAATAAATTTCTATAAATTGCACCCAAAAAATTTAAATCAAAAGATTCAAAACCCAAACCAATTTAGCAATATTTCATAAAAAAAAAAATTATGAAACTGCAATTATGAATTACCTGAAATGAGATTTTTATTTGATAATGGTGAAAGTTGAGAATTTAGGCTGATAAGTGATAACGGGAGGCTCAAGGCTCAATACTTGAATTTTAGAATAGAGGGTGATATGTATTGGGTCAAATTTGGATTGAATTGAGTCTTATTATTTTTTTTATATTTTATTTGTTATGATGGAAGTGTGAAACAGGCTTCGAATTAGGCCATACATTGACTGATTTTTTAAAAAATAAAAATAGGACTAATAAAAAATGGACCCCCTTTGATTTTGGGTCGGAGGTGCATGTCTCACTCCCCTCGGTCCAATACTGGCTATGTGTGGAGGGTGAAAGCATCATTGGTAGTGGTGGTGAAAAGATGGACGGGAACAAAGTCCAAGTTCAAGTTTTATTCATGCATGGGTTGGGTCCAATGGTGGATCAAATTATTGGTGGTAATGGTGTTTGTGGTAGGTGTGGGTAACATCAACGGGAGACGATGTTGAGATTTCAAATCTAATTCAATTAGAGTGGAGATCCAATTTTCAGTGGTGGAAACCAAGCGGCAAACGAGATGGCAATGGCGGTGGTAGTAGAAAGTGGTGGCAGCTGAGTATAACACATTATGTTACCTATGTTACAAATGTTACAAATAAATGTGTAACACGTGTTACAAAACTGTAAAACAATACTTTTGTAATAAAAAAAACATTTTACACCATGCTTGCCTATACTAATTTTTTAAAAATTCCTCACGTTACTCTTATTAGGCCAATATTGAGAAAATTTGGCCTTAGTACTAAATTGTTAGAAGAAAAATGAAGTGGAAATTACATCCACTACTTATCAATTTAAAAACAATTTCAACTTTATTAACTTAATTAATTTATTTTAAAAATACTAAATTGTTAATATTATATTAATTAATTTAATAATGAATTAAAATCAAATTTTAAACCATAATTAGAATTAACCGCTTGTAACCCTCCTAGATAATCGCGTCCATTAAAGTGAAAACCCCCAAACAGACATAAACTTTTCCATTTACAAATCGGAAGAAAATCTTTCAAAATCTTAGTAAATATTCTCCCCAAATTCCTAAATCGTAAGACATTCTTCACAATTTTTGATCTTGGTTGAAGTATGGAGACTCCAAATCGCAGGAGACTCCAAATCACAGAATTACAAAGTCGAAGACAATGTCGCCTAGAGGATAAACCATACCGGAGTCGAACACTTCCAGTCACCGGCGAATAACGAAGAATTTGTTGAAGTTTAGAGTTGGCTTTGTATTTGTAACAGTCGTAACAGTTTCTATTTAGTATCACTGTCTGATACAAATTTTATAAATAATATTGTGTATCATTGTCTAATACAAATATTACAAATGATTTTTGTATGACTGAATATGTTACTGAATATGTTACAGATTATATTATGTTATTTTACACAACACATGTTACATGAATTGATATTCTGTACTACTGATGTTACATATGTTACAAATGATGAAATCGTAAGTTTTATTTTTTAAATTTGGCATTGTGTTACATATCTATATCATACAAATGTTACACAGTATCAATAAATTTTTAGAGTCTATTGTGTATATTAATACGAACTTGTTCAAATTTACAGTTGGTTTTGTAGTTGTAACAGTTGTAATAGTTTCTGTTTAGTATCACGGTCTGATACATATGTTACAAATGATATTGTGTTTCCTGTCTCATACAGATGTTACAAATGATATTTTGTATCACTAAATATGTTACAGATTATATTATGTTATTTTATACATCACATGTTACATAAACTGGTATTCTATCACAGATGTTTTACATCTCAATTTCTAACACATATTGTTATAAATGTTGAAATTGAAAAGAACATGAGTTTTGTTTGTGTTTGTTATAGATATTTCTGATACAAATAATAAATATTTGACAGTTATAACAAAAAAAAATTTTGTCATATATATATTCTAATCAATTCTGATTTTTAAGGATTCGGTTACTATTATAATATATGAATTCCTATCAAATCTGGTAATTAATTATTCAATTACTATATGTAATATATAATATAATAAATTAAAACATTAGTTTTAAAAAACAGTATTTTCAGAATAAATGAAACAAGAATGGCTTTTTGAAATTATTTTCAAAAAGTGGCTTATTTATAAAATAAAATAAAACTCAAAATGAATTATATTGTTGAGTGAAACTTAGAGCCCGTTTGATAGAGTTTATGAACCAGTTTATTTGACTAAAAATAGTTTATTTGACAAAAAAATTTGCCTTAGTAGCTCTCATTTTTTATTATTCTTAGTCAAATAAACTGTTTTAGTCAAATAAACTAATTTATAATCTCTACCAAACGGGCACTTAATCGACAAATACTAGATTCAATACACAATTTTTTATTGTATTGGTTAATAATATTCAATTTATTCTTTATTAACTTTAGTTTCCATCTTAATCCCATCAATTAAGGACCCATTAATAGAAATCCCTAGGATCCAAACATTTCTTTCATTGTGTTATCTATATCTATACTAATTCTAAAAAGCCCTAAAAAGAAGAAACAATTTTAAACAATTTTACCCTCATATATTACAACTTTGGATTATTTCACCCTCCTACATTAAATTAAAAAAAATACAAAATCCTTTCATCTTCCGGACTATTTTACTCTCCTACATTAAATTAAAAAATCCAAAACCCTTTCATCTCTCGGACTATTTTACCCACCTATATTAAATTAAAAAATTCAAAACTCTTTCATCTCCCACCATTTCTGGACAAAATAAGTTGTTTGGGACATTTGGACAATTTATGTTCAGTTTTATTTCCCCACTACGGAATTCAAAGGATATGCTGTAAAAGGGAGAAACAATTTTAGAGTATTTTATCCTCGTACTTCTAAAAGTTTAGAAAAGGGAAAAATATTTTTGGACGAATACGTCATTAATATTTTATATTTCCTAAGTTGTCCTTCAATTAATATTATAATTAAATTCTCAAAATAATATTTGTAACCACATTTAGTCATTGAAAGTTGAAAATGTTAAATCACTATTTATTACATTTAATTACTGAATGTTGAAATATTTCTATCGAATTGTGACAATAGATTTGATCAGTTACAAAATGAATATTTATTTACCTTCCACCAACAATGTATTCAACTTATTTTAAACTTAATTTGAAGTTTAAGGTTGCTTCATTTGAAGGTAATTATGTAGTTTGTGAAGTCTATAAATAATTCATTTGAAGATTTGTGTGTTGTGATTATGATTTTTGTTACTTCACGTGAATAATCATTTCTCAGTGTTCTATTTTTTATTTTTTTTTATCTTTTTAACTTCAATAATTAATACGGACTGTTATTCTTTTTTATGTTTTGAATTGAATTGTTATCTATTGATTAAACTAATTTTTCTTCACTATTTATGCTCCCACATAAGTTGATTAAATCGTTAGAATATTTAGTTTTAGTAATACTACTTTACTTCTCCATTACCATTTTGATAAGTTCACGCGAAGACATGTGAACACTGAATTGTGCAAATGAGGTTGTTTAATTTTGTCAATTTTCATATGTAAATGTTATTTCGTTTTATTTTATATACTGATTGATAAATTTACCTATAATTGCTAACTTGAGGTGCTACGAACCCAAATTATATGTGGTCTTTTGGGTTCAAGTCTCTTCATAGTTGAAGAGTTATACTAAATTACAAAGATTTGTTATAAGTCATTTGCCATTTTATAAAGCAATAAGATTCAATGGGTTTGAGTGCTCGATATATTAAGAACATACACTATTTTTGAATCTTTCTGTTTGCATTCTTTAATTGACATTATTTGACTATATTAGCTTCATGCTCTCACTGGTTACATAATTGTAAAAAATACTTTGTTTATTTTGTTATGCATCTAAATTGAAATGAATTGGTAGTTAAAATAAATATTTATCATTATTACATACAAACGTGGCTAATTTGGCATTTGAATACTGTAACAAACGGTATATTGTACCGTATTTTTAATGTCAGATTTTTGTATGTTAATGCAGTATTAAATTGAATATAATTATTTGAATATTTAAATAGAAATTTAACTTACAATACCGTTACTAAATTACGTGCAACACACGTATTACATACTAGTGAAAGAAAAGAGGTTTACAACCAGAATCATAAATCCGTCCCACAAAAAAGCCAGATATTTGATTGTAGAACGACTCTTTGTAAACCAAATTTGAATTTCATTACCATCTTTTCGAATTGGAAATCTCACTGCAGCTTGTGTTTTTGAAAAAGTGTATTGTACTACATTTCATCCACCTCCCCCAAAATTGCACACAATTATTCAAATCAATCTTCACTACCGTAATCTTCTCAAAAACCTTCTAAGCAGCTGTCGAACTATTAGAGGCCATTTTTAAGGTGAGTTTTCTTCACAATCATATTTAGTTTTTTTGTTCAAACTAGAATTTTTTTTATTATTAAAAACATGGACTCAAATTAGAAAACATTTTTTTGTTGAATCACCGGATTTTGGGGTAATTACTGACTCACATCAAAATTTTGCAGATACATATAAGTAATAGCGGTGAAGTGTAGTGAGAAAGAGCCTCGCTCGAGGAGTGTAATTAGGCGTCCATTTTCTATCTTAAAGAGGAATGCGCATTGTTAAAATGCCGAAGAAGAAGAAGAAATACATATTTGATGTCCCAAGAAACGAATGTGAGTTGTGTTTTTTTGGATCGATTATACCATTTTTGTCTTGCTCAATATTTTGTAGTCGTGTTCTATGTTTCAAAATTGTTTTTAATGTCGCATGTGTCGTGACATTATTTTGAATAGAACATTGTTGATGTGTTTTTGACATAGAATGTACATTTGTTACATCATACCCCGTTGAAAATGCATATTGTTGATAGTGTCTTTCAATAATTTGTCTTATTGATTGAATGTTGTGAAAATACAATATGAAATTATTGTTTCTTGATTCTTTTTTTTTTCTTTTTTTGGAATGAGTTTAGCAGATGTGAAGTTACTGCACCAATCATGATTTTTGAGTTGTTTATTACACATTAACACTATTGTTGATTGTATGTCATGAATTATCTATTAGTTTGTAACTTTGTGATTATTTTTATATTTATGATGATGAAGGTTATGAGACACGTCAAAGTATCACCAACACAAGAAATTTGTTTGTTTAGGTCAATTTGTAGCACAATAATTGGTGTTGTATATAAAAATATCTCAATCTTACGTGGATAGGACAAAGAGCACACGTAGCACGACAATAGAAGTATGCCGGGCAACCCTTAGCTTATTTCTTAAGCCTCAGCAACCGAAGCATATCAAGAAGCCTCGTCGTGCAGAACATAAATTCAACACTTGGAAATCATTAGAAACGAGGAATAATACATATGTAGCCTCGTCCCAGCCTCAGATCTAGCTAGATGAGGCTTCATAGTGCAAAATTTGACAAACTCCACTACAATCTTAATGCATACGTGCACAAAAACTTCTGTGCATGCATGTCAAATCTATTCCTTTGAAACCCTAAATTGATTAAATTTAGG
Organism: Forsythia viridissima; assembly: GCA_030279155.1. NCBI lineage: Eukaryota > Viridiplantae > Streptophyta > Magnoliopsida > Lamiales > Oleaceae > Forsythia > Forsythia viridissima. Next base: position 21,335,060 of record CM059045.1, on the reverse strand, counting down.
GACATTTGGAATTGGAATGTTGTATTATTTCTAAATCAAATGGTTACAAAAGTCTGGAAAATGACCTAAATACCCATTACTGTCAACCTATAAATACAAGGTCCCCTTATCATTTGAAGGTAATGAAATTTCTCGTCAAAGTATATATACACAAATACATAAGATTACTTATGTGCATTTCCAATGTTTTGTATATATATTTTTCCGTGCTAACTTGATGATCAGAGTGTCTTCGGCCACTACACCGCCACCGTGTAACTGGTCTTCGACAGGGCCGGCCCTGGCCCTAGGCGGCCAGGCAACCGCCTAGGGCCCCCGGCCATGCAGGGCCCAAATTTGGCCCCTTTTTTTTTGTTTTTTTGTTTTTTTTAAATAAAGATCAACTTATTTAAATATGAAATAAGTCTAAATAGAAAATAAATTCAAATCTAACATACATTATCTATCTTCATCTAGTTATTAAATTGTAGACTATGCAATTTTCTTTTTAAACATCATTTTAGACATTTTTATCTTGAATAAAAACGATTTTCCAAATTGTTAGGATTTGAAAAATAAATAAAAGGGCAAAGAATAAAGAACATAAAGATTTATATAGTCCTATAAAAAATGATGATTTTTGTTTATAATAGATTAGTCCTATATATAATAACACAATGAAAGTTTTCTAATTATAATGAAACTATAAGGCAAAATTTTGAAAAACGCCCTTAATTAAGAAAATACAAATACCATATACCTTTCGGGGGCGCTGCGCGTTCAGCTCTGCGTAGCGCAACATATTAGGCTCCACATCTTAACACAAATTCTAATCATTTTTTAATTATCTCTCAAAAATTTATAATTTAAAAATATCTCAATATATTAAGAGCCCCATTTTAATTTTCGCCTAAGGCCCCCCAAATCTCAGGGCCGGCCCTGGTCTTCGACAATCTAACTTGTAATCAAGTGTCCGGTGTTGACTTTGTGCAAACCATAGTGTGAAGGTTTATGTTGGCTTCAGGTCTAGTCAAATTTTGACGTCAACAATATTGACGTTGTCTATGGAAAATGCACGAAAAGCCAAGAGTAAAAAAGAGTAAGACTGAAAAAAGAGTGAAAATGAGTGGACATGTGTCCAATAGTGATGATAATACAAGGAGAATGAGAGATCAAAGTCTGACATCTTCTGGTAGAGAAAATACTCGAAGAAGAAGAAATAGAAGGCTATCGAGAGTGGTGTCATGGCTGCAAACAATTGAGAATATGGTTACAAACATGCAGCGCTTTGCCAAAGAAAATGTTGCCATGAGATAATTCTTCATGCAGCAAGGACAAGAAGCACTGCCTCAATGAGAAGAAGGCGGAGAAAGACAAGCACAAGAAACAGTAAAAATTCCCCATGTCTCACATTCTTCTTAGTCGACTTCAACTCACCTACTGGCTCGCTATGTGGAGGAGAACAATTACCTCACGTGAGCGAAAATAGAGACCTTCTAGGTTCGCCAGTGTTTTAGTAGGTTGGGAGGTACTGAGGTGGCAAGGAATAAGGCAATGCATGGTTATGGAAGAAGGAGCGGACACGAGGACGTTGGCCCCACCGTCAAAGTGGAGGACTAGCGTTCTCCTCACTATCCAGTAGATGGGATGGCAAATAGAACTCCTCATCTAGAAGAAATTGACGATAATGATGAGTACGCGCCATTCTCCGATGCAATAAAGGCATTGGGAAAGCCGAACAAGTTTTCCATGCTAAAAATGCAGAAGTATAATGGGAAAGGCAACCCTGTTGATCATGTGAAGGAGTACAATACCCACATGAATTTCTTATGAGCAAGCACTGCGCTTAAGAAATGGTACAATAGGCTGACGCCTGGCAGCATTCACAGCTAGCCAAATTTGAAAAATCAATTTATTCACATGTTCACGGCGAAAACCCCTAGCTCAGCCCCTGCCAGACCAATCCATGATATGAGGCAGGAGCCAAGAAAATCTTTAAACATTTACCTCAACCACTTCACAGATGAAATGATTAAAGTGGAGAGCATCCCGTAAAAAACTGCTTTTCAAGCACTGAAGTCTGGGCTAAGCCAATCGACTCCCTTTTGGAGGGATGTACATTATTGAAAGCATGCTTCGTATGATGAGTTGGTGGACAAGATAAAAGAAGAAATCCATGATCAGTAAATAGTATGACCAGTTGATTTGCAGTAGATGCAGGGCTACCCTATGGGTAAGGGAAAGGCCCTGATACTTTGTAACCGGGCATCGTGTCTACCTCATCCGAGGTAGTCATACTAAACTCCTGAGATGAATGTTGTTGATACTAGCGTGATGTAAAACCAGAGAGGTCTATGTTTAAATTCTAGAGACAGGAGGACTCTATCTCCCGTAAAGTATTGCACATATCATCGTACTGATGTGCATGATAGAACTAAATGTGTAAACACGATGACAACAATGGAATGTCTTATTGCTGAGAGAGACTGATCCTCTAATGTCATGCAATCAGGCAGAAGAGCGTATTGAATTCACAACAAATACCACATCAGCCCCGGGATCAGGTTCCACAAGAAGATCAGATCAACCTAGACAGAATCCCCACACCGTTTGAAACAGTCAAGGGTCGACCCAAAACATATCGAATTGAAGACTTGGACAGGACGATACATGCTCACTCTTGAAATATGGAGCATTTGAGGAAGTAGTCATTGGCAAATTTGTGTTAATTGAAAATCAATCTTACTCAATTCGTATGATGCATAGTTATTTTTGCGCGCCAACCGATGCTATGGAACTTTTGCTTCAGGAAGGAAATTTGTTAGTCTTGGCTTGGGTTCTCTACTAGGTCTTGATTTCAAAAGGTTCGTACCTAGTTGGGTCATCTGGAGACGGTCAGCCATGTCCAAAGAACGGGTGGAAAGTAGTCTTGAAAGACCAAACTAAAAGGTTAAGGCAAGCATACCTCAAGGTAAACTCAGGAGAAAGGACCCCCGGCAACTTTGGAGTTGAAAGACAGATGTCCCAAAAACTTCCTATTTGACATATGCCTTCTCTCAGAAAACGACATCAAGAACTTGTATATCTCAAAATTGACAGTGAAGACAATTCTGTCTTTATGGGGAAAGGAACGTATCGAGCCAACTTTTTATTTTTTAGATTAATTAGTTTTATTTGTATTTTTAGTTTATAATTGCAGTGTAATAGTTTATTTATTAATTTAATTTAATATAGTTAAACGTAGTTATAGGAGTTATGGGATCATGTATTAGTGGGTAGGTGTAACTACATTTTAAAAATTAGTGGGAATCATCGTGTAATTTATATCTTTATATATAGAGTAATAGAAATAAAATAGAGATAAAAATTTGTATGTGTTATAAATCTAAAGAGAAATAGAGGAAAACTAGAGACAGAGAGAGAATGCGTTGAAAAAGAATGAATTTCATTAATAACCAGGGTCCTCTATTTATAGAGGTTTCTAGGGGCATAATAGTTATTTACATTTATATTATATAATACTATATAATATTATAACACTCCCCCTTAAATGACTATCCGTTCAACAATTACAAAATGTGTACAGTTAACTTGGAGTATTGTGATACTGCCTCGTTAAAACCTTGCCAGAAAAATTCAGTGGGATAAAAACTGGACGATGGAAAAAGAGTACAGCTACTCCTCCTGATGTTGATCACTGAAGATCTATAAGTCGACGCATCCCAATTTCATATACCAATTTCTTGAATGTAGATGTCGGTAATGCCTTGGTGAATAAGTCTGTCATATTATCATTTGAGCGAATTTGTTGAATATCTATATCACCATTTTTCTGAAGTTCGTGGGTATAGAAAAATTTTGGAGAAATATGTTTTGTTCTATCCCCTTTGATGTTACCTCCTTTGAGTTGTGCAATACAAGTTGCATTATCTTCATACAGTATTGTTGGACTCTCTTTTGTTGAAGGTAATCCACAAGATGCTTGTATATGATGGGTCATATTTCTCAGCCACACACATTCTCTACTTGCTTCATGGATTGCAATAATTTCAGAATGATTTGAGGATGTTGATGTTAGGATTTGCTTTACAGATCGCCAAGATATAGCTGTTCCTCTACATGTAAACACATATCTTGTTTGTGATCTTCCTTTGTGTGGATCAGAGAGATAACCTGCATCTGCATATTCCACTAAAGAACACTCAGGTTTTTACAAGTAAAATAATGCCATATCTATAGTACCTTTCAGGTAACGAATGATATGTTTAACACCATTCCAATGTCTTTGAGTTGGCTCAGAACTATATCTTGCAAGTAGATTTACAGAAAAAGCTATGTCTGGTCGAGTGCAATTTGCAAGATAAGACAATGCTCCAATTGCACTAAAGTATGGTACTTCAGGACTAAGAATATTTTTCCCATCTTCAAGTGGGCGAAAGATATCCTTTTTCACATCAAGTGAGCGAACGACCATAGGAGATGCTAGTGGATGCGCTTTATCAATATTAAAGCGTTTCAATACTTTTTCTGTATATGATGATTGATGAACAAATAATCATTCTTGGAAATGTTCAATTTGCAAACCATTACAGAATTTGGTTTTTCCCAAATCTTTCATCTCAAATTCATTTTTCAAATACTCAGCAGTTTTGTGGATCTCTTCAGGAGTGCCTACAATGTTTAAGTCATCAATATAAACTGCTACAATTGCAAATCCAATATTCGTTTTCTTTATGAAAACACATGGGCAGATATCATCATTTTTATAGCCTTCTTTCAATAAATATCCGCTAAGACGATTATACCACATACGTCCTGATTGTTTTAATCCATACAATGATCTTTGTAATTTGATTGAGAACATTTCCCTTTTGCATGAATTATGTGCTTCTGGCACTTTCAGTCCTTCAGGAACTTTCATGTATATGTCACTATCAAGTTAATCATACAGATAGGCAGTTACTACATCCATGAGGCGCATATCAAGCCTTTGTGATACAACTAAACTGATTAAAAATCTGAATGTTATTGTATCCATTACGGGAGAATATGTTTCATCATAATCGGTTCCAAGTTTTTGTGAGAAACATTGTGCTACAAGTCGGGCTTTGTACTGAGTAATTTCATTGTTTTCATTTCGTTTTCTTAGAAATACCCACTTATATCCTACAGGGATAACATTTTCAGGGGTTCAGACTACAGGTCCAAATAATTTGCGTCTCTCCAAAGAATTTAATTTCGCGTGTATAGCTTCTTTTCATTTTTGCCAATCATTTCTATTTTGACAGTCTCGTACGGAATGTGGTTCAGGCTCTTCACTTTGAACAATATCAAGAGCTATGTTAAAAGCAAAAATATTGTCCATAACAATATCCTTTCGTTCCCATAATTTATGAGATAACAAATAATTTATTGAAATCTCATAATTTTCGGACACTTGTGGTTCTTCAGGAACCATATTTTTAGGATTTGATTGACCAACCTCTTTAGGTTGGTTTTTCTCTTGTACTTTTCTTTTTCGAGGTACTAAGTCTTTAGCACCAACAGGTCGGCCACGTTTTTGGCGTATTTGTGGGTCACTTGCTATCACAGATTGTCCTACAGGAACATCTATTTTTGCTGGAGTATTTGCTGCTGGGATATATGACTTTATTACTTTTCTTGTATCAACAAATGCATCAGGCAATTGATTTGCAACATTTTGCAGGTGAATGATCTTTTCTACTTCTTGCTCACATTGATTACTTCAAGAATCAAAGTGAGTTAATGTTGGTTCATTCCAACAAATTTTACGTTGTTCTTGAGAATGTAGATTTGCTACTCCCAAAGTTGAAAAATTTGTTTCATCAAAATGACAATCTGCAAATCGTGCAATAAATAGACCACCTGTTAAAGGTTCAAGATACCTGATGATAGAGGGTGAGTCAAATCCCATATAAATTTCAAGTTTTCGCTGGGGACCCATTTTATTACGCTGTGGTGGTGAGATTGGTACTTGGACTGCACAACCGAATACTCGTAAATGAGAAATATTAGGTTCTTGACCCAGTGCAAGTTGTAAAGGTGAATACTGATGATAAGCAGTTGGTCTTATACGAACCAATGATGCAGCATGTAATATAGCATGACCCCAAACAGAAGTTGAGAGTTTTGTCCTCATAAGTAATGGCCTGGCAATAAACTGCAGACGTTTAATAAATGATTCTGCTAAGCTATTTTGTGTATGTACATGCGCATTCCAATTGACATACAGTAATCATCAAATGCTTGGGATCTAAATTCACCAGCATTATCAAGACGAATTTTCTTGATTGAGTATTCGGGAAATTGAGCTCGCAATTTTATGATTTGAGCAAGTAGTCTAGCAAAAGCAGCATTTCTTGTTGAAAGCAAACAAACTGGGACCATCTTGTTGATGCATCGATCAAAACCTTAAAATATCGAAATGATCCACATGTTGGGTATATCGGCCCACATATATCTCCATGAATTCTTTCCAAGAAAGTAGAAGATTCAAAATTAACCTTTACAGATGAAGGTCTAATGACTAACTTGCCTTGCGAACAAGCAACACATGGATACTTATCAGGTAAAAGAATCTTCTGGTTCTTTAATGGATGTCCATGTGAATTGTTAATTATTCGTCACATCATTGTAGCTCCCGGATGTCCAAGTCTATCATGCCAAAGTATTAAACTTTTGGGATCAATGAACTTCTGGTTCACAACATTATTTATTTTAACTGTTTTCATAACTGTATAATATATCCCAGAAGGTAGTGCTGGGAGTTTTTCATGTATCTGCTTCTGGCCAGACACAAAAGAAGTTATGCAAAGATATTCAACACCATTTTCTTCTATTGTCTCAATGTGGTATTCATTGCAGCGGATATCTCTGAAACAGATCAAATTTCTTTGAGATTAACTAGAATAAAGTGCATCTTCAATATATAATTTTGTATTATTTGATAAAATAATACAAGCTCTTCCAGAGCCTTCAATGATATTCGATACATCTGCTATCAGAATAACTTTATTTTCTACGAGTATTAAGTCTAGAAAATACTTTTTGTCCTGAAGAATGGTATGCGAAGCTGCACTATCGGCTAAACAAATATCTCGATAATTCATCCTGAATTTATAATCCAATAGATCATTTTAGAAATGAAGTATACAACGAAAAGAATTTAAAGCATAAAGAAATACTTTGATTAACCATGAAATAGATCACTAATACAAGTCTCAAAATTTAAACAAAACAACAAAATAAATTGTAACATAAATTTGCCAAAACAAGACTGTGTGATAAACTAATCAATATTATTCTCAACATGATCAGTAATGCCATTAGTGACAAAATCAGAGATATCTAAGTGAGTTGCATCAGTTGAATAATCAACAAAATTTGTCTCAATTGAGCCTTCTCCTTTGATTGATTGTTGGTACAGATCCATAAGATGTTTTTCCGTACGACAAGTACGAGACCAATGCCCTTTCATTCCACATCTATAGCAACTTTCTTCGTGCTTCTTTTTGAATGTGATAGGTTTCTTAAAGTTGCTATCTTGTTGCTGATAGTGTTGCTTATTATCTTGTCCACGATAGCGACCACGTCCATTTCCAAGTCTAGAACTATATCCACATTCAGAACCATATCCACGTCCACGTCCACGTCCACGTCCACGTCTGTGTCCGCGTCCGCATCCATGTCCATGTCCATGTCCATGTCCATGATATAATATTGCATTTGCTTCAGGCAATGCTGTGGAACCAGTTGGGTGTAGCCCATGATTTTTCATTAGCAATTCATTGTTTTGTTCAGCAACTAAAAGGCAAGATACTAGTTCAGAGTACTTTTTAAAACCATGCTCACGATATTGCTACTGCAGGAGCACATTAGAGGCATGAAAAGTAGAAAATGTCTTTTCTAACATATCCTCTTCAATGAGCTTTTCTCCACATAGTTTTAATGTTGAAGATATCCAGAATAGTTCAAAATTGTACTCATTGATAGTTTTAAAATCATGCAGACGAAGATGTATCCATTCATAACGGACTTTGGGAAGGACAATGGTCATTTGATGATCAAATCTCTCTTTGATATTTGTCCAAAGAGTTTGTGGATTTTTCACAGTGAGGTACTCAATTTCAATCCATCATGGAGATGGTGACGGAGGAAAATAAGTGATTTTGCACGATCCTGCAGGAATTCTTTGTTTCCTTCTTTTATCGTTTCACCCAATCCTTTTGAGATAAGGTGGATGTCAGCGTCAAGTGTTCATGATAGATAATTTTTTTCTGCTATGTGGAGGGCAACAAACTCAAGTTTTGTGATATTGGCCATAGCTATATGATGAAAAAGAGAAAAATTAATTTTCAAAATAAGACGTATATATAAATGATAGTCAAATTGATCAATATAAATGACAATAAAATTGAATGTCATTTATAAGCAAATAATATTAATATAATGATCATCATTGAATTATATAAATTTACTCTTTTTAAATTACATAACTAGTTATAAAGAGAATTTCATTACACCACTTTATATTTATTAAATTAGTATAACTTAATTGTACATAAAGCAAGAGTTACAATTTTCATAGAATAAAAACAATAGAATTGACGGTGCCTAAATTGATTATCATAATGGAAATGGATATGATATATACGTCTATTTGTCCAAGGCGGTTATGGAAATAAAGCAATAATTTAATCCCTACATTATCAAACTTGTAGTCATGATAAGCCTGCAACCGTGTTTAATTTGGAAAATTTTCTTGACGCTAGCCGCAATTTCAATTTCCAAGGAGTTTGAAAAAATAAATCTGACATAATCAATCACTATTCCAATTTTCAAGAAAGCAAACATTTGCCTTGCCTTGTGTACGTCTACATACATATCCCATAATCAAATAACACCCACATACTATACCCATACTTATTAAAATAGTAGATTCAAATGGATTATTTATACAATATTTAATTATATGTAATTACACATAAGCACATTTAGAAATAAATTAAAGTGTCCAAAGAAACATAATTATATTTTGCTAGAGTAATTTAACTATTTAGGTGGTAAACATTATATACGATAGTATATAATTAGAACCATCCTTTGAAATGATATAATCACTTAGGAGGTACAAAAACATATATGAGTATAGTAAATTTAAAAAAACCATCTTAATGGCGGAGCCATGGAGGCATAAACAGTATGAGAAATAATTAGATCCATCCTAATGAAAGAACCATGGAGGAAAGAAAAAACAGTTTATGGAATAATTAGATTCATCCTAATGGCAGAACCATGGAGGAAAGAAAAAACAGTATATGGAATAATTAGATCCATCCTAATGGCAATACCATGGAGAACAAACATGAAATATTTAGACCATCCAAATGATAAAATCATGGAGGTATATGAAATATTTAGAACTAGTAGAACCAGCTTAAAACCATGCATTTAGGTGCTAGAACCAGCTTTTAGGTAGTAGAATAAGATATACTTAGAACCCACATTTGTCAATTCAGTTGAGGAATATTTCTTGTTTAATTTGGCTAGAGTCTTCGTGCTGATAACGTGTTATAAATATAAAGAAAAACAAAAGAAAACTAGAGAGAGAGAGAGAGAGAGAGAGAGAGAGAGAGAGAGAATGCGCTGAAAATGAATGAATTTCATTAATAACCAGAGTCCTCTATTTATAGAGGTTTCTAGGGGCATAATAGTCATTTATATTTATATTATATGATATTATATAATATTATAACAGTATGGCATTTTTATATTTTTGGAGGTAGAGTTAGACGAGAACTCAAAATTGGAGGTCTAGCTCTCTCGACGAGCCTATCTTTTGTCTATTTTTACCATATTGTGTTACTTTTTGGTACATAAAAATTGTATATATCGTCTAGTACCAGAGTTAGACATGGATCAGTTAATTGAGAAAATATAGAAAACTTGAAAAATATGATCGAAACTATGTTTAATTGTTTAAAAAACTTTGGTGTAAGATGAACAAATTATTCAAGAAATTAGATGCAAATTTGCAGTCTTTACCAATCAATCAAAATATTAGACAAACAAATGGAATTTTAAAGGTCTTGAATAAAGTTGGGGATACAACGGAATATGTGCATATGGGCCGATGTCAACATTGCAAGAGTAGTTGAAGGAATGGTGTCGAAATTACATTGTAACGCTCCGAATTTTCTCAACTTCGAGGGTCACTAAAATAAATGTTTAAATAATATATGAAGACTCCAAACAGGTTTCTCGTGCCCTTGAATGATTTTAAAATTTTAACTATTGCAGAAAAATAACAAGCGCGCAAGGGAAAAGAAATTTACTTCTAAATTTTAAGGTATTTTTTACCTATACCGTGATAGGTATCGCCATAATTTATTTGACCATCCAAACAAACTCCAAAAATTACAAGATTATAGACTTAGATACTTGGGACCTTGGACTAGGCCATATTAAAATTTAAGACCTTAGCTACGTCGTTTGGTAGGTGAAAAAATTAGCCAAAGTTGCTTAAAAACTGTCTTCAGCAGCCTGCTAAAACATTCATAATAAATTCATACGATTGAATTTTTGAGTGATTCCAATTGTCGCTATTAGACAACCTATAAAGATTTCCATAGCCACTAATTTTATTCAAAAACTCCAAATATACAGAGAGTTTTGATTTTTCAAAGTAGGGGCCGAAAACTAAAATTTCAGAATGTAAAACGAGGCAATTTCTACTTTAAAAATTAAATGACAATTAAACCAACATCTCATTTTTCCTCTTTCTTTACATGATTAAATACTGTAAAACCAACATCTAAATTATAGTATTTAATCATGATTGACTCGATCATCACGACGCCAAAACTTAGTTTAAACATAATAAGTCCATTTTATGATCGCTAGCCTACATTATCGTGCCAATGTCAACCATTTCAATCTGAAAATTTATTCATTTTGGGATGAGTATTTCATAAGAAACACTCAATAGGAAATTCGGAAAAAATTATACAGAGACATAAATACTCATAACATCACTTCAAACGTACATAGGAACAGCTTAATTTGGCAACCGGCACCCATGAACTTAAATATGATTTCCTTCAATCACTATCATGCACATGTGATTACCTTCAATCACAATCATAAAATTCATTCATAGATAATTAACATGGCATTTATTTCACATAATAACTTTCTCAAAATCATTTATAAATCATAACTTGAGTAGTAAATAAAACTACCTTAAAATAGAGTTTTCGGTTGAAGTTGTAGAATAACTTGTCACTGCACCTTTCCTAAAAGCACACTTGCCTTTTTGTTTACAAGATTTGTGAGATGTAGGAAGATTTAAGGAAAAGTATTAGATTTAAATATGGGCCGAAAATCTGAACTTTTTGGATAGTTTAAAATGTGTTCTAGGGGTGGAAATTTGGAAAGAATGACGACTTATTTGCTGGCCGAAACTTAAGGGAGGAGGTGAGAGTTTTTGTTGATGTTTTGGAGATGATTTTTGGGAACAATGGATGAATGTTGTTGGAAATTTGGGGACTGAAAAGAGGGAAAAAGTTAAGCAAAATAAATGTGTTAGAAGCTTATTGCTGGAGGTGAAACTTGAAGAGAAATGGACTAATCTTTGCTTGATAAAAATCGGGACTCTAAGCCTATTGCTGGGATATTTTTTTGGTGTTTGTAATGAGATAAATTAAAGAGAACTTAAGGGTTGAAAATATGGAGTGAAATTGCAAGTGTAGGATGGGAAAAATAAAAGGAGGTAAGTGACTTAAGGGAGGTAGAGAAATGGATGAGTTGTTGGCCTTTTGGAGTTGAAAAACTGGGGCTGATTGTGGAGACTTAAGGGGTCGGTTTCTTCTAAAGAACATGGTGCACTTAGCTGAGGTTTGAAGTGGCAAACATGGGGTTAATAATGGCTGATCATGGAGTAGGGGGGCGATTTCTTTCTTTTGGTAGGGTGAATTTCAGCCTTGCTTGAGAAAACCTTCTGGCACAGTTTGGCAAATTGGGGGGAAGGCTTGGGACGTTTTTCTAATGAAGGAATGGCAGGAATTTAGCTGTAAATAAATGATGGAAGATGTGAGGGAAATTGGTATATAATGGGCTGAAGTGGAAGAGATCATGGGTGGTTAAGTTTTTGGATTGTATTGGCTGTTTGGGGGCTAATTTTGGCATGAGATTAGAGGTTGTTTGGGTGTTTATTTTGGCATAAAAAAATTGGTCTCGGTGAAGGACAAAAATCCTATGTTTGTCACAAAGACAAGTACATAAAAAAAAATCTAACGCGACTAAAGTGTTTAAAATATACTAACAAGTTCACAACAACGCTGAAAATTGATATTTATTTTTTTGTGAAATTTTAAATGCAAAAAAAAAAAAAAAAATTATATTCGCTACATCTACTTTGTGCCTTATGACATGAGGTGTCAAAGGTTAGCAAACCAAGAGCTTCCTGGTAATACAAGTGGAAGTGGGCCATTTGATATGGCACACAAAGTAAGAGAGATCGAAAGATTTTATAGCACATTTATGGTCTGTCCTAACATGGACTTTTCTCTCTAAGATCATTGCAGTCGCTTCCTCATAAGTTATACAATTCCTAAAATACAACAACTCATTTTACCATGTGTAGTATCATGTACGTACTTTCTTAATATCGAAACGTAGAATACATCGTGCACTGCCAAAAGCTCGGGTGGCAATGCCAAACGATACATCACATTTTCAATTTTTTTCAAGAATTTCAAATGGGCCGATGAAACGTGGTCTCAATTTTCCTTTATTACCGAAACTTAGTATTCTTTTCATAGGGGCTACCTTCAGAATTTTTTTTGCTAACCCCAAACTCTAATTTTTTTTCTTCTTTAGTTGGCATAACTTTTATGACAGTCTTGCGTTGTCTTAATTTTGGATATGATCTTGTCTATTGCTTCCACTATTTTCTCAACCAACTATAGGCCTAAAATTCTTCTTTCGCCAACTTCATCCCAACAAATTGGCGAACGACATCGACAACCATATAGTGCCATGTCGATGGTAGCTTGAAAACTATTATTGTAAGCGAACTCCACCAACAGTAGTTGACTATCCCATTTACTACCCAAATCCAGGACGCATGCTCTCAACACATTCTCAAGGATTTGAATAGTTCATTCTGATTGCCCGTTGGTCTGAGGATGATAAGTTGTGCTAAATTTTAATTTACTACCCAAAGCTCTTAGAAGAATTTTCCAGAAATTTGATGTAAACCTTAGGTCCAGCCAAAATTCACATTTCTTGAATTTGCTATAAAATTTTTCCCTCTGCAAGGTCTCCAATACTGTCATCGGGTGCTCTTAATGTTGCTCAGGATTTTTGGAATAAATCAAGATGTTATAAGTGAATACAATGACGAACCGATCTAAATTTTGATTAAAATTTTTTATTAAATCCATAAATACCACCTCCAAAGGGCATTACTGTAAGTTCAAAATACCCATAGCGAGTTCGGAATATTGACTTTGATATATTCGATGGTTTGATCTCCAAGGTCTACTTCATTCTTCATCTTCTCTCCAAATGTACATTTTGTCTCCTCTCAAAACAATAAGAGTGGGGAAGAATTATATTTTTGGATTTGCCTACCTCCTCCCTCCCGGAACGTGTAGTCCACTTGAAAAAAATTCAAATGTGAGACATTGATCCAAAGTTTCTCTAATCAGTTTTGATCTTAAGTCCTTAACCCATCAACAAAAAAGTCACATTAGTATACGAAAGTAAATGAGTTAATTCTTTGAATATATTAAGAAAAATCATTTAATATGGGTGGGCACTATAGACCCCTTATTAAAGAGAAAAATGGAGAAATTAAATAAAAGATTATGTTAAACTTAAATTAAATAGGTGGGCATATTATTTTTGGCCTACTATGATTCAACTTAAATTGAAAATAAAATTGTTTGGATTAATGGCGTTTTAAAATTTTTGCTACTTTTAAGCTTGGATTGCCATTGGTTTGTCGAGCTTTGATAAAGGTAATAGGACATCCTCTAAGTCGTTTCGTGGCCCGAGCTTGGAAGAAGGCTTAAAAGTATTAATATTCTCAATTTAAATACATAAACTATTCTAATTTATTCAATAATATTTTGAAACTTTAGTTATTTATAGTTAGAAGAAATAGTTATGTGAGTTGAGTCCTTGTTTGTTGCAATTTTAGGTGATATTGCTTTAAAGACAAATGATAAAGACAATGTGGCATTTGTGTAGTCTAATGTGCATAAGACAATTCAGGTAATTGTTATATCTTCTTATAAGGGATGCTTCTCCTGTACATGAACTATTTAAATATATAATAGATTATCTCATAATCTTCAATATACACGAAAAACGTTTATACATGGCAAATAGAGAATAGTATATGCATCCTACCGTTTTTTCAAAAAATAGATACTTGATAATTCGATACACTATTTGCTAAATTATGGTTTTTATTATTGATATGAATCCCAATAGATAAAAATTGGAATAAAAAAGTAAATTTACTTTGGATTTATCCTTCGAACAGCATATTAAAGTAAAGTCAAGAGATACAATGGTGAATAGTTCGTGCAAGCTGGTACAACTCTTATTAATTAATATGACCGAGTATACCAAATTGTTGAGCACTTGTAGTTTACCTACCGGATAAGTATGCCACAGATAAACCTAAAAATGAGTTCGTAAATCATCTTTCATTGACATTTTGGTAGATATGCAAGATATCATCTTTTAATGCTCATTATCAAAATAATTATGAATTAATGTTGTTCAACCCGTAAAACTTTTGCTTTTTCAAAAGCTTTTAATAGTTAAATGTGATTTATTGTTGGAATCTAATATGAAAAGTTTATTTTATTTTACTTTTTTTTAGAATTGACACTGTACAACATGAATTAAATATCAAATCTTGAGAATTTTTTGTATGATAATTACATATTTTTTTGATGGTCTGATTGCCATGTAATATTTGGATTATTGGAGTCTGAGAAAATACTGTATTTATTTTTATTCCTTTTGGACATGATTATCTACATTTAGTTGATTGTTAATACTTCTTCGTCGTGCTATTAATTCAAAGAAAATAGAAGAAATTTATATATAGATAACAAATGTATAATTTTTTTAAGTACATGTAAATTTTGAGGGCAATACTTCTATAAAGAGGAGTATTAATGTAATATTGCGATATTCCATATACATCTATTAGTAGTGATGTAGTTGAATAAATACAAAAAAAATGACTAACATTCCAAATGATCTTTGATTCATAAAGAATACTAATAATTTAGACAAAATATGAAGAAATAGTCTCATAATATTTTATTATCAATAGAGAAAAAAAAAACACCAAGAACTTTTGGTTGCTATTCACGATTTTTAAAAATACATAATTGTCAAACATTATAAATATTTCAACTATAGTTCCAAATCTCTCTTAAAAATAATTATTACGTCCTCATTTAAAAAAAACCATAAAATTAACAATAAAAATGAATAAACCACAATTTTAAATGTGTAAAAAATTTAATTGTACATTTAATAAATTGTTAAAAAAATTAATGTAGGATCATTGAATGTGGTTTTGGGAGGGCAAAAGACGTTTCATGAATGAATACAATTTTAATTTAATTAAGTAAACTTAAAATATAATATAATAAATAAAATATTATAAGATAATTGTACATTATTGAACAGTAAGAGTGAAAATTGAATTTTAAATTTTTGTAAGAATATAATAGTAAAAATATTTCTCCATTTTATGGCCTTTTAGATATAGTATAAATAAAAATATCGAATTGTCAAACATTATAAATATTTCAACCACAGTCCCAAATCTCTCCTAAAAATAACTATTACGTTCTCATTTAGTAAAAATAAAACCATAAAATTAGCAATAAAAAAGAATAAACCACAATTCTAAATGTTTAAAAAAATTTATTGTATATTTAATAAATTGTTACAAATTTAATGTAAGATCATTGAAGGTGGTTTTTGGAGGACAAGAGACATTTCATGAATGAATACAATATTAATTTAATTAGGTAAACTTAAAATGTAATATAATAAATAAAATATTATAAGATAAGTGTACATTAATGAACAATAAGGGTGAATATGAAATTTTAAATTTTTTGTAATAATAGAATCGTCTAAAAATATTTCTCTCTTTTAGGACTTTTTAGATGTAGTATAATATAATATAATAATAACAATAACTATTTTGTTAACATATTTCTCCCTCTAGGGCATTTTAGATGTAGTATAAATATTACATTCTCATTTAGTAGAAAAAAAAACTCCATAAAATTAGCAATAAAAATGAATAAACCACAATTTTAAATGTTTAAAAATTTTAATTGCATATTTAATAAATTGTTAAGAATTTAATGTAGGATAATTAAATGTGGTTTTGAGAAGACAAGAGACGTTTTATGAATGAATACAATATTAATTTAATTAAGTAAACTTAAAATATAATATAATAAATAAAATATTATAAGATAATTCTACATTAATAAACAATAAGTGTGAATATGAAATTTTAAATTTTTTGTAAAGACAGCATAGTCTAAAAATTTTCTTCTTTTAAAAACCTTTTAGATATAGTATAGATATACATAAACATATATATAATTCAACTCTTTCAAAATGCTTTAAAACATAATCTCAAACAATTTTAAAAACCACTACTAAGCAAGTATTGTGTTCATAAATGAATTTGAATAGGAATTATAGGGACCCGAACCCAGATGGGATGAAACCCTCTAAAAATTGGAGTATGCCACTTAATTGCTACGAGCGCACGGTATTCTTTAGTAAAAGGCGAAAGAACAGTTCGCTTTGTGCTCACTGCACGGCTGCTTGATTATTAAGTACGTCCTCAGCTGTTTTTATAATGAAGACCCCTCTTTCTCGCACTATTATTCTTTCTATGTGGGGATCTATATAATTGCATCTATCCACTTCTTCCCCCAGAAGCCTTCTGTTTTCTCCAACTGCAGAAACTATTCCTACCTAAAAATAGCTGTAAATAGATAAAAAATAAAAAAAAAAATCGAGTCCTCACTTCAAATATGAACAATCTTGAGCAAATTTATGCTCCATTAATTCAATACCGGTCAATTTTAAAAAAGAGGGTCGCAGGCCGTGGAGTAGAGGTGTCAAGATGGGTGGGCCGATCGTACACGCATCAGCCCACCCTCCTCGACCCGAAACCGCGGGCCGACCCGTGAACCGGGCGGGCTGTTCACAGGCCGAGGAGGCCAACCCGCGTGCCCTTCACTGGTCGAAGAGGCCGAATCGCGGACCGGCCCATGAACAGCTTTGATTTTTTTTTAAAAAAAAAAGGGCAGAAAATTCAAATTTTCATATTTGAAATGATATTTTAAAAAAAAAATAAAAAAAACAAATGGCATAGAACCGTTTAAAGTGAAAGATGTAACAGATGCGTGATGTTTTAGTCTTTAAATATATAAATAAAAAATAGAAATTGAATTAAAAAATTAACAAATGTGAATATATCATTGTTATTTATTTTTTATTTAGTAATTTAACACATTTTTTGTTATATATGTAAACATTTTTTTTAATTACAATGAATAACTAAATTTTTTTAGTAATTTCAAAAAAAAATAATTTTCTATTCATACGGGTCGAACTGGATCGAACCGCGGCCCATATGGGCTCGACCCGGATAGGCCAACAGGTGGGCCGGGCTCGTGTTCAATTTTTGTAGGCTTGGTTGACCCAGCCCGCAACCCATCGTGGCGCAGGCTTTTTCTAATGCAGGCCGTCACCGGGCTTCATCAGAGGCGGGCCTGACCCGGATTGACACCTCTACCGTGGAGCTTATGAACATGGAGAGATAAAGAAGCCATTACAATTGTTTCTTTCGAATATCAGTTTTCAATTTCATACATGAACATGGACTTAACAAGCATTACCTTTATTGAATCCAAAGTGGATTCGGCCCCCAGAAACATTCACATCTTCAATAATTAGTCAAGGATAGGCCTCGATTACAGATTGAACAGCTTTAATATGTTTGACAGTGTATCTAGTGAAGCCAGCAGCACTTAGAACATTTGTCCATTCTTTAAAAGTCCTCTCTTTTCCTTTGTCCGTGTGAGCCATCATCACCATATCGAGTGCCAAACCAACACCGTTAAACTTATCCTCTTCTCCTTCATCAATCACAGCCTCTGCAATGATCACTTTTCCTGTGTCCCCTGGAATTGCTTCTCTGCACTTCTTCAGAATGTTGATGCACTCGTCGTCTCCCCAGTCGTGTAATACCCACTACAACATATTATCAGATGAATAATGTCAATATTGATTGTATAAAAATGTAAACGACCCGTTTTTGCACTAACAAGTCAATTTTAGTCTTACTAAAAAGTGCTGCGAGCCCTTCTTACTCGAGACCCTAAGAGCATCTTGAGAGGTCCTGATAGCTCCTCGACATCCCAAGAGCTACTTGTGGGGTTTCGAGTAAATTTAAATAGGACAGGGGCGGCTGCACGAGAACCATACCATGAGGAAAGCAGCATCAGCCTTGGGAATTTTCTCAAACATGTTGCCACCAACATGTTCCACACCATCCCAATTTTGAGCACTAGATATCACATGAGGGAGATCGAAATTAATCCCCCGAATCCAAGGACACTTCTTGACCAAAATCCCAAGAGTAGTCCCATCACCACCTCCAACATCCACCAAAGAGCCAATTCCCTTGAACACATCTGCATAAATCTCAGTAATTGCTGACATTGCCACCCTTGCATGGCATGCCATTGCATCATTGATCAGCTTGTTATGTGCAGGATTTGCTGAAGCATAGCGCCATACATCCTCGCCGTGAGCAGTCGTGAACGCCGAAGCACCAGTCGCTAATGCGAGTGCACTTAGGCCGTGCCATGGCGCAAGCATCACCGGGCTGCTCTCTAGCAGCACAAAGGCAGCCATGCTGTTGTCCCCATTTTTCATAAGAAGACGCGAAAGGGGTGATTGAACATAACCGGTTGATTCTTGGCCGACACTAATTTCCTTAAAGATTTTGCGGTGGATCAAGAACCTCATAATGCGATAGAGAATTGGTGGCGAGCAACTGAGGGCGGAAGAAAGCTCCGGTAGTGTCATGGGGCGACCGTCGTGGCTTTCCAGGACATCGGCTATTCTAAGCTCAATGGCACACTTGACCACTGCCATTTCAGTAAAGCCAAATACATACTTCCAGATATCCACCTGGGCTTGTGCTTCTTCTTCACTTGTACATTTTGCTTCCATCTTTCTTCCAAGAAAACGAAAGGGAATCCGTAGCCATTATATTGAAGCTTTGAAGGGAAAGATCCTATTGTCTTAAGAGATTAAATATTTCAAGTGGAACATTAAATATGAATATATGGCAACAGGGGCCCTGTGGTTTAGTATTCAATTTCTTCACCAGCTCAACACTTCATAATGAACTTTTTTGGAGTGTCTGTGTGTACAAGTTATGATTTTAAGTCCTAGCTTTAACAAATAATTTTAGTGTCATGAGCATAATTGAGTCAGTTTTCCGACACTATAAGATGGGCCTGTGAAAGAAAGAACTGGGAGTTGGCGCCTACATACCTGGCAAGCTCCTACTGTTTTATTATTATTCTTGACTTGACTTGTTATTATTATAAAAACGAAAACGATGCTATACAGGAAGAAATCAATGCCGAGAAAAAAAAAAAAAAAGATTTAGTGAAAGTTGATGTAGGTGAACCATTTCATGATTCACGAGTTTGATTAAAATCGAGAAAAAGTCTTAAATAAGTGTTTAAGACAAAATATAGCTTTCACAGCAGAACTTGGTAATTTCGGCCATTTTGTCTTGCCTGCTGTCAACTCATGAATTTTAGAGTCCGTTGGTAAAATTTATTAACTAGTTTATTTGACAAAAAATAGTTTATTTGACAAAAAAGTTGGTCTTGGTAGCCGTCTTTTTTTACCATTCTTAGTCAAATAAATTATTTTGATCAAATAAACTAGTTTATAATCTCCACCAAACAGATACTTATAGAGCTGGCCAAAAGGCCAGGCATATGAAACGGTCGAAGAAGTTCCTCAACATCTTTTATGCAATTATGAATTCTATGGACTTTATAAATTTTAAGGAGGGTGTATTTAATCTGGACTTTTAAAATCTTGATTGACATTTTTTAAGTGATTGACATTAATGAATTTTATTAACTTTTATAGACTTTTATAGATTTTAACAGATTTTCATAGACTTTTATGAATTTTATTGTAAAAGACTTTCATAAACTTTCATGATTTTTAAGAACTTTTATAAACTTTCATTTTTTCAATTAAACATCTTGAATATAAAAATTTCATGTTCCACGATTACAAAAAAAAAAAAAAAATTCACAAAAGAAAGTCTAGTAATAATTTATTTAATTACATTAATATTATTCAATTCACAAAAAAATTGAATTTATAATTTTCTATTTATTTACTACAAGTAAACTACGTGAAAAGTCAATGACACAAATTATTCGCTAAGAGCATGTTCGGTGTAGTTTTTTTGAGAAAAAAATATGTTTTTTTGAGTACTTTATTGACTTTTCAAACTTTTTTGTAGTGTAAAAAGATTGAAAAGTCAAAAATTATAGTCAAAAAAATGAATGGTTACCGAACGTGGCCTAACTCTTTTCTTTTTCTTTTGGTAAAACTACGAACTTCTAAATTGCTTGTGTATATATTAAAAAAAAGAGAATGGCATGCGATTCTTTTTAAAAATATTTTTTCACATATTTTTTTATCCAGTTCATAATCTCATTTCTTACATTTAATAATATATAGATAACATATCATTACAACTCACCTCAATTATATAAATAAATAACCAAAAGTATCAATTGTTTTAAAACAATTTAGTACTATTTTATAAAATTAAAAAGAGAAATCACTAAAGGTCAATATTATTAACGTGCACAATATCACTCCACATATCAGTAGCTATAGTATCCCTCCACTCGTTATTACTCTCTCTTTGTTATTCTTGACTCTCATAAAATGGTACAAAGTTGTCCCCTTGATTATCTAACACCGATGATGAGGAAACTTTATTATCTTGTTCAACTGAAAACTCATTAGAACGACACTCCTTATGAAGAAAATTGTTTAATCCTGCACAAGCTATCACTAGCCCTGCTTGTGTTACATATGGAAATGGAAGAGCTGTTTTGAAAATTGTGAATCTTGATTTGAATATATCAAATATCAGTTCCATTACGTTTCTCAAAAATGCGTGTCAAATATTGAAGAACTCTTTTGCATTTTCAAGGTCACGGCCTTGACCAACAAAAAAACTAGAACCTAAAAATGTAGTGGGAGTCACATCTATTTTGTTATACAAAATAATTCGATGAAACCAAATGCTCAAGCAAATATCAAGGTTAACTCTTCCTCTTTTCTCATCATTTAACTTTTCGTGTTGCATCTACATAATCAATGACACTTTGAACCATGCAGGAACTCCCATCTTCAAAACCAACAAATTTATTATATTTGTTTTTGTGCTTTTCAAAAAAATAAATGACGTGTCCACAAAAAGATTCAAGGCTGCTTGGTGAGATACACATTGCTCTTCTTAAATACACTTAAAATTTTGTATTAAATGATTAGTGTTACAATTATATGAGAAAATAATTCAACTAATACCATTGTTAATTTCACGAAAAACCAAGTGTACAATGTTGTATTAATGGCCAAGTAGTGTTTATTACTGCTTAGAGTGCTTTTGCTAAAAACAATTCAATGAGTTTAAAACTCAAATCAATAGTTCAATTTCTCAAACAAAAAATTCAAAAAATCAAGAAAAAAAATAAATTAAAACAAGAATTTATCAAAGTGCAGAAAATTCAAGCCCCGCGTTAATTAGAAATTAGCAAATATCAATTGATTTCACAGAATAGTTTTATGTATTATATGTCAAAGTCTTCAAATATTCAATTCTATGAAAATTTGCTTATCATGGAAATACACGTTCTTCAAAGAAAATGAGAGATCGACATTGAAGTTACTTGAAACTCATCGAAAAGCAGACTAAACAACGGCGGAAGGGGCTGCGGTAGTATCTTTTGTCATTGTGTTCTTTTGGTCAACAGATTTGAAGACATAGAGAGGGAAAAAAAAGTATTTCAAAGTTTTTTGGGTAGATTAGAGAGAAATAAAGATATTGCTATTTATATACACCACTAAAAAGTCTATCAAAGTCTAGCATGTACAAATTTTTATTAAAATTATGACAATTTGAATACCCATAAATTTCGCAAGTTTTGAAAAATTCTAAATATAATAACACATGATTTTTAAAGACTTTTTAAAAGTCTATCAAAATCTAGCATGTACAAATTTTTATTAAAATTATTGACAATTTGAATACTCCTAAATTTCGTAAGTTTTGAAAAAAATCTAAATTGAATAACACGTGATTTTTAAAGACTTTTTAAAAATCTTTAAAAATCTATATTAAATACCCCAATACTTCTATAGAGATTAAAAAGTCTTAATTGAATACGCCTAAACTTTTAAACTCCATAAAAGTCTTTCAAAATATTAATTAGATACACCTCTCCTAAGGCAACTTATCGGTTGGAACTAATGACATGTAGCGCAAGGAGGACTAGGCTTTGTTTGATTTTTAAAGAATTGATTTTTGTTGCGATGATTGAAAAAATCAGTTGCGAGAAAAATTAGATAAGTGTTTAGTAAATTTTTGTTTTAGAATTGTTGTATATTTCAACGTTTGGTACATAAAAGGGTACTACAAGAAATGATGTCAATAGCGGCGACATATGTCGTCGCTGAATCCCCAGAAGTTGTCTCTTTAACTTTTTAGAGACGACAAAGTCGTCGCTCAATATTGCCGCAACATGTTAGTGTCTCTAGATATATAGCGACGACTTTATGTCGTCGCTATATATATTTGAATATATCGCGACGACAATGTCGTCACAACATTGTCGTGTCTATATCTCGAAAACAGATATAAAGGGACGACAAAGTCGTCGCTGTTATACAAAATAATAGCGACATGAAAATCGTCGCAATTAGCCCGTCGCCATACGTACTGCTCATATAGAGACGACAATGTCGTCACTATTACTAATTGTTTCAATTTACTACAGCGACGACAATGTCGCCGCTATAAATGTTTTGAATTTTTTTAAAATTTTTTTTTTATTTCCAAATAATATAAATAATATATAAAAAATTCTAAACATCTACGGACCCTCCAAACCGTCGTCCTCGTCCCCGTTCTCCTCCTCATCCTCCTCCTCCGCAGGCACAACTGGTATTTTACTTTTCAAAAACTCAATTTCACGCTGCATTTGGCGTAGCTGATCCTCGTACATGGCAAACCGAAGATCGTTATTCTGGGGGTCTGCAGAGGAGTGATGGGAAGTTCCTTGTGAGGCAAACGATGCAGCAGTCGAATCTAGTGAGGGAGAGGTGCCCTTCAGAACCCGGCCAACCCCACGGACATGATCTCGTCGTTCTCCGAAAACCTCCTTTGCAATAGCACGTTCGTCTAACGACGCGTTATTGGAGTCGACCTGTGTATGTTGAGTCTCTCTCAACTCAACAAGTTTATCCTGTTCAGTGAAAAAATAATAATAAATAATAATATCATGCATGTCAGATAAAATTATATTAACATAATTTAAAAATTCTCACATAATCACCAGCCGCCCGCGGGTTCACCCAATTGCCATCCCGGAAGGTGTGAAACGTCCGGAACGAATCAATAATCACCGGCCACTTCTGGGTCTCGGGGTCCCGCTACGACAATTTAAACGTAAAATGTAGTTAGTAGACATTTTTACGTAATGTAGTGTAGATATGTATAATGATATTGAAAATTTATATGTTGTACCTGATCGTAACGCATGGCAGAGAAGCTCTTCGACTCCTGCACGCTCGGGTATTTAGCCTTACTCCGATTGGCCTTATTTTTGGAGGACCGTTCCTGAAGGTATAACATATAATTGATTAGCAAAAAATGCATTAGTTAAAAAAGTATATAAAATATCATAAAAAATATATAAACAATACGTACCACGAAAGTAGGATTGGTGAAGAAGTCAATGCACTTTTGTCAGTCCTCGGCGGACATCTCGCCGTATGGTCGGCTCGGTCCATGCGCTTTTAAGTGATTATGCGCCTTGAGTTTGTAATCGCGATAATGATCGGCCGCCAAACAATCTACTGCGGCACATACTGCCCGGTACTCGTCGGACGACCGATCACCCTGCAGATCGAAGTAGCTCTGCAAGAGTGAAAAAAATTACGTTAATGTAGAAGTCGTGAAACAAGTATTTATTAAATGTACTAATACCAAAACTAATTTAAGTTCATACCTCGATAATGCTACGTAATCGTGCCCACTGCTCCTCTGGAACCTCTGTCCATGAAGGGTAGCACGGGGGCACCGTGAATCTCACTTGGTTCCCAACCAAGTGCGTGAAGTACTTCGTGTTATTCCCTATCTGCTGCATTGTGCATTCGACATTGTCGAACGCGATAGAAAGTGGCATCTTCCCGTTAGCCTGCCAAACCATCTCAAGTTTGATGCCTCGAGAGATACACCGT
This sequence comes from Forsythia viridissima, assembly GCA_030279155.1. NCBI lineage: Eukaryota > Viridiplantae > Streptophyta > Magnoliopsida > Lamiales > Oleaceae > Forsythia > Forsythia viridissima. The sequence continues at coordinate 21,310,403 of CM059045.1, read as the reverse complement.
CGCTTTGGCGGGGGTGTTGAAAATGAAAAAATTGGAAATTGTATTGATCATACGATTTTCAACGATATGTATAAAATAATAAATAATTACAATTTGAACGAAAAGTCTTACCAGACTCGCAGGCCGAAGGGAGCCGGTGAGATGGCTACTGTGGAGGATCTCCTGCATCATCACCTCCGTGCGACATCACGTCAGCCATACTAACACATGACATAATTGCGAACATCACGTCAGTCATACTAACTTTGAATGTATGTGAAAATTTGAATGTATTATATTTTATTTCCAATTGGTCCCTAAACTTATTTTATTGCAAATAAGTCCCTAAACTTTGAATTTATAGAAAAAACTTGAAGTTATTATATTTTATTACAAATTGGTCCCTAAACTTATTTTATTGTAAATAAGTCCATAAACTTTAAATTTATGGGAAAATTTAAATGTATTATATTTTATTTCACTTTGGTCCCTAAACTTATTTTATTGCAAAGAAGTCCCTAAACTTTGAATTTATGGAAAAAATTTGAAGTTATTATATTTTATTTCAAATTGGTCCCTAAATTTATTTTATTGCAAATAAGTCCCTAAACTTTAAATTTATGGGAAAATTTGAATGTATTATATTTTATTTCACTTTGGTCCCTAAACTTATTTTATTGCAAAGAAGTCCCTAAACTTTGAATTTATGGAAAAAATTTGAGGTTATTATATTTTATTTCAAATTGGTCCCTAAACTTATTTTATTGCAAATAAGTCCCTAAACTTTAAATTCATGAGAAAATTTGAATGTATTATATTTTATTTCACTTTGGTCCCTAAACTTATTTTATTGTAAAGAAGTTCCTAAACTTTGAATTTGTGGAAAAAATTTGAAGTTATTATATTTTATTTCAAATTGGTCCCTAAACTTATTTTATTACAAATAAGTCCCTAAACTTTAAATTTATGGAAAATTTGAATGTATTATATTTTATTTCAATTTGGTCCATAAACTTATTTTATTGCAAAGAAGTCCCTAAACTTTGAATTTATGGAAAAAATTTGAAGTTATTATATTTTATTTCAAATTGGTCCCTAAACTTATTTTATTACAAATAAGTCCCTAAACTTTAAATTTATGGAAAATTTGAATGTATTATATTTTATTTCAATTTGGTCCATAAACTTATTTTATTGTAAAGAAGTCCCTAAACTTTGAATTTATGGAAAAAATTTGAAGTTATTATAATTTATTTCAAATTGGTCCCTAAACTTATTTTATTACAAATAAGTCTCTCAACTTTAAATTTATGAGAAAATTTGAATGTATTATATTTTATTTCAATTTGGTCCCTAAACTTATTTTATTGCAAAGAAGTCCCTAAACTTTGAATTTATGAAAAAAATTTGAAGTTATTATATTTTATTTCAAATTGGTCCCTAAACTTATTTTATTGCAAATAAGTCCCTAAACTTTAAATTTATGAGAAAATTTGAATGTATTATATTTTATTTTACTTTGGTCCCTAAACTTATTTTATTGCAAAGAAGTCCCTAAACTTCGAATTTATAGAAAAATTTGAATTTATTATATTTTATTTTACTTTGGTCCCTAAACTTATTTTATATTAAAGAAGTCCCTAAACTTTGAATTTATGGGAAAATTTGAATGTATTATATTGTATTTCAAATTGGTCCCTAAACTTATTTTATTGCAAAGAAGTCCCTAAACTTTAAATTTATGAAAAAAATTGATTTTATTATATTTTAGTTCACTTTGGTCCCTAAACTATTGGAAAATTGCAAATAAGCAAAACTCAGTCCAACAATCAATCCAAATCAATACAAAAATCAGTTCCAAAATTTAACTTTAGTCCGATACAATTCAATCCCTAAAATGCTCCTAAATCCAACTCCACTTAACAAACCCAACTTCAACTCCTTGTCCTCAACTCAATACATCATTTATATGAAATCAACAAAATCAAAAAATTAAAAAATCCAAACAAAATGAAACTGAAAAAACTGATTAACACGAAACAACAAGAAAAAATCAAGAGTTTAAAATTTTATGTGTGTGTCTGTGTGAGTTTAGAATTTATGTGTGTGTGAGAGAGAGAGAGATAGAATTTATCTTCAAAGAAAATTAATTCCCTCGCATGACCCACATTTCATGTGATACTGTCAATCTTTATCTTTGGTAGGAAAAAGGTTCAACAAAATGAACACACACTTATCATTTGGTCTCAATCCAACACAAAGAAGATTCACCCTATCAAGATTACAATACAAGGGAAAGGCCATCATCATCATATGTATCAAATAAATAAATTAAAACATTATTTTCCATACTAATTGAAACCTATAATGAAAATTTAACAATTTAACGATTTAACGATCCCTAACATTTATTTTAGTGATGAATTAGCCCCTACAATTAGTTTATTACACACGAGTCTCTAAATTTTGAGTTTTTGTAAAATTGATCCCTAACTTTCATTTTAATGATGAATTGGCCCCTAAACTTAGTTTATTACAAACTAATCCCTAAATTTTGAGTTTTTGTGAAATTGATCCCTAACAATTATGTTACTGATGAATTGGTCCCTAAACTTAGTTTATTACAAATGAGTCCATCATTGATCCCTAACTTCCCTAAATTACCGACTTCATCAAACATGCAAAATCATTTATAAAATAATTTTCTCCCCCAAACAACAACATTCCCTAGCATTTCATCAAACAACAAGAACTGTGCAAACTCACCCCAACATTATTGCAAAAAATCATTCACAACATAATTAAAAAAATCATACACAAAAATCAATTTGCAAAATTATTCCCAAATATACAACATTCCATTGCATTTCAGTTTCATTCGGGAGTGCAAAATCAAATTCAAAGGCAGTGCAACATATAAAAAATTCAGAAATGAAGCAACATAGAAAAATTTCAAAAATTCATTGTGCCTCGTAACCCCGATTGAATATTTATGTGCCTCGAATCTAAACGAAGAAAAATTCAAAGGACTGAGTATTGCAGTTGAAGAAGAAAAAAAATCAAACATAAAAAATAAAAAAAAATCTAACGGCTGATGAAGAAGAAAAAGGATGAAAACTTACGGGTTTTGTATTGGAGTGCACACCTCAGGTCACAATGGGCTGATTCTGGCGTACGGTGGAAGAAGATAGCAGACGGCAGACGACAGCATCGACGATCACGCGAAGGCGCTGGAAGAAGAACAAGCAAAGCCAAAATGAAAAAGAAAAAGGTTACGCGTGAATTAAAAGGTCTGACTCTATAGCGACGACATATGTCGTCGCTATTAATCACTAAAGCGACGACATTTTTTCAGCTTTTAAGAACACGCGCCTAAAGTGGCGCCCAATTTTCAGGACAATAGCGACGACATATGTCGTCGCTATTGAAAATACAATACAGAAAATTAATTTTTATTTGAAATAATTTTTATAATTATTAATTTTTAATATTTAATATTATCAAGAATTTTATTTTTACATTTATCAAAAAAAATTATTTGGGTCCTCATAATTTTTCTTTTATTTCAATTTCATCCAATTTTATTTGCAACATAAGTCCTTCAAGGTTTACGATGTTAGATATAATGGTCCCCAGTAGCATGTTTTTGTACAATTGCAGAATTTTTTTGTCCTACATTATGTCCACAAATGTTGAAACTCCATCCAAACTCGCGTTTTGACCAATAGCAATGATAGTATGAATGACAAACATGCAAGCCGAAAACAGTAACAACAATTTGAACATGCGTTTTTATAAATTTATTTCATAAAATTTAGTGACGCACAATAACATTTCAATCTGATTCACTATCATGATACGATTGATCCTCATCATCGTCACTGACGTCCTCATTGATTTCACTCGATATTTTGTCATCCTCGTATTCTGCATTTGTATCGTCTTCCACATCATCGTCGTTTATAAACGAAGTTTCTCCTACAGTATCTGACGAGGCTCTCCTGATAACCGATGCTTCTATCTCATCAGCTTCTTCATCATCTCAGTGCAAGGATACATGCTCTATGTTGCCAAGATCAACGACTAGAGATAAACTGAAAGAGTAGTTATTGTAGAGCAGGTCAATCTCTGTGATGTTAGCTCCCACTGTGTCCCACGTGCTCCTGTGATGGACAATTTGTATTACTCGCCAGTTCGGACCACGAGATGGATCTTCAATGTAGAACACTTGTTGTGCTTGGCTTGAAAGTATGAACTGATCATCCTTGAACGCCTCTACACTGATGTCAATACTGGTAATGTTATTCTCAGTTACCATCCGTGTTCCATCACACCTAAACCACTTGCATCGGAACAGATTAACTGAAAGTTTCGATCCATATTGTAACTCCAGTATATCTTGCAGCTGCCCGTAGTAAATATCACCCCCAGTCCCTAGGATGGACATACCACTGTTTTGAGTTTTTCTTCGAATATCACGATCATATGCCAGGAACCGAACTCATTTGACAACACAAGCCATGTATGACATAACCTGCTGGTAACATCCACTGGCCAACGAAAATAACTCATGAGAAACTTGATAGTTGTAGCTTTGGCACATTGCATATAGCTGCATGACGAGAATTATTCTCAGTTATTGAAAGCAATTATGTTGAAAACTTGCAATTTTATTTAGTCGGTGTTCGTTTACCTTTCTGTAGAACCAACCGTGAAAGTCTCTTCTGTACACTAGTTCGATGTTTGGACAGCCATTGTTCAGTAGTTCCTGCCTATGTTCCCTGAACAAAGTATGGAAGATCAAAGTTCATTAGTTCATTTCAAATGATAAAGTTAATTCGAGATAAAGGAATAATAATCAGGAATTAACGCCGTCTTACTTCAAGAATGGCTCAACTTCATAACAGTTGTTCAGGACGTAAAAAATTGCTTGATTTCAAACTTGAGTAGGAAACGTCGTTGGTGACTGCTTTCCAAGTGGGTGGCACTGCGACTGAAAAATAGAAAGTTGTGTCTGTGGAATAGTAGCATCCTCGTTTCTGTCTGGTCGGTCGAACCTTGTCCCTATGTCCTCGAAGTACCTCGAACAAAAAGTCAATGTCTCGTCCACAACATACCCTTCAGCTATTGATCCCTTGGGCTGAGCTCGATTTCTGACGTAGCCCTTCAATTTCTTCAGGTATCACTCGAATGGATACATCCATCTCATGTGCACCGGACCTCCAAGGATTGCCTCTTCTGGTAAATGCATTACGAGGTGAATCATGATGTCGAAGAAGGCTGGCAGAAATATCCGCTCCAACTTACAGAGAATGAGTACAAGGTGATCGTGGGAAGCTATCATGTCGCTAATCTTTAGTGTTCTTGTACAAAGCTTTCTGAAGAACGTGCACAGTTCAATAATTACCGTGGAAATTGTTTTATTCAAGAACGCCCGACATCCGACTGGTAATAACCGTTGCATGATAATATGGGAATCATGTGACTTCAACCTGATAATACGGCTGTCATTTGGAGCAATATTCTTCCGAAGATTAGAAGCGAAGCCATCTGGAAACTCAACTGATCGGATAAATTTACAAAACTTCTTACGATTTGAAGACGACATGGTGTACCATGCAGCAGACTTCATCTACCTATTCCTGTTCTGATACAAGTGCAACTCTCTTTTGATCCCTAATTGCATCAAATCGCGCCTCGCATTGACTATGTCTTTTGATTTGAATGGATCGTCCATAATTGTGCCGAGAAATTTGAGCTCTGTAGAAGTCCAATACGGCAACTCATAAAAAATACTCTTTTTTCTCCAATTTAGCTCGTCATCACTTCTCCGAATTGTAGCACCACCGTAATTTGGGTGCTTTCCTGGACTTCTATATCTGACACGGCTTAACTGTGCTAAAATATCCGTAGGCGTTAACCGACGCGGAGGTGGTCGCCTATCTACCCTCCCATCGACGTCTAAATTGCTCCGAAAATGATGCCTAGATGGCAGGAACCGACGGTGACCCACATAAGCTATCTTACCTATCACACAGACTAAAGGAGTATCCTCGTTGCACGTCGGATATGCCTTGTACCCCTGACCACTCCAACCCGATAAACTACTTCTCGCTGGAAAATCGTTAACAGTCCACAACAAAGCTGCACGCAGTCTGAATACCGACTTGTTGTTGGTTCCACCGTCTTCTGTGTCAATCTCATCAGCCCACAACTCCTTCAACTCATCCACTAATGGTCGTAAAAATACATCAATGTCTTTACCCGGTGCTTTAGGACCAGGTATCAATAGAATAAGCATGAGGTATTCGGGCTTCATGCATAACCATGGTGGCAAGTTGTAAACTGTTACAACTACTGGCCACATGCTGTACGACAGACTCATGTCACCGAATGGATTGAATCCGTCTGCGGCCAAACCTAACTTGACATTCCTGATCATACTTGCGAACAGTGGATGTTTCATGTCAAAATCTCGCCATGCCTTTCCATCAACAGGATACTGCGTTTCATCATCATCCCTAGACCTTCCTATACTGTGCCACCTCATAAGTTTTGCAGTATCCTTCGTCGCGAACATACGTTTTAGTGTGGAGGCCAAAAGAAAATATCGCAACACATTATGCGGAACATTCTTTCCGTTCACTTTCCCAGAAGTGTGCACCCAACGACTTTCGTGGCAAATCGGGCAAGTTTGTCTATCAGCATGTTCACTCCAAAACAGTGCACAGTCGTTCTTGCAGGCATGAATGGATTTGTAACCCAAACCAAGCTTCGTAGTGAGAGTCAACCAGGTTCATGTTTGGGAATGCTAACTTCAGCAATTTCAAAAGATCATCGACAAACTTGTTTGTCCATTTGTTCATAACTTTAATATGCATCAACTTGACTAAAAAATTTAGGGATGAAAATGATGAAACTCTCAGGTACAGTTCTGAATGGAGAGCCTGAAACAGTTCGTCATAGTAACCATCGGTGCTTGTACCTACATGCTCATCACCAACTACGTCGTCTATTACATCCATCATCTCATCCTCCACACCAGCTCACTCATTCTGTCTATACACATTCGCAGTATGAACATCGGTCTCGCCATGATATATCCAGTTGACATAACTCTCCGCAAAACTATTATGAAATATGTGAGCCTCGACAATTTCCAATGGATGTGTGAGACCGTTTAAACATTTTTTGCACGGACATTTAATCATTCCTCTGTCGTTAACGTATGGCATCGCCATGTTTATAAATGCTTGCAAACCGTTCTGAAAATTTGCAGATTTTGTGCGATTTCTAATTGTTGTCCAACTTTTATCAATATCCATACTTGAAAAATACTATATTCTTACAAATACAGTAAGGATAATAAATGGAGATGAAGAAATGAACTATAAAGAAGATTATTATGAAGGAAAACAATAGAAATGCAATTGACCGGGTAGATGCAGAGATGGAGAATAAATTTTTTTGCGTGTAGTCTGCAATACAGAAATGCGGAGATGGAAAGAAGATAAAGAAGAGTCTATAGCGGCGACATTGTCGTCGCTATAGATAAAAGTCGTCACTACAAGATCATTCCTATTTTACGAGAAAATTAATAACTCACGTGCCTACAAAAATGATCCATATAAATATAGCGACGACTTATGTCATCGCTATAGACAACAATTGGGCGCCAATTTTCCCGCTTAAATTGATGTAGGTATATAGCGACGACATAAGTCGTCGCTATAGACTTCATCACACTTTACGAGAAAATTCATGATTCACGTGACTTACAGCATCATTCGGAACTCAATTGCGACGACATGTGTCGTCGCTATTTATGCATCAAAATGCCGCCATTCGTTCCCGTCGTTCCCGAAACTAAGTGGCGACAACATTGAAAGACGTCGTTATAGAGTATACGTAACGGCGACGACATATAATCTATTGCGACGACATATGTCGTCGCAATAAGTTTTACGTATGTGGCGACGACATTTCTTTGTCGTCTCTACTGTATAGAATCAATAGAGACGACTTTGTGTCGTCGCAATAGATATCGCCGCTTTAGACCCTTTTTGTTGTAGTGGGGATTTATTGTTGTACTTGTATACAATTAATAAACTAGATATTAATTGTAGTAGGATTTATTTGTATTATTATTATCATTAGTAGTATTGTAAAATTTATTTCTAATTTTATAATAATATATAATATTATTAAATATTTTATGAAGACAATGAATTCACAAATTAAATCTCAAAATTTATAAAATTACAAAATAAAAACATAGTCCATAGAGTAGAAAATGAATTGATTTCATTAATAAGGTTTAAATTGGTATTTCAATTATAGATAATTGAAGAGAATGAACATAGAATATGAGAAGTTATTATTTTGTTGATTCTCAAAATGTGCTTTAAGATGGTAGAAATTCTTCTATAATATATTTTTCTTAAGTTTACTAAACACCTAAAACAACTTTTAATTATTTGACAATCAGAAATTGAGATCTAAAATCAATCTCAAACAAGAAATAAAGAAAAGAAGATAAACATCTCCAGTCTGCTTTTGTTAGGCAATGAGAAATCCATTAAACTAATTTAGAAACAACAAACATATGTTCTACTTAATGTATATAGATTAAAGATAAGAATGCCACTAAAAATTATTGAATACCTTCATTCTAATTAAAATAGAGTTGTAATAAACCCTAGCAATATAAATATAACCACACAAAGCTCTATGATTCTCTTATGCCATCTACATACAAGTGTATAGCACATGATTCATATATGTGTGTCTGTGTATATATTTTAGGTACTATCAAGAAAGTCTCTTGTGGTTGATGACTAGAGCATTTCCAGTGCAGTTACAAGCAAGGAGTTTCATTGACAAGCTTCTTTCAATAATTGAAACCTCTTTCCTTGATATGGGCTCTGCCTCTGCATGAGGGGCCCACTTCTTGCACTCATCAACATGTTCTGTCGAAATATTGCATAAACTGGATAAGCATCTACCTCATACATTATTTAATTGCATGCTTTCTCAATATGATATCAAAACTTTTCCAGTGGAGTTGAAGACATCAGATAATAAAATTGAATTTCATATTCAGAAGTGCAAGTAAAAAAAAATTTCAAACACACCTGGATACAACTTTTTTCTTACTTTTAAGTCAAAAAAGTTACTTAATTTGAAAGTAACTATCAAAATAAGTAACTTAGTTATAACTGAACTTTTAAGCTTAGCTACACATGTGCATGCGCATGCCCATCACAAAAACAACTATTACCACACTATCAAACTATTTGCAACTTTAATCAATAAAAAAATAATTTATTTTAAAACTTTCTTAGAAATAAACTTTATTAGCTTTACCAAACGATTTATCTAGAAGTTTGTCTATGACACAAACATCATGGCATAAACATTCTCAAACTTGATCTCTCATAAATCAAGTTCATTAGTTGCCAATAGAATAACATACATACGTTGCTCTTTACGAGGACAGTCACGCAGCAAAGATTTTGCTAACTTATAGAGCAGCAAGAGTGTATTATCACCATCGTTCCCAAAAAGGAAAGACGAAAGATGGTGAAAACATTGTGAATGCTGCTGATCTTCGGGTTGCCGTTTTGTCAAGAATGTTGCAGATCTTCGGGTTGCCACTCTGTCAAGAGCATGAGAGACCCATGATTTTCTAAAGATTGATGAATTATATTTTTCATTCATAATACATATCTATAATTACAAGGTATATATAGGGTTTTCATGAAATAAACCCTAGAATCAATCTAAGATTATAATCACTTAATTACTGTATTACAATCTTCTATAGTTAACCGAAATCATCATAAAATAGGAAAGAATCAATTACATATTTCAACACTCCCCCGGTGCATAGATGCCACACATGCCCAACTTGTCTAAAAACTTTAAGAACACTCGATTTGAGACTGCTTTGGTAAGAATGTCACCCAACTCGTCATCTGATCGAATCTTAGGTAATTCCACAATCTTTCCATCCAATTTTTCCTTAATGAAAAATCTGTCTACCTCGACATTTTTTGTATGATCATGTTGAACTGGATTATGTGCGATGTCACATGCTGATTTATTGTCACAAAACAGTTGGATATGTTGTTCAGATAGATAACCTAAATCCTACAAGAGGAGTCTTAGCCATAATGCTTCACAAAGTACGTTTGCCAAACCCCTGATTTCGACTTCTGTACTTGAGCGAGCTACAACATTTTGTTTCTTGCTTCTCCATGTCACAAGATTACCTCCTACAAAGGTAAAGTAACCAGAAGTAGATCATCCGTTACCCACATCACCAGCCCAATCAGCATCAGTATATGCTTCTATGCTTTGATAGTCTGTGTTTTTAGTGAATAATACTCCCTTTCCTGGAGCAAACTCACTACAAAAAACTGTGGCTTCAGAAACGAATTTTCTGTTGCTGAAGCTACGATATCCGTGTCTAATAGTCACTACCAACGGACTATTTGCAACAGAATTTTTGTTGCTATTTTGAGGGTCATTGAAAGTCACCAAGGAATTTTCGTTGGTAATCTTCACAAACAGAATTCTTGTTGGTAAAAGAGTGTGCCATTACCTACGGAATTTTCGTTGGTAATGACACACACTATTACCAACGGAATTTCCGTTGGTAATGTCCCAACTCTTTACCTACAGAATTTCCGTTAGTAATAACACATGCTTTTACCAATGAAAATTCCGTTGGAAACTTTCAGCGACCCTCAAAATAGCAACAAAAATGACAAGCACTATTACCAACGGAAATTCCGTAGGTAATGTCCCAAACCTTTTATCTACGGAAATTCCGCAGGTAATAGTACAAATTTTTAATAATTAAAAAAAATTAATTTTATATACTTGGTAGACCTCTGACCCGATTTGTTAATTATGGGCTTGCACTCGAACGACCAAAGGCCCGACCCAATCCACTAAGCTTTGTTAAGCATTTTTATTATTTTATTAATTTAGAATGGATGTAATGTGATTTGAACTTTGACCTAAGAGTTGTGAAGTTACAACTAAACCATTGGCGACAAATGAATTATTGTAATTGTATTTGTTTTTATAATATATATTAGTTCAATGAGCAATATTTTTTTATAATTTCTTATAAAGTAAAAAATGAATATTAGTGAAAAATCAAATTCCACATTGTGTTAACACTTAAACATAAAATATCATATTGCTCGAATTTTTTTTTTTTTATAGCTGTACAAATTGTATGAAATGATGATAAACATTATTTGCTTTCACATTTAAACACGAAATGTCCAACTAAAGGGATGTCGTACAATAGGTAAACTACTCCACCTATATTTTCTGCGTATGGGATTATGGTTTGAATCTTTTTTTATTTTTGTAATTGCATATATAACTTCGTTGTAGAAAATTCGAATGTTAAATGATTAAACTTAATTTACGACTAATCCTTAAGTGATTAACCTTCAATTCTATATAGTTGAATCTTTTTTCATTTCAAAATTTGATTTAGATTACTCATTAACAATATGCGGGTAACAAGATTTACTCTTCACAAATATTTTCTGTAGGTCAATGGTTGAAATAATAATATCACATATGAATTACTCTTCACATAAATTTCTTTTATTTGAATAGAGGAATTGTATTTTTTGGTCTTCAAAATTGATTTATATCACCTACAGAATTTCCGTAGGTAATAAGAATCACTCTTCACCAACGGATATTCCGTAGGTGAAAGGTCAAAATATTTTTTAGTTTTCAAAATTAATTAATGTCACCAACGGAATTTCCGTAGGTAATATGATTCACTCTTCACCAACGGATATTCCGTATGTGAAAGGTCGATAATATTTTTTAGTTTTCAAAATTAATTAATAACACCAATGGAATTTTGGTAGGTAATATGATTCACTCTTCACCAATGGATATTCCATTGGTAAAAGGTCGAAATATTTTTTGGTTTTCAAAATTAATTAATATCACCAACAAAATTTCCGTAGGTAATATGATTCACTCTCCACCAACAGATATTCCGTTGGTAAAATGTCAAAATATTTTTTTGTTTTCAAAATTAATTAATATCACCAATGAAATTTTCGTAGGTAATATGATTTACTCTTCACCAACGGATATTCCGTTGGAGAAAGGTCAAAATATTTTTTAGTTTTCAAAATTAATTAATATCACCAACAGAATTATTGTAGGTAATATGATTCACTATCCGTTGGTGAAAGGTCGAAATATTTTTTAGTTTTCAAATCTAATTAATATCACCAACGGAATTTCCGTATGTAATATGATTTACTCTTCTCCAACGGATATTCCGTTGGAGAAAGGTCGGAATATTTTTTAGATTTCAAAATTAATTAATATCACCCACGAAATTTCCATAGGTAATATGATTCACTTTTCACCAACGGATATTCTGTTGGTGAAATGTCGAAATATTTTTTAGTTTTCAAAATTAATTAATATCACCAATGGAATTTCTGTAGGTAATATGATTCACTCTTCTCCAACGGATATTCTGTTGGTGAAAGGTCAAAATATTTTTTACTTTTCAAAATTAATTAATATCACTAACAAAATTTTCATAGGTAATATGAGTCACTCTTTACCAACGGATATTCCGTTGGTGAAATGTCGAAATATTTTTGTTTTCAAAAGTAATTAATATCACCAACGGAATTTCTATAGGTAATAAGAATCACTCTTCACCAACGGATATTCCGTTGGTGAAAGGTGAAAATTTGTTGGTGAAAAAATATTACATTTACCAACAGAAAAGCCGTTGCATATTACCGTAGGTGAAAGGTCATCACTTTTACCAACGGATAATCCGTTGCTGATTACCAACGGAAATAATCCGTTGGTAAATTTTCGTTGGTGAAAAGGCGATTTTTAGTAGTGACTTCAAATACCTCAAAATGCGAATAACTAACTGCATATGTTGTTATCCAGGACTATGCATAAACTGACTAACAATACTCAAAGCATAAGTCAGATCTGGTCTAGTATGAGACAAGTACATCAATCTCCCTACAAGTCTTTGGTATCTTCTTTTGTCAACTGGTATTTGGTTGGATTCAACACATAGCTTTAGACCTTCTTCTACTGGTGTATCAATTAGTTGACATGCTGACATGCCTATCCCTTGTAATAGATCTAAGGCATATTTTCTTTAAGACATAATTATTCCTTTATTAGTTCAGGATACTTCAATCCCTAGAAAATATTTCAGGGGGCCTAGATCTTTCATTTCAAACTCTTTGGACAAGTAATTCTGTAAGGCCTCCATTTCTTTAGAATCATTCCCTGTAACCATCATATCGTCCACATATACAATGAGTGCAGTGATCTTATCTTGCCCTTTTTTTAGGAAAATAGTATGATCTGAGTTGCTGTTATAGTAGCCAAAGGCTATCATAGATTTTGTGAACCTTCCAAACCAAGCTCTCGGAGATTGTTTCAGTCCATATAACGATTTCTTTAGCTTACATATCTTTTGGCTGTGTCTTTTGGGTATCATGCACCCTGGTGAAAGATCCGTGTAGACTTCTTCAGATAATTCACCATGTAGAAAAGCATTTTTCACATCGAACTGTTGTAATAGCCAATACAAGCTTGCAGCTAAAGACAACAGGACACGAACTGTGTTGATTTTAGCTACAAGTGCAAATATTTCTGTGTAATCAATCCCATATGTTTGAATATATCCCTTTGCTACTAATCTTGCTTTAAAGCGTTTTTATTGTACCATCAGTATTGTACTTCACGATGTAAATCCATCGACATCCAACTGGTTTCTTTCCTGGTGGAGAATCAACTAGTTCCCATGTTTTTTTTTCAGAGATTTCATCTCCTCGTTCATAGCTGCTTTCCACATAGGATCAGTTAAGGCTTCCTGCAGACTGTTAGGAATAGATACAGCAGATAATTGATTCACAAATGACATGTTTGTTTTTGACAAACATTGGTTAGATACATAATGGTTCATGGGATAATTTACTTTACTAGAAAGCTCAGGTTCATATGTGACTTTAGGAATACCTCTGGTATGACGTTGTGGTAATTGTCTTTTATGTGGCTCAGGAACATCTTCAGTAAGCGATTGGTGTGATATGTCGACCGGAGATAAAGTCATATTTTCAAGGAACTCGGTTTCATGCTGAGTTGGAGATAGACCCACTTTTTCGATTATTTGGTGCTCATCACTTACTTCTTCAGTTATTAGGTGCTCATCACCACTTTGATCTAATGTCATACCACTTAAATCTACGCTGCCCACATCCTGGTTATCATCTTCATCATAAACTAGAGTTTGAATTTCCTTCTGGTACTCCCCCTGAAATTCAGAATTGGAGAAATACATTGTATCTTCATGGAAAACAACATCTCTCGTAATAAAACATCGACGTGTTGGAGGATGGTAACACCGATATCTTTTTTGATGAGTGACATACCCAACGAAAACACATCGCAATGCTTGAGGAGTTAACTTGGTGCGTTGATGCTTGTATAGGTGTTTGGAATAGTGTCAGTAAGGGTTTGGAATAGTGTTTTGAAATTGATGGTACTAGAGGGTACTCGATTGATTAAATAAGCTGCAGAATTGAGTACTTCTCTCCAATAAGGTAATAGCATATGGGCTTCGATTAACAAAGCACGAACAATTGCCAACAAGTGTCAATTTTTTCGCTCGGCCACTCTGTTTTGTTGGGGTGTGTTAGAACAAGTTGTGTGATGAGTCATTCCTTGTGTTTCCAGATAGTATTGAAATTCAGTACTCTAATATTCTCCACCATTGTCACTGTGAACAACTTGAATCTCTCTATTGTACTGAGTTTCAACCCTTTTATGAAACTTTTGAAATATTGAGTTCACTTCACTTTTGGATTTCATCAAGTAAAGCCATGTCATCCTCGTACAATCATCAATAAATGTTACAAACCAACGTGACCCACCCAAAGTAGTGACCTTAGATAGACCCCAGACATCAGAATGAATAATCATAAAAGGAAGTGGACTTTTATTCAATCGTAATGGAAATGAAGCACGATGACTTTTTGCAAGTTCACAAATATCACACTAAAAACTAGAAACGTCAATTTTTGTAAATAAACTAGGAAATAATTTTTTGAGATATCCAAAAGAAGCATGCCCAAAACGGCGATGCCATAACCATATTTCTTTCTTTTTTGTGTCTTCAGAACCACCAACGACCAGAGCTTGTCGTAGATTATCGATACTCTTTGATTCCAAGTCCAAGTAATACAGCTTCTCCCGCCTCATACCACAACCAATCATTTTCCTGGTTTTGATGTCCTTAAACACACAAAAATCAGGCCAAGAAATTACAACACAAGATAAGTTAGCCGTTATTTGAGAAACTGACAAAAGTTTGTAATCTAAACATGGAACCACTAAAACAGAATCTAAATTTAATGTATTGTTTAGAGTCAAAGATCCTTCCCCAATAACTTGAGTCGAAGTTCTATTTGCAGTAGAGACGAACTTTTAAGTGGAAGGATTAAGTGGTGAGAACTGTCTAGATTCATATGTCATGTGATCTATTGCGCCAGAATCAATTATCCATGCACTATTCAAAACAGGTGTAGAAATACTTACAAACTTACCACCATTGTCGGCAGCTATTACCAATGCCGATGCTGTGTCACTAACTTTATCTTCTATTTTTGTTTGAGCAACTGCTGTAGTGGAAGGATTTTGTTGATTTTTCTTTGCCCGACTAGGATCCCACCATTCTGGATATCCCACCAGATCAAAACAACGACTTTTGGTATAACCAGTCTTATTGCAATGAGTGCATTTATAGGAAGACTTGTCAACACCATTGGTCAGTCTGACATTGTTAGGTCAGGCTCGATCTTGTTGACCCAGATAAAGACGGTTCTGAGCTACCATGGCACTGGATTCAGATGCTACAGAATTACCTTTCAGGGTAGTACTACGAACAGCTTCCCGGCGAACCAAAGAATAACACTCATCTAGGTTTGGCACTGAGTCTTTGCGCAAAATCTCTCGTCGGATTGAATCAAACTCTTCATCCAATCCATCGAGAAATATGTGAACTCTTAATCATTCAATAGACTTGTGGTGGACTTTGACATCATCTGGATTTTTCATAATCACCATATCACGATGGTCCAACTCTTGAAAAATTTCACTCAGCTCTCCGTAATATACAGAGAGGATTCTTCCTTTTTGTGTTGCAGAAAAAACTTTTTGATTCAAAGTGAAGACTTGTAATTCCTCACTTCCATCGTAGAATGCTTTTGACAAGGCGTTCCAAATGTCATAGGCAATGGGTAAGCGTAGATAACACCTTATAATTTCTAGAGACATAGACATTAAAAGCCACCGTTTGACTTTTTGATTTTTAACATACCATTTTTCATAGCCTTCATCAGATTCTGCATGTGGCTTGGTCTGGCCACGAATGTATGTGATTTTGTCCCATTCAGCAATTTGCATTTCCATCAGTTGAGACCATATGTCGTAATTTGATTTGGTGAGGGTGATTCATGCATTAAAAACTTCTTCGAACTGAACTACAACTGGATTTTTTCCACTTATTTTTTTTCTTTAGATTCGAAAAAAAAAGGAGGATTTTGAAAATTTGGGTTTGGCTACGGCTTGAATTTCATTTAATATCTGGGCTTTGGTTATGGATATGGAGATGGGTATGATTTAATTTTATGAATTTAGGTTGTGAAAATTTTGGAATGAATGAACCAAACTTGGCTATGATACCATCTAAATATTGATGAATTGTATTTTTCATTCACAATACATCTCTATATTTACAAGGTATATATAAGATTTTCATGACATAAACCCTAGAATCAATCTAAGATTATAATCTCTTAATTACAGTATTGCAATCTTCTATAGTTAACCGAAATCATCATAAAATTGGAAAGAATCAATTACATATTTCAACAGATTTAACATAAGCTTCCAAGATTTTCTCATCTTCGTGCATGGAAATCAATAGCATGTGTATTTTAATTGACGAAAAGTTGGATGTTAGCATGTTTGGTAGAAAGTGTTGAAGTATAAACGATAAGTTGCTGATGATCATCTGCTGTATCATACAACCGGCTACTGTGCATAGTGGAATAATGTATACTATAGAATTTGCCCAATGCTTCCATTGTTGTTCCTTATTTTTAGGTACATAGTTATAAGTGTTGTTGTTCTATCGGTTAGCCATTTTGAGTCATGTAACCAATTTTCTTGCAGTAAAAGATTCAATGTTAATATATATAGATAACAGTTGAATTAATTAAATAAGCTACATTTTCCAGAATTGAGTTTAAAAAAATTCCAACTTGGTATCAGAGCTATAAATGGCGAACGTCAGTTCTGATGAAAGTAACTCAGCCAATCAATAGGCACAAGGCAACTCGGTGATACTTCCACTGTTGGGAGGGAATCAAATGTCCCATTTGGGAGTTAGTCTTACTCAAACACCGCCAGTGAAACTTGATAGGAATAACTTTCTGTTGTGGAAGAATATGGTCATGCCCATCATCAAGGGACACAACTTAGAAGGTTTCCTTTTAGGAACAACTAAATGCCCACCTGAGTTTTTAACCATTCAAATAACTGGTGCAGCTAAAGCAACTGTGGAGATAACTCAAAACCCTGAGTATAGGAAATGGTTCTCTATGATGGGATGGCTCTACTCCTCGATAACACCTGAGATTGCAGTAAAAGTTATGGGATCCTCTGAACTTTGGAATGATGTCCAAAAAAGTTTTGAAGTCATGAACAGATCAAGGGTGATCTTCCTCACTGGAGAACTTCAAAAAACCAGGAAAGGGTCTATGAGCATTAATTAGTACCTCAATGTTGTCAAACAAATTGCAGACAATCTTGAAGTTGAAGGCAAAGCCATTCCTCATATTGATCTAGTCACACAAGTCTTAGTAAGATGGGATAAAAATTATACCCATGTTCTTAGCAAGATCTAGTCTTAACAAGTCTTAACAAAGACTACTATTATTTAATTAATTATTTTAATTCTACCATTAATAATTATTTCTTTTATTGATTTAATCTATTTAACCTTTAAAAAATAAAAATAAAATAAAAAGTGCCAGCCTTATGCCGTCTAGGTTCTCATTAGATGGTCAAAAATAGAGTTGACCATCTTTTCACATCTTCCCCATATTCGAGACTTTTTCCTTACACCTAGGCCTAGGTCTCGTCTTTTCCCGCTTTTTAGAATATTGGTTTTATAAGGATTTAGGGTCTTTAATTTCATGCAAAATATACCCAAAGTGTCCTTGGAGTCATGTAATTCAAATCTAAGTTTAAAGACTATCTCAAAGGTGCACTGGGATTTGTACTTCAAGTCTTGCATGCACACTTCCATGTAGTGTGAGATTTTTCTTTTATTGCGTGCGGTTGGCAGCAAAAAGTAAAACATGCATAAATTTTAATAAGAAAATCCAAATTGCGATCGGTAAAATGCATCTTATATAGTCCGGGCTCGTCCTGGAAAAAGTCGTTTTTTACAGTGTAAAAAAAAAAGAAAAAATTAAAATTTTTCTTAGTAACAGCCCGTGCGAATTTTTTTTTTTTTTAGTAGTAGTCCAGGCTCAAAAAATTTCTGGATCCGTCCTTGGCTCGAGAAATGTTTGTTCGACCTCTTACTTTGAATCTTTTTGTAGCCAATGTAAACTCCTATGCTCGAGGTTGAAATCAATAAAAATCTACTCAAAATGACTACAAATTAGTACAATTATGGATACAAATAAGTGAAACTTTTAAACTTATCAAATACCTCAAAACTTAACATTTTGCTAGCCCTCAAGTATAATAAAATAGAACTAGAGAATAAACAGCGAACAAAAGAAATATCATGCAATCTGATTGGACTACCTACCTTGAGTGCTTAAATATTGTATTCAAGTATTTGACCCAAGAGAAACATCCAAATATTCACTAAAAAAATTAAACCCCATTTCATGTTCAACTCTCCCTGTGTATATGAATAGCCAATCACGGCATCACTTGTCACTAAGTTAAGACTATGTGCTTAAGAGGTTATCTTAGTCCTCTAAACCTTCAATCCTGATCCCATTGGCCCATTTTTACCTTCCATCAATCATATGAAACTATGAAAGATTGACAATTACAATTTGTTCCCTTCATCTGCATACATAAATGTACATCCCCATTGTGTTACTTATTACTAAAGTTGCTAATGCTCAATTTATAATAAACTCCACAACTTCTTCTGGTTATCTAATGACATGAAAAATGATGTTGTTGTTAAATCTCAAGTGCACGATATCACATAGAACTAGTAAAAGTGGATGTTGGTCGAGTAAAGATCCCACAAGGATTGTGTATCTAATATTGAATTTAAATAATTCTAGCCTAATTTGAACGGTTGATAAGAGTACAAAGTGAATTGTTTGTGTTTTGAACTAAAACTACTTAGAAGTAATAAAATCAAGTGTTTGTTAGAATGGATAAATTTGAGATGTTAAGAATTAATGATTTCACCGTAGTTTGTCTGGTTCAATTTCACTTTTTAGACTTGACACCTTACAATCATGCAATAGATTGAAGTCTCCTAATTTGTTTGGGAGTCTATCTCGAATGAAGCCAACACTATTTTTAAACACAAATTCACTATGTCTCTATGTGAACTACTATACATAAAAAATGCATTTTAAACTAAGAATTTTGCACACTATCACACAAACCATGTGAATATATCTCTATATCCTATTTAAATTTATAGTTTTGTGTAACACCATATCTCATAAAATATTTAAACATAGTCGCTAATACCACTTTAATACTATCACACTTTAATTTTGGGCACGCATTCCAAAATAGTTTTTATTTTTATTTTTGAATATATAATCGAACCTAAACTCATATAAATAAATTTTACTAAAACCAGTAATGAAATTAAATCTAAACAATGGAAGCAAAAGGTAATATCAACCCCCTTGACATATCTGGTCAAAAAGATTTTTCTTTACAACTAGTACTGTCGCCGCCAAATATTTACAATATCAAAAGAACAAAATAATATATGTCAATCCTAAAGAATTGATGAGATAATTGGCAGTGGAGTGGCAGCCAAACTATTTTTAAACTTGTTCTATACATACATTTACACTATCTACCGAGTTACTATATACAGACTAAAACAGTAAACAAAAGAAAATTACTCGACCTCCCTCATCATGTAGATGAAGTGGCCAGTAAAATAGTCATAAACTTCTATTATAGTGTAGATATAGTCCAAGACGTCTATATACGTCGCTATTTCTTCTTCTTAGAACATGGTGTAATGCTGCCTAGTCCAAATGACACGTATAGTCGTATGATCGGTAGAAATCTCGGCACGGCTAATCATATGCATCTCTTTAGGTTATCTCATTGGCATCTACAGTACAAAATACGATATATGAACAACAACGTTCTGTAAATATGATGATATGTTAATGTCTAATGAATGTCAATCACACATGAGCCCAAATTCCACATTATAGTGTATCATATGAGCTCAATAACAACATGGTCATAATAAGAGCGCACCATCTACCGATGTCTGTGCGTCTGTCACGGTCCCATATACGATTTAAGATGCTACACCAATAGGAATATCATAATTAGGCCTAGCCTACCGTATACAGTGTCTGACATGCCATTACACAGTCTCTAGGCCACCAAGGGACCTACGACACCGTCCGTACATCTTAGCTCTGGACCTCCAACACCATTTCGCCAGCCACCCTTCATGACTGTCGGGGGCCTCCAGCAAGTACATATATCTAGAGCGAAATCAAGTACGATACACTATAACGGGATTCACACTTATCACAATATCAATGTGCTCAATATGAATACCGATGCATATATCTCAAGTTAGGGGGATCGACCAGCTCCCATCAATGTTCATAAAGATCACCAAGTTTCACAGTAATAACATATAATCGCCACAGATTATCATAAACAAATATCTAGTATATCATAGTATTTAACACTATAGTTGAAATTATCATACTTATACATCTGATCTTTTTCTGAAGAAGGAGCTAACTTCTTCTTCTTTTTTCAAAATGAACTGACCTCTCCTATTTATAGGATAGACTAGGGGCTTGACTGCAATAATTTATTTTCAGTACCTATATTTTTTTACCTATAGTAAAATTTGAAATTAGAATTTCATTTCTTCTTAACTAAGATTTTTTTTTAAAAAAAACAACATTTTCAGTAAAATTCCTAGAAATTTTGGGAAAAATCCAAGACGTTACATTTTCGTTGTTTCAATTTAAACTCATAAGTCTCTTCTCGATCTCATTATGATTCACAATTCATTCAACAGTTGATCAGGCTTTTAAAGACATTAAGAACAACAAAACGAAAGCAAAGCATGAAAAATATACTTTAAAGTCAAAATCCAAAAGTAGAAATTAATTCACTAAAACTAGGCTATTGGTTCGTGCTATATGGAGTTTATCTAATCATGTTCGTTGAATAAAAACCCATAAAAGATGAAACAACATCACCTAGATAAGAATAAAAGATAAAACTGGAGAATTAAGGATGCATTTTCTATTGGCAATTTGAATCTTCAAGCATTTTTTATTCTTCTTCTTCTTGTCTTCAAAACCCTAGATGAGAGAATTGATTGTGTTTATATCTTATGTTTTTATCTTTTTTCCAACACCCTCAAATGTCCAAGACATTACGTATTTATGGGTAAGGGTTTAAGGTCTTTAATTTTGTGAAAAATACTCCCAAAGTGTCATTGGAGTCCTACAATTCAAGTCAAGTTCGGAGTCTGCCAAGAGTCATCACGCGCACACTAGTATTTGCACTTGTAGTCTCATCCATGTAGTGTGAAATTTTCATTGTGTTGCACACGCCATGCTATATAGGCAATCTGGTAGTCTAAAGTAAAACAGACATAATTTGGATAGGAAACTCCAAATTCCGAACCTCATAGTAAGTTGACCTCCTAATTCAATAAACTTTCCAATGATGTAGTATATTCCCAATATAAATTATGAACATTATATTGATGCTTCAAATTGTCCTTCTTCCGACATTCAACCTCCTACTTTGCATCTTTTCATAGTCAATGTGATTCCTAAATTCAATGTTGTTTCCAAGACAAGAAAATAAGTGAAATCAATAGAAATATACTCAAAATGACTCCCGGTTAGTACGACTATAGATACAAATTAAATAAGTGTAACTTTTACGCTTATGTAACGGATTCCCTACTCTTTGACATCTTTGGTACCCGTTATTTGACTTTCTTTTTATTGGTAAAGTAAATTATATCTATTGTCTCCAATCTTTGACCATATTTCAGTCTTGTCCCCAATCTTTTTTTTTTTTTTTTGAGGACAAACCGAACCTCAACATTTGATTAATTAGAGGTATTCATTCTTAATGATGATTTTACAATTATCTTGAAATAAAAAGTCAAAATTTTGTTATAAAGACAATTTGAACCTTATTGTAATTAAATAAAAAAAATGAATAAATAACAAAAACTAAAAAGAGAAAATACCAATTTTCTTGCTCAACCCTTCCCCGCACTAATCATTGGGGGTAAATTTAACAAATACACACTTAACTTTCAGAATGTTAATACTTACTCACTGAATTTTAACGTGTCACCGGTTACTCACTGAACTTTTTTTTTTGTTATCCATCCATCATCCGTCAAGTAACCATCTGAAGATGTTAACGGAAAAAGCCCATGTGTATAATGGAATACACGTGGCACCAATCACATTAGGTTATTTGTCCAAAAACGCACGCAACGTCATTTAATTGTCAAACTCCAAACACGCCTATAACATTAAATCCATAAATTGGTGAATACTGAATTTTCTCCAAATTGAAATCCAAGAACCCTAACTTCCATAAATCTCAATTCACCCGGTGATAATCTGCACATAGTTGCTACAAATGGCGATGGAAAATGATGGTGCTAATCAAGTAAATGAGCAGGCAATGTGTATGTGTGGCCGGATTACTGCAATGAGGACAGGGTGGACGGAGAACAACCCAGGAAGGAGGTTCTTAGGGTGCAGCTATTACAGACGTCCAGATGCGTGTGACTACTTCAAACAGGTGGATCCTCTTCTTCTCCACCCACGATATAAGAGCGTGATGAATGGACCATTGCGAAATGCTAACAGGAAGCTGTTTTGGAGAAGAGGTGGATGCGAACAGTACTGATATCATTGGATTGTTTTGTTGGTGGTTTTGGTTCACTACGTCTTGTGATGACATGGGAATGGAAGTGGTGGGTTTGGTTGTTGATCGGCTTGGTTTTTTTGGTTTAGTAGTTTGTGGCTTTGTGCATAAGGACTGTGACGTGCAAATGGTGTTGAGTTTATGTTCATGTTAAAGGTTTAGCCACTGTAGTTAATGATAGGATGTATCAGTACTTCATCTTCTTGTTTTGGATTGTCATCACCATTGTTTTAATGCATCAGTGGAATGTAATGGGCTATGATTTTGGAATGAAAATGTGGTTGTTTCAACATTTAGCATTCGTGTTCATTCATTGTTATGCATTAATTTTCAGATAGAAAGTCATACAAAGCTGATAAACTGTGTGTGTGCATTTATATGTTCAGACAGGAAAAGGCACTTAAAGTTGATAAATTACATGTGTTGCAAAAAAGAAACTGAAATCTGATTTCATTGATTTGAAGCTAATAACTTACATCTGATTTCATTTTAAACATGGTACCTTACTAAAAGGAGATGAAACATATATGTTGCAAAAAGAAACTGGAATCTGCTGTAATATATGTGTCACTGAAGTAAACAAAAACATGGCTTCCTAACTGAAAACACAACCATTGAAGCTCATTTCATCTGTGACATATAACATAACTGAAAATATCAAAATACAATGTAACCACTACTCCTAAGTTGACTTCAATATGGCTTCCTCTTCCACGGAGCGTGAAACGGACTGAGTATCTCAAAACACTTCTATTTTTGGCCCTTTGAGTTTTCATCCTCGATTGTTTTTCATTTTCGATCAGCTGCAAATCCTCCACTATGTTGTCAAAAGACAATGTTGTCTGCAAATCATTCCCAGTCAATGCTGCCTCTGGTCCTAAGTTGTGTTGTGGAACGATGCATGGGGTAGGCATAAATTGGAACTCCGCTTGTTCATACGCGTGACTTTGACTTCCTGATTTATTAGATTTTCATGGTTGAAGTATGGACTACGAACAAGAGACATGTACATAAATCAAACGTGTAATACAAATGTGTGCATCAATTAATAACAACATAGAATTCTTAAAACTGGAACCTAGTCAATACAGAACTACCTGACTATATGCATTACTTCCGTCATGATAGCTTTTATTGTGACCAGATAGACCACATATATTACACGTCATTGTCAATGTCCCAACTCTCTTCATCTTGCTCGTTCCACTTTTTTGCTTAACCACGACCTCTTCGTCTCCTCTTTTTTTGCCATCTACCTCTGCGAACCGCAGTCCAACCTGGTGGTCTTATAGGTTCTCTATCTACCGGAGCCCACAGCTTCTTCCCATTTAAAGGCATCACCAGATGTTCATAGCAACTCAAATACGTGGTGACCTTATAACATTCATACACATAATGACTTAGTTGGTCCCTTTTATCTACAATTACAGCACAAGCGTTACCACATGGAATGCCTGTCAAATCCCATTTTCTACATGTACAGCTTCGAGAGTCAATATCGACTACGAACTCACCATCCTTACTACGTACATACCATTGCAATCCCCCCGACCAATCAACCTAACTACCCGAGGCCAATTCCATACTGTGGACTAACTTCGCATAGATTTTTGGACTCAAAGGTCCAACTACTTTCCGCATTTTATCCCTTCGACATTGGATCCTCTTCATACAACTAATGTGCTAATCTATCAACATTGTCATAATTGATTTCTCCCTGTCTTCCAACACTACCTTATTGAAGCACTCACACAAGTTATTCAACAATATATCACTTTTCACACTCGTCATGAAATGGGACTTACTCCATCCCTTGGGATCCCTTTTGAGTAACCACAGATAAGCAGGCTTGGAGTGCTTTTCCAACTCTTGCATCCAGAACATGTGATCTGCAACCGTAGTAGATTTAACAGCTTTCCAAAGAATTTTTTTAAGCGCCAATCCCCTAAAATCTGCTCTAAAGAAATTAGTATACATATGCCTAACACAAAATCTATGCTCGGTATTGGGATATATATCATCTATCACATTCTGCAGTTCTTTTTGTCTGTCACTCATGAAGGTCCACTCATCACAATTCACAATCTTCAAGTCACCACCTAAGTTCCTCACGAACCATCTCCAACTTGATGTGTTCTCCCTTTCCACAATAGCAAAAGCAAGAGGATAAATGCAGTCATTGGCATCTAGCGCTACTGCAACCAATATTTGACCTCCAAATGTAGCCTTCAAGAAGCAACCATCAAGACCTATGAGTTGCCTACAACCTGACACAAATCCATTCTTGCAAGCACCTAAACAAACGTATATTCCCTGAAATTTTGACTCATGGATAGCAATCTTGCAAGTAGAACCTGGATTTGTCCTCAACAACTCCTCGGCAAAACTCCAAAGTAAAACAAATTGATGGTCATCACTTTCCTCGATCATTATCCTAGCAATTCTCTATGCTCTCTACGCAGTTTGTCTAACAATATTAATTTTCAAATCCTACAAAACTCTGAGCCTAATTGCATTGGGTTTCCATCCGAGATCTACCCTAAATGTCTCTAAATATCACTCGGCAACATACATTGTTGTACAATGCATATTTGTGCTGTCTCTAATACAATTGTGATTGGGATTGTAAGACTTTATCTGGATGCAATTCAACTTCTTCTTCTCAGACGTCCATATCCTCCAATTGCACCCTAGTTTACACACTGCTTGTGCTATTTTATCATCATTCGCTTTCAGTCTCAAATTGTACCCCGTCGCTATTGCATGGTTCTATATAGCTTTCCTAAGTTGAGGTACATCTGCAAATGTCTTCTCCACTTCAAATTGAAGATCCCTTCATTAAAAATAGGGTATCTTACAAGAATCTCCTCTTCAGATGAATAACTACTATTCAATTCCTCCATCGTTGGATCATATGAATCATCTGAGTCACTGTCTTTGCCAATGGCATCTACATGTGCTCTTCCACAATAAGGTCAAAGTTCAGACCTACTGCAATGCGTCTGGATCATTACGGTCATACACAAAATCATCGTCGTTTACATCATCTTCGGAGTCAGTAAAATTTGCAACTGGCTCTTCCACATCATCTTCTTCATGCTCTGCAGTGTGATTTTATAGGATTAGGGTTTGGGTATACTTTCGTAATACACAGATGAAAACAGGAACATAAAGCTATAGTCGAATTATTTATTACATGAGAATAGGATCAATTAATTAAAAAACCCATACCTGGTCCACGCTCGTGTGAATCCAAAACACCTTCGTCCATTACCGTGTGGTCCATTTCCAGCATGTGGGTCTCCTTTGGCCACGAACAACGACCGGGACCACAACTTTCTTCCTTTCACTTTGTTAGGTTGCTAATTTGATGATTTGAAAATTTGGGAATTTAGGGATTGAGATTATGAAAACACGTTTTCCATTTTGACTAGGTGGAGTTTGACAATTAAATGACGTGGTGTGGGTTTTTGGACAAATATCTGAGTTGGACAAATAACCCAATGTGATTGGTGTCACGTGTATTCTGTTATATACGTGGGCTTTTTCCGTTAACATCTTCAGAAGGTTACTTGACGGATGATGGATGGTTAACAAAAACAAAAGTTCAGTGAGTAACGAGTGACACGTTAAAGTTCAGTGAGTAAGTATTAACATTCTGAAAGTTGAGTGTGTATTTCTTAAATTTACCCAATCGTTGGTGCTAGCTCACCACCACCAGGTCATTCCATCACTGCCAAATACCACGATCCCAAAATCTAAACACCACCATTTCTAGTTGCTATCGTCCTTATTCCATCACCAACAATCGACCACCATCACCACAACAATCTAAATCAAATCAAACCCAAATTTGATATACAAATTTTGCGAATTTCAAATTTCAACCCAGATTTAATATAAAAAAATTCTCAGATTTCATATACAATTTTAGCATATTTCATTTGTGGTTTTGTCGGCAAGGGTCGGGATTTCATGTAAACGTAGGGAAGAATACCCACTTTAACATCTCATAATTTTTTCTAAAATTTATTAATTTCTAGGATTTCAATCTAAAATTGAAAATATTTCAATTAGTGCAAAATATTGGGAATGGTGCTATTTTTAAGAATAAGAAAGTTAATCTACTGAAAGTGAGAGCTACGAAAGTTACAAAATCATTAGGCAGTAGATGTGCAATATGGATAAGAACGGTTGCTCGCACAACTATATGGATAGTTTTAAATAATTAGGGCCAACAGAATTTTACCAAGTGGTGCAACAAAGACTACTTAGTATTTTAAGAAATTTTTAAAATGACATTTATGCCCCTAGCTTCACTCCTATAAATAGGGGCCCCAATTTCATTTGAAAATTACAATTTTTAGAAAGGCTCCTAGATAAGCTAGATGTTCGGCTAGATTAAGGTAACTTTTTATTTTAGTTACTTTTAAATAAAAAAAATTATAAAAAGAAAGTAGAAATATTTATCTCAACGCGGGGCACATATTGGAGTGCAATACTCAAATTGCAAGTCGACCTCCAGGGGGGGTGCCGAAACCTTCCCTATTGTACGACTATGGTGTCAACACCCTAGCTTTTTTGGCTCCCAGAACCTCGTTTTTGGTATTTTTCTAGCCCTAGTTGACCTCTAAGTTGATCTTGACAGGTAATATGGTCGTGATGAACTTACAAGTACTTGAATTATGTACGTTATAACAAAAATTCAATTATACGAGGTAAATTATGGTACTTTCAACCTCAATGCAAAACATATAGGTTTATGTCTACATGATGTATTCATGATACTAAGTGGCATTGATTTACTTGATATTCTATGTTGATTGTTATTTACCATATGATATCAATTGGTAGATAATGTGTTGTATTGGATACAAGATATGTGGCATCAATTACTAAATATTGTATGGTATTGTATACCGTGTGGCACAACACTTGGTGACCTCAGAAGCACAGTGTTGTGCTATAAACCATGGATAAAATATTGTGTCATGCATTGGTTCGTAGAACACTCTATGGTGTATTGGGATAGATATTTATTGATCAAGTTGTTATGTTAGCTGTGTGATTTCTGTATGAACTTTTTTTTTAAAAATGGTCACCTTAAAATTTTTCGTGTGTTCGTTTCAAATTTTTAGTCGGCGACTATGGAATTAATTTGCAAACAAACTTTATTCTATTTTATTTGGTAAGTTTTTAATTTCAACTTGAATGAAATAATTTATAGCTAGCCTAAATTTTAAAACTTATTCTACGGTTCTATCTAAAAATCCCAGCCATTTACTTTCGCTTTCTTATCCAAAGTCAATCCACCTTTCGACTCCCAAAATACTCAACCAAACAACCCCTTAGATTATGCCATTTTCCATCAAACAAACAGCCCCTACAGAAGCAAAATGAAACTGTCTCCTATGACAGTGAAAAAACTGTCCAGCAGCCCCATTCGCAGCCATGTTCATTTCATTTCTTCCCCCACTCTCTCATCACCAAGTAACTAAATTTCTCCACTTCATTAACCTGCCATAAGATCACGGTTTTCTCCCCAAATCAAACAAAAAAAATGCCCCTGCAGTGTGAATATTTGTCCCAGATTTCAGCCAAAACTAGCAGCCTATATGATCAGCTAACTGCTCCACAACTTCCTACATTCTTTCTCCCACTTTTCCTCATTTTTTCAGCCCTCAATACAACCTATTTCTCCCTCCAAATCTACCCCAAATTCGTCCACACAGCAGCCCAAAAAATTAGTTCCTAAGTTAAACAAAAACTCTCTTTTTCCCTCTTCAAAATTCGGCCTTAAGCTCCAGCCATTTATTGTTTTATTTCTTCTTATTATTCAGCAACATTCCCCTAATTAATCTCCCAAAACTTGGCACTAAAGACTAGCAAAAACTCTTATACCCTTCCTTCAACTTTTGGCAATTACAGTCCCAAATTCCCAACACTTTTCTTTCACTTTTTCCTTCAATTTTCGATCAGCAGTGAAATTGTTAACCCTGCCTTTTAATTCACAAAAGTCCCTTATATATATATATATATATATATATATATAGTGCAAGGGTCTTGTTTTTGAAAGATGCAGAACGAAATTTCGTCCATCACAACTTCACTCGAAAACTATTTTTGAGGTAGTTTTATTTAATGTTTTTACTGCAATTTTTTGAATGAAGTTTGGAAAAATTTTGATGTTATATGAATGCCATGCAAACTTATTTACGAAGGAACTTATGATAGTGATTGAAAGTAATCACTTTAACATGTTTGTGATTGAAGATAATCACGTATGACGATATGTGGTGTCAGTTACCAATTTTTATGTTCTTATGTACGTTTCAAAAATCATGGCATGTCGAATTCATGTTTAAGTATAATTTTTCCACATGTTATAAGTATTGCTACTGAGTCTTACTTATGAAATACTCACTCCAAAACGAATAAATTTTCAGATTAAACTGATTGGCGTTGATGCGATGGCGATAGGCTAATGAGCTTGCCATGAAAATTCTTATTTAGTTTAAGTTTTGACGTCAAGATGATCAATTCAATGATGATGTAATTACTATATTTTAATTGTTTATTATGTATTTAATTATGTAATATGTACGAAAACAAGATATTGGTTTAATTGCCGTTCAAAGCTTTAAATTAGAAATTCGCCTAGTTTCATTTTCAGAATTTTCAGCTTACGGTCCCCTTTTTGAAAAATCATAACTTTTTCTACAGTTAGAGTTTTTGAGTGAAATCAGTGTCTATAGAAAGTCCTATATGTGTTCTAATAACAAAAACTAGAATCACTCAAAAATTCCATCGTATGAATTTATTGAGTAAGTTTTAACAAGCTACCTTAAGGCATCTGGGATAGTTTTCAAGTAACTTCAGCTATCATTTTCACCTACCAAAAGATATAGTTAAGATTTGAAATTTTAATATATTGTAGTCTGTAGTTTCAAGTATCTACAGTTAAAGTTTCATAATTTTTGAAATTTGTTTGAATAGTCAAATAAATTGTAGCGACACCTATCGTGGTATAGGCAAAACTATAAAATTTTGAAGTAAATTCCGCTTCCCTTGCACACTTATATTTTTTTTCGCAAACTTTTAATTTTTAAAAACCTTCAAGGACATGGAAAATATTATTTGGAGTCGTCATATACGTTTAAAGATTTATTTCAGTGACCATCCGGATTGAGAAAATCTGGGGCGTTACAATACCGGCCTGGTGTTTAATGTGTATCATATATGATCGGCCTATCTTATGTGGATGTCATGAATGATTCTGTAAGATGGTTATATATGATTGGTCTATCAAGTGTGGAAGTTCACTAAACAATACACAATAGATGGGTTCACGATCCAAAATGTGTCAAGCATGCATGTACACTATATACTTACTAAACATTGTGTTCAAGGTTACGTTTTGCATTGTTGTAAGGAATATTTTTAAAGGACACCAAAAACACTTCAATCATCTACTAAGATATGTTGGATTGTGTTGGTAATATTTTTGGAAATTTTTACGTTATTATAATATCTCTGCTATGCAACTATATATTATTATTATTTTTGGAACGCCTGGACATTATACATTCAATTTATGCGATGACTAGTGGCGTGAAACTAGGGAGAGAACTGTATATGTGTGCACTGATATGCGTGTGCTTGGCGAAGGAGATGCAGTGGTGGGTGGGTTTGCAGAAGAGAAATGAGAGAGATTGATGGGTTATTGGCTGCAATTTTCCATTTCGGTGGTGGTATGAGCTGCAATTTTCACTTATGGTGGTGGTATTGGCAATAATGGGAGTTATTGGCTACAATTTTTCCATATTGGTAATGGTAATGGTGGTGGGGCAGGGAGACAGGATGGTGGCAATGGGTGGCAATGGGTAGAGGCTAAGACGTCAATTGTTTTGGGAAGAAGAAGAAGAGTTGTTTTTATTGTTTTGTATCTTTTATCTTTTTGTTATTTATTTGCATTTTTATTTAATTAAAATAGGGTGAAATTGTCTTTGTAACAAAATTTTAACTTCTTATTTCAAGACAAGGGTAAAACCATTATTAATGATGAATACCACTGATTATATCAAATGTAGAGGTTCAGTTTGTCACTGAAAAAAGATTGCATACAAGATTGCAAATATGGTTAAAGGTTTGGAATGATGACTATAACTTACAGTTACTAGCATCACTTTCAAAGAGAAGTACAAGACACAATATATATGTATTTGCATATTACACATGTATAAAATATTTAGTAATGAGAGAAAACTGTACATTTACGACCTTCGTCCGATACTTAAAATAAGCATTTATTTAGGTCTCTATATTGTCAACTTTCAAGTTAAATGCACCAGTCAATTAATTTCGAGTAATTTTCATAAATAACCAAAAAATACAAACTATTTTCTATAATACTTTCTAACATTTTCTTTTTACAAAAATATTGTCTTACTTTTGTATATTTTAGTTTTGAATTATATTACTTTATGTACACTTTTTTCAGAACAACCCTGTTACAGCTTCTTACGCGTAACAGAGTTTGTTGCACTTGTAACACAACGTGTAATGCGCACAAGACATCATATAACACAATGTGTAATGCATGTAATACAGTGTGTGCTGCTATTACCATCGCCGCCACTTGTATACCAAAAGTTTCCACTTCTCAATAAAAAATAAGCCAAAACAAACTTTTTCAATAGAAAAAAAAATTCTAAGGGTGTGTTTGATTGGTAGCATGGAAAAAGGGTGGAAAATGAAAATATTTTCCATGGAAGTGGGAAAATAAATTCCACTATCTAGGCAAGAAAATTTTTTTCAAGAAAGAAGGCAAATCCATGCTTTAAATGCTTGTACCTAGAAAATGTATTTGCTTTTTCATGTGCCAATCAAACAACAAAGTGGGAAAATAAAAGTGTTGGATTTGACAAGATTTTCCATGGAAGTGACATTTTCCATGGAAAATGTTTGAATCAAACACACCCTAAATAACAAGCTTGGAGCAATTGGAGATGCGGAAACCACCAATGACGACAGAATATTACATAACTGCACCACCACCACCACAAACAACATCAATAATGCAACCATCCACAATGCCCATTACTACACCGGATTCAGTTGCTGATTACTATACCACAACAAAATTAAAAAAAAAAAAAAATCAGAGCCCACAACAAAATCTTAGCTAAACAACCACCACTAACACTAGTATTGCTCCACTCCAGTACCCATAGTCTTAAAAAGCTACTGAAGAGCATGTTCAGTAGCTATTTTTTGCCTATAATTTTTGACTTTTTTTCAACATTTTATACTACAAAAAAATTTGAAAAGTCAATAAAGTATCCAAAAAAATCTATTTTTTTCCAAAAAAAACTACACCAAACATGCTCGAAATCTGCAATCTCATCGCTGCCAAAGTCCGTTCCTCACCAGCGTTGTCACCTATAGCAACTGGGCTATCAGGCGGAGATGGTGGTGGCTGGGATTCACTAGATCTCCTCTCTCTAGTGCATTTTTTTGTGTACGCGTGTGTTCAATGCATATGTGTGTGTGTGTGTGTGTGTTTTTTTTTTTTTTAAATAATCCATATTTGTTGAATAAAAAAAAGTAACAAACAAATTGAAATTTGAAAGTAAACAAAGTTTTTTATGCAATTTCTTCATTAATTTCCAATCATGGATGGTGTTAACCTCGAAAAATAGCTGCCAACAAGAATCTCACGCCTCCTCTACCTATGTGTATTTTACCAACACACTTGGACGGTCACGTGGGCCTGTAGATCTCTATGGTACACTTGGAGTATAAGAAGGAATGTATTTGGGTGTGGGAGAGATACGTCATGGCCGAGGAAGTGGCTTGAGGGCCTCTAATCACAGATTCTCCGAGTGGTATGAAGAACACTTAAGTTAATCAATGTAGAAAACTTTGGTTTAGTATATTTTTTCTAAGCAGATTTTTCTCTCCTTCTTGTAGATATGACTTTAGCATTTATAGGCCAAAGCTAATTAGCCAAGCCCATTTGTGCGACAAATGGTGCAATCTTAAGGGTCCCTGCATCACATCATAGGAGTCATGCTAGTGGTTTAATAAAGAGGTTCCTTTCAGCTGCTGGGAGGTTATGATTATGATAAGCTGCATTGACAGACTGTCTCATCAGTCTTTTCAAGTCTGACTCATAGATTGTAAGGAGAGACTTTATCAACAAGCAATCGAGGTCGGTCTTTGACCGCCTCGTCTTCTCAACCTCCTCTTCTCAAATTTCCTCGACATAAACTTCTCAACCTCTCCTTCTCAACCTCATCGAAATAGAAGGAGACAGCTTACTAGGCAACTTTGACATTAATCAGGCCACGTAGAACGCCACGTGGGACTAAGGCACGTTCTCAAACCTTCTCGACATAAAGGAACAACTTATTTTTCTTAACCTCCTCGAAATAGAATGGGACATTCTACTAGTAACTTTGACTTTGATCAAACCATATGGAACGCTACGTGGGACTAAGGCACAACACATGGGTTGGAGAAAGAATGTTAATTTTTATTATTTTATTTTTGTATTTGAAAATGGTTTATTTCCTCTGAAATATTTTATATACCTTTAAAATTGTGTGTCATGTGCATGGATGCTTGACATTTTAAGAATTTGAATGTCAAGAATATTGGAGGTTTATTGTGCGTCATTTGCGTGGATACGTGACATTTTAAGAATTCAAATGTCAATAACAAGATGGAATATGCAATTTTATATGCCATTTATGAGTAATTAATTAGGATTGTTTGGATAAGATTTTATATGAGTATCTCAATAAACATGCCTCCCAATATTTAATTTTCAACCAATATTTTATTTTTTTTACCTAAAATAAAAAATAAAAGAAAAAACTCTGTTGAACAGAC
This sequence comes from Forsythia viridissima, assembly GCA_030279155.1. Taxonomy (NCBI): domain Eukaryota; kingdom Viridiplantae; phylum Streptophyta; class Magnoliopsida; order Lamiales; family Oleaceae; genus Forsythia; species Forsythia viridissima. The sequence goes on along the minus strand of CM059045.1, from coordinate 21,276,242 downwards.
TTTTCATGGCATCCAAAGGCCAATTTGCCAAGTCAGCCCTCCTCATCTGTCCACGTGCCCTCCTCGGACTAAACGTGGATGAACTCTAGTTTTCTTACAAATTTGACATAATATTGTATTTTCACGTTATAATTACTAAAATATCAGTTAGATCCACGTTTTTCATGTCTACAGCTATCCAACATCATACCATTTTTGGTTGAGTTTAAAAAACAACATTTAAAGAAAAATATTTACGAGTAAAATTACTATTCTTGCTGATTGCAATTGTTAAGTACTATATTCTATTAGTTATAATATATTGTATTGTACTTTAGTGTGTTGTTTAATATATAATTGAATATTGTATTAATAATTTGTATGATTTTTATTTTGAAATATATTTTTTAACTCAAAAAAGAATGAAAATAAATTTGAGTTAATTTCACTAAGAGTCACTAGAGTTCAAGTAAAATTTTAAATTAATCATTAAATTATTTTTATATCCAATTTAGTCACGAAAGTAAACTTATATTACAGATTTGTCACTCTATTGGTCTGATTAACACCCTATTCAGCACAATAGCTGTTAAATCTTCACATCAACTAACAATATTCAAAGCTATTGATTCCTTCTAGCTATTTTTAGCTCTGTCGCAATTTTTTTATATTTATTAATGATTAAAAATAGGATCAGAGTTAAAAGTTAAATAAAGCAAATTAAGATTTTCTGAAGGTGGTGGTGTTTTGGTGTTTTTTCCCTTAAGAATTGAATTTTATTTAAAAAATATATAATTTCACAAATATCAAACATAGCGATCATTAATACCAAAGTTTAATGAACATGCATAGAATATAAAGCATATGCTACTAAAGGAGTGAACAATTATGTAATACTATTTGAATTCAGTGACTAAGCACATTTTGTAGTTGTTTAAATTATAATTTTAGCAGGTCAAGTTGATCAAACACATTTTTTATTTACATATTTCGTATGACCCACAACTTACAATCCACTTTTTATTCACATTCACCAACAATTTATAATTTCAGCACGTGATCTATGAGTCCTAAAAATAAGTTAAATGATTCCTAATTAACATATGACTGAAGGTAGTTAACTAATATACTAACATATTTGGCTCTGTTTGAAATCAATTAAAATTTTGTTAAAGAGTTGAAGTCAAAGTCAAAAATCAATTTTAACCATATATTTTATTGGCCCACAATTTTTTATAATTTTTCAACAATATATTTCACCAATTTTTATCAACTTTTACAAAAAAAAATCTGATATTAATTAAAATCAAAAACACCCTTAAACTTAAACTTAGACACTAATAATTAAATTAACAAATTCAATGTTACTTAAAGATCAATGTGAATGCTGATTGGATGAAAAGGGTGGCGCCAGGTGGATTTCAGCCCAACAAATCCCACCAAGATTATATACTACTATATTCATTAATGAGTACATCTTAATTAATGATTTCAATAAATATAATTAATTAATTATAGATAATAAATATTAACAAAGATAATCCAATCCAAACACATCGGGGTCCCATTGTACCCGTTAAATCTTTTATACAAATTTATATTAATCCCAAATCCATACCTACACATACACTTTTGGATACGGATGCACAGATGCATCAGAACCTCCTCTGAATGTTATTGAAAAACGATGCTGCTGTGTTTTTTATAATTAATTTCGCCTGGTTATGCATTCATATGTAAATATATTCTCACAAATATAAGAAGTTTCGATTCTGTTTTTAGATTTCTGAAATCTTCATTTTATCGAGGAAAATTTCACATTACGCAAATTATTGTTCTTTACGACGGAATTGTTTGAAATTATATTTGTAAATTCAAATGGCGATGGAAGATAACGAGAGTTGTAGTAGTAGTGTGATGGAATCGGCTGCCGGTGGGAAAAGCCGGCAGCACAGGAAGAAGGTGGAGGTTTACAATGAGGTTTTGCGGCGGCTCAAGGAATCAAACCATCCAGAAGCTCAGGAGCCTGCGTTTGACGATCAACTCTGGGCGCACTTTAATCGACTCCCAGCCAGGTTACCTTTACCTTTCTGATTCTACATTACCTTAGCCTTCCGTACAGTCTGTGCCGCACACAGTTTTACTTGTCATAATGTCATTCATGAATTCTTTTATGTGTGTATTATGTATGTATTGCTGCTGATTCGTCAGGATGGTTTTCTTGAAAGGTGGATTTAGATTTCTGGTTTTGATTTTTATGCTTTTCTTCTTGCTTGTTTAGTTCTAGAATTCTTGTCAGTATAATTTTGTCTTGTGATGTCAAATCCCTCCTATTGATACATAGTGCAAGGGAGCTAGCCAATTAGATTGTTATCGTTGTTGTTGGGCCTTGCATGTTGAAAAGAATTGTTCTCTCTCTCTCTCTCTCTCTACCTATACACACCTGCATGCAAAATGCTATGTAGTCATAAAGATTGATGCTCCTATATTCTGCATCAAAGGTATGCGGCAGATGTGAATGTGGAAAGGGCAGAAGATGTTCTCACACACAAGCGGTTACTGTACCTGGCACATGATCCTGCTAGTAGGCCAGCATTTGAAGTCCGACTTGTGCAGGTGAGTTGATGTTATAGGGACACCAGTACATATACATTAAATTAATTCTTTGTTTTGATATTCCATGTCTGTAACTGGTTTACACTGTTTTAGCTCAGCTTCTTGACGCGCAGTCCCTTCTTACAGTGGGCATTTATGAGAATTGGTGAAATTTTGGTCTTTTATAGATTGATACTTGTTGAAGGTGCAATGTGTTGTGCTATATGAATTGACTTTCTGCTAACAAATGCATGTCTTTAAACGGATTAGATGAAGCAAATGATGTCATTACTCATACCTTTAACTGTTTTCCAAGCAAAAATTGCACTTTCTGCTGACTTTTGGTCTGTTCATGGTTTAGTTGAGAATGTCCAAATCAAATATTACACTATAATTATCCAGTATATTTTCTCTTCTATTTATTCTTTGTGTTTCTGTCAGAGATTTGGTGTTCTCCTATGGAATTCCATCAGAATGAATCAATAAAGTTTTATCCATTCACTTTCCCGGCATTGTTCATCAACTCTCTCTTACACAATTTATGTCATTGTTGGTTGGAGTACATAATCTGGCATTGGGCAGGTTGCACCTATCTCTGAGGGGACTTCAGCAGATTCAGTCCAGTCACGCTTACCAAGAAACAGAAGGTATTCACATACATCTTTTGTTTACTAATACTTTTGAATGACATGCTTGCTGAGGTTTTCTCTAACATGTTTCCATATGCCATGAAGGCTGTTTATTATGGAAATTTAATTGATGCTTTTCCATTATTTTACGTCACACAAATATTATTTAAGTTTCAGTGCTGAAATCTTTACCTTTAATTATGTCAGCATCCATCCAGCTCCTGCATTTGGTTCTTCTCCCAATCTTGAAGCACTTGCTCTCGAAGCAAGCACATCCGAGGTGCAAGATGGAGTCAGCTCTGTAAATGCTGGTGCTAAGTTTTCCCGGTATAGAATTCCATGATTTTATACTCTTGACTTTGCTTTTGCATTAACATATCACTATCACTACTTTGACCTTGGGAGCTTCTATAAATAAGACATCAATGGGCATGCACATTGAACGATTAAATTTATCAAATGTAATGTTTTATGAAAAATACTATGTTCTAGTTATTTTTCCCAGTCACTTGAAATATTTGTGATACTACCCTCATTGTGCTTTGATCTGAAGCCAATATCTAGTTCATTCTTCCAATTCTTAGTTGTTACTGTAAGACAGTTGAAATATTACATGGTGTCAAAATCTTTAAAGCAAAAAATCCTCCTTGCCTTCTGCCCCCCCACACCCACACCCACACCCACACCCACACCCACACCCACACCCACACACTCCAGGCACACAATCTCTCTCTCTGACACGTGCACTATGCAGAGGAAGAGTTAAAGAATATGTGATTTAAGTAGTAAAAACAAGTCCAAAAGATTTGGAATTTGCTACATTTTGGTTGAAGCTTGTGGTATACTCTAATTTATCCAATAGTCATATCATTTCATGAAAGTATATTATCATACTTAAACATTATGTATTCTAGAGCTTACTTCTTCTATTGACGATTATGTAGGCCTATGCATGAAATTACTTTCTCAACAGATGACAAGCCAAAGCTCCTCAGTCAGGTAATTGATTTACTTACTTTGTCTAATACGTTATTTGACGATTAATTTGCTTACTTGTTCTAATACATTACTTCTTCTAACTGATGATTATGTGATCCTTGATTGTATGAGATGCCGAAATGTCCTGAAATATTTAATTTCACTTGCTCGTTTTTTCAAACTTAAATTAACAATGGGCGTCTAATAAATAATGAATCAGAATATAGAGTTTGTGTTTTTTAATTTACTCGGCAAAAATTTTACAATTTAAGAAGTTCAATTTAGAAGACAAACTATTATAACTGAGTATCTGCTTTATTACAGATAGTGAACTTAATAGTCTAAAAAATTTTGACAGCATATTATCGTTAAACCATAATTTGTTTGTAAATTTTCCAAGAAGGCATAGTATGAATCTGCTTTGGTTCACAAATATAGGCATAAATCTTCAATAAATATATTAATTCTTTCAGGAAATAAATGATATTGCAAGCCTTTGAGCAGTTGTTCTTGCATGTCGTTGGGTAGTGACTAGTGAGGGGATTTATGTATATGTTCACTATGCTTACATATTCTGCTTGTCAATATGCTGTTGGAGAGCAAGTTTTGTAACTGGACTGAACTATTTAATGAAACCTTGCAGCTGACTTCTTTACTGGCTGAAGTTGGGTTGAACATTCAGGAAGCACACGCCTTTTCCACCATGGATGGCTATTCTCTTGATGTCTTTGTTGTTGATGGTTGGCCGTATGAGGTATCTCCATTTTTGACCTTTTCATTCAAGGTCATGGCTAGAGTGCTTTGTTCCTTGAGAAACCACAACCTTCTTCTGTTGTGGATGCAGTATGTTTGAAAGTTCTTATTATGTTCATAAGTTTTTGAATTAAATATGTATTCACTTGTGAAATTTTGTGCTTCTGTCTTATTTTAGTGAAATTTTATATTTCTCTTTTTGAAATTTAGTTTTTTCCTTAATAGATTCTGTATGTTTCTTTTGTTTCCTGAAAATTGTGTAATTCTTTCTCACTTTATTTGTGCAATTGTTGTAGTTAACTTAAAAGCAATAAACATTTCAAAGCTCATTTTAGTCATAAATATTAAAATAATTAAATAGTATAATGTACTGATAATAGACAAAAGTCATATTCCCTAGTGAAATTACAGAGCTGTGTATAATCATTTCTTTCATAATAAGGGAGCGTGTTGTCATTTTATGTATTGCACATGGATTACATAACAGAAGCCTTGTCATTTTATCAGCTGGATGAAATAGATGGAGCTCCTAAATCTCATTTGTTGAGCCTCCGTCATCATTTCATTTTAAACATTTCAAAGTTCATTTTAGTAATAAATAATTAAATAGGAGAATGTATTGATGATAGACAAAAGTCATATTCCCAAGTGAAATTACAGTGCTGTGTACAATCATTTCTTTCAAAATAAAGGAGCGTGTTTTCATTATGTATTGCATACCATGGATTGCATAACAGCTGTCCTGTCATTTTCTGGATGAAATAGATGGAGCTCCTAAAGCTCATTTTTTGACCCTCCACCATCATTTCATTTAAAAACGGGATGGCAAACTGGAAGGTCTTCTTTATTCATTTGCTTCTCTGAAATTAATCAAAAGAGTTTTGACTTACCCTTTTAGATAACTTTTCAGGAGGTTGAGCAGCTCCGAGATGCAGTAGAAAAAGAATTATTGAAGATCGAGGTATTTTTCTGCTACTCTTAATTAAATGTTAGTACTTTGCAATGGTGAAGGGTGATTGGGTTCCTGCACCTATTTTATGTTATCCTGCAGTAGTAAACTTACTGTCGGACTGTAGCCAATGCTTAAAATTATATTAGTACGTAACTCTAAGAGTTTATTTGTATTGTACTGACTTCCATAATGTCCAGTATCGTGTATCTTTTAGAAGCTCAACTGGCTATTAATGACGACCCATTATCATATAATGCTAAGAATTATTGGTGCAAGACCACTTTAGTATGGTAGGAAAAAGGACAATAATAAAGTCACTGTGCACGGTCATGTTGTCCCCAAAACTGATTGTTTAGGTATTTAGGTTCTATCATTACCAATGAAGGAGGAATTAAGTAAAATTGAAAATGTCGTATCTATTTTCTCACTTCCTCATAGAGATTAACATCTTGTCTTGTCATGTAACATAGCTGCAACTTAAAATGAATGTCTTTTGTGCTGAAATGAGCATTCTAGTAGATACATTAAAATTTTGAGGAAACTAAAAGTATGATGTTACTCTTTTATTGAGTTTCTGTATGGCATTGTAGTTCAAATCTTTTTTGTTTGCGTTCTGGGTTATCAGGGTTATCAGATGTATATAATTCCTAATGCAAATCAATAGTCTACAATTCTGTGAAGGATATTTTTTTATGTAATGCAGGGACACTCTTGGCCACAACAGCATTCTGTCTCGCCTCTTGGAGAGCATGAGCAAATAGAGATCAAATGTGAATCTGAGCATTTGATAATACCTAGTGATGGCACTGATGTATGGGAAATTGATCCTCAAATTTTAAAAATTGAGAAAAAAGTAGCCTCAGGATCGTATGGTGATTTGTAAGTTTTGTCATACATGCAATTGAATATGCTTGTAGTTGAGTGTTCAGTTAACTGAAAATTCTATTGCTGCAGATACAAAGGTAAGTACTGTAGTCAGGAAGTGGCTATTAAAATTCTCAAGGCAGAGCGTTTGAATTCAGAATTGCAGAAAGAGTTTGCCCAGGAAGTATATATAATGAGGTCTGTCACGTCAATTTCTGAACCCAGTTTAGTCCATCTGTTTGTGCTGTATTTTTCCTGTCACTGAGCTTGATGTTGGCGTATTTTCAAACCTACCTTATGCCTATTAGAGAGACTTCTCATGGAACTTTTTTTTTTCATTGATTAGTATTTGTTGCTTGCAGAAAAGTTCGCCACAAAAATGTCGTGCAGTTCATAGGGGCGTGCACAAGACCTCCAAACTTGTGCATATTAACTGGTATGTTTTAACGGTACCTATGTCTTGGTAAAACGTAATTAGACAAGACTGTGCTTACAAATTGAAACTACGTATTCTGATTTCCCTTTGCCAGCTGAACATTTGTTTTACTTTTACCCATTTCTTTTGTTACAGAATACATGTCCGGAGGAAGTGTTTATGACTATCTACACAAACAAAAGGGTACTTTCAAGTTTCCGTCTTTGCTCAAAGTAGCAATTGATGTATCGAAGGGAATGAATTATTTGCATCAGAATAATATAATACACAGGGACTTGAAGGCTGCCAATCTTTTGATGGATGAAAATGAGGTAAGATACCATCATTAAGTGCTTCAAACATTAAAATATTCTCTGAATTTTATTGCTCTGTGTCGTTAAGCTGTTTACTATGATAGTTGTTGATTTGTCTCATTACCGATCCATCCAAATAATAACCAAACTATTATAGAATTTTATTTTTCGTGAATAAATGGTTACCAGCTTCCGTTTGATCTCCTACCTTTCGTTTCAAATTTTGAAAAGAAAAATTGATGGCTATCATTCTTGTGATAGAAATGAACACTTATTCGTTTTGTTTCTTGACATGAATTATTAGATTGTTCTATTATAGTCAGACAGTCAAGTTGCCAGTTTATACGCTATATTAATCAGTTTATTCATTTTACGTGCATCACGACGATTATGGAATTTGGTGAAGTCTCTATATTGTAGCTTAAGAATGTTTTGAAGATTTCAAGTGAAGCTTTCTTTTCAGGTTGTTAAGGTGGCTGATTTTGGTGTGGCGAGAGTGAAAGCACAAACTGGAGTTATGACAGCTGAAACCGGGACGTATCGGTGGATGGCCCCTGAGGTATTCCTTTTTTTTTTATTTCCAGTGAAATAGAACCTTATAATTCTTTAATCTATACATGGTTATTGCTGATTTTAGTTTGAATGGGCCACATTTATTTTGGTCTTTAGGGGTATTGGTAGGAGATTTTTGGTTGTGATTCATTCTGTTGATTTACTGTGGTATTTCCTCATTATCTGTTTAGAAATTCGTCTTGGGGAATTTCAAGTGTAATTGTAATTTCTGAAATGATGTTTAACAAGCAGAAAAATATTTGTGCTTCTTAGAAGCTAGTACACCGTCATTCGTCATTTGTACTTGTGAGTTCAAAAATTTCTGAATACACTGTAATCTGAAGGCAAGGAAGAGACATGGAATTATTATCTTTTTTTATGTTTCTATCTTTGTATGTTATTGTGTTTTCCTTAATTATTTGGTTAATTTATATCAGCAATTTTCTACTGCTATTTTTCTGATCTAGTTGAAAAATTAATTGTACCTGCATCCTGTTCTGTTTGAAGGTTATAGAGCATAAACCCTATGATCACAAGGCAGATGTCTTCAGTTTTGGGGTTGTATTATGGGAATTGCTGACTGGAAAGGTATTATTTGTTGTATAAAATGTTGGTACTAACGTTTCTTTTCTTACTTTTAGCTGAACTCTCTGATGTTTCTTTTCTTACTTTTAGCTGAGCTCTCTGATATTTCTCTTGGCAGCTCCCGTACGAGTACTTAACCCCCTTACAAGCGGCAGTCGGGGTTGTGCAAAAGGTAAATTAGCCAGTCTTATATGTAAATGCTTATTTGGAATGAGGCTACAGAAATTTTCTTGGATATCCATGGAAAATCATGTTCGAGTGGGATACCAATTTGAAAGCACAACTTGTGTCAGATGTAACCCAAGAGTCTTTTTCGACTTATTCTCAGGGTCTGCGGCCAACTGTTCCAAAGCACACTCATCCAATGTTTGCCGAGCTACTTGAGAGATGCTGGAAGCAAGACCCAACATTGAGGCCTGACTTTTCTGAAATAACAGAAGTCTTGCAGCAAATAGCAAAGGAGGTATTATATCATTTAATTCAGATTAATCATGTGTTTATTTTATTGTTAAGCGATGCTTGCTTAACCAATGCTCTTACTATGGAGAACAGCATGATTAACCGACTGACTGTATCCCCCCCACTCCCCCCAACAAAAAAAAAAAACCCTCCCTTCTCCTCCAATCTGATTTTATCACCTTAATTTTCCCCCAAGAACCCATCATTGATGCAATGATTCCTCGTGGATTCTGAAAGAAGAAGAGTTTTGCTTTTGCTGTTTATATCACATCATGCATTATTATGCCTTTTTGCTTAACCAACAGTTTGACGAGAAAACATAGTATGGCTTGATTACCCAACTCCATTAGTTATCTGACCTTCCTCCCCCAAACCAACCTTATTGACGTGTTTGTTAAAGTGGATTAAAAATCGGTGCTCAACAGTGAAGAAGAAAAAGAAAATAAAATCTTTGAGTATGGTCTAATATTATATACAAAAACACATGCGGTATTTGTTTTCACTTTGTTCTCGTGTTTTTCCAAGAACTGTTGCAAATCCATCTGTAGTGCAGTGATTGCCCAGGGATTCAAGAAAACATTGAAGTAAATTTTTCATTTTGCTATTTATTTCATGTCGTGCATTATATATTCTGCCTATTATTGTCAGGTTGGAGACGATGCAGAGGATAGACGCAAGGAGAAATCACCTGGAGGATTTTTTTCGGCCCTGAGACGTGGACATCACTAATTGGAGAAAAGAAAAATTCGAGAACGTCTAACTTATCTCTGATTTTGGTTAATTTACTCTCTTAATTCTGCCTGCAATGTATAGTATTTAATATTCATCCCCTTAATCATGTCTCTGATACCTTAGTTTTGTTTCTCAATTCAATTTTTTACCAAATTCATTTCTGATTTTCTTTAGGCTCTTTCCTTCAGTCTGTTCTGTGCTATATAGACTTATAGTTGAAGAACATTGTATGTATCATTTTCCAAATCCTGTGGCTCTATAATATAAATGGAAAAATTTGGGAGGACAAATATTCCTCACCTTCCACTAGTACATTATTTAACTCGACTCTGGAGGTGGGCAATGAAGCTGATGGTTGTGTTATCATTTTCTTTTTAATTTTCAGATTAAAAAACATGAGTATAATAATCTTTTCAATAGAAATTTGTGTATCGTGAGCATAATAGTGACTTTTCATTGATTTTCGCAAGGAGAGATTGAAGTACTACTTCTTAATTTTCCGATTAAAAAACAAGAGTATAATGTGTATCGTGAGCATAATTTTGACTTTTCATCGATTTTCGTTAGGAGAGATTGAAGTACTACATCAGAGCCTGCTCGAGGCATTAGGGAGCCTTGAGCAAAAAAAAATTAGGGGGCCTTTTCAAATAAAAAAAAAATTTAAAGAAAACAAAAAAAAAATCTTGTCCATCAAAATATCGTTTTATTGATAAAGAGAAAACTAATAAATGTTTAAAATAAGTTTTTAACAACATTGAAATTCTTATGCTAAACTACAATTTTTGAAATATAATACATATTGTTCAAAAAGCAACTAAACAACCAACTACAATTTAAAGAATAAACAAACGATAATAAAAACAAAACTAGTTTTCTTTGAAACACAAGAGAGGTCGGTGCAAATTGGGTAAATCGGAGAAAGCTCTATAGTCTCGTGCAGTTGATCTATGAAAAATAAATTTTCCTTGCCTTTTGAGATACAAAATTAATTATTAGATCGTTATATTCAAGTTTATTAAAAAAATCGTGTTCAATGGACTAGAGAGCTAATCTGTTCAATATTTCATGCGAAATAGTTGATCTCAAATATGATTTTTTCAACTTTAATTTTGAAAAACTCCTCTCCACCGAAGCAACTCAACCTGGAATTGTTAACAAGATTCTATAAGCAATATCCATTTGGAAAAGAATCGATTTTTTTTTTTGTAAGATAATGCTATTCATAGTCGCTGACTATCACATTCAGTCTATGTGACATTCCTCAATTGAAATAATTATTTACTCTAATTGAGTAATGTCACATAAACTAAATGTGGTAATCAACGTATGAATTCTGATCTACTGCCCTCAGGTGGGCAATAGATGTTGCCCACATGCTGACTTGTCAGCACGTGGGCTGTTGATGTAAAAAGCAACTTTTTACATCGACAGTTGCTTTTTACATCAACAGCCCACATGCTGACAAATCAGCATGTGGGCAAAATCTACTGCCCACCTGGGGGCAGTAGATCGGTCCTCATCAACGTATATGAATACCCTTATTCTTTTATGTAGTGAAGAATTTCCATTAGATTGTTCTTTTCTTTTTAAAAAATTTTCCTCAAACACTTAATTATGAAAATAAATCTAAACCATTTATATCTGAAAACTCATCTTGGTTTAAAATGTTTTCGAGATTCAAACAATACTTTTCTAAAACATTTTCATCTAATGAGTTTGGAATTTATTGGACTAGGTTGTTGCACGTTGGTTAAGTTTTATTTTTAATTTTCTTGACAAAAAAAATATCGCATATTAAAAAAAATTAAAAGTAATTTTAAAAAATTGAGAGTCCTCTTTAAGTCCGGAGTTTAGAGAATCGTCTAAATCGCCTAAGATCTTAAGAGGGCTCCATACTACATAATTTACAACTCTTTACAATTTCTCTTCTTGGAACTTTGCCAAGCTTATGCAATTCTCGGATATATTCTCTACTCCCAAGTTGCGTAGTAAACTGAACGAAAATGCTCATATAATATTGAGAAATCCAAATGGAATTCAAGCAATACTAAAACACGTAGCTTTAGAGACATGTTACAATCCACTATTAATTAACTTGTAAAGAAAGAATTAATCGACTCACAATATGCATTCAATAAAAAAAAAGCACAGAGTTAATAAACAAAATACATAAAGCAATATGGTATTAGAATGTGACAAATGGTCTAAATCCATACCGTCTGGTGGTCTGACATGATCGATCGATTAATGTGGTGGTATAACTGAAATACATTTTAAAGTTCGGTGAATTGAATGAGTAATTTAAAGTTCAGCAATATAAGTGACATAGTGTAAAGTTCGGTGACAATTAGTATAATTAACCCAATCTTGGCGGGTTGTATCAGAGAACTCATGGAACTCTGTAGGATTTTCTTTAAAAAATGGATTGCCGACTAACGTGATTGAGTAACTTAAATGGGTTTTCAAGTTCGGTGAAGTAAATGAACTGATTTAAAGTTTAGTGGTAAAGGTGAACACTATCTTAATGTTCGGTGGTAGTGAGTGTAATTAACCCTTATAAAAGCACGCATTCTTACATTATACCGACATTGCACTACGTACAATTCAAAATAGGAGGGAAAGCAAATTACCACAATTTGAGGGAGCTTTGAGAGAGGGAGAGAGAGACACTGTCACTGAGCATTCACTATCGGGTATGATTGAATGGCGAACCTTTCAAGCCTAGTACACGAGCTCCGAGAACGCATAGCGGCTTCATCATCTACTCCTCTCAACAAGCAAAACGACGACGCTTTAGAGTCCCGATTCCGCGCCGTCCTCCCCAATCTCCTGCACGACTATGTCGTCCCTTCTTCCTCCGGTACCTACCTTCCCTCTTTTCTCTACACATATACATGTTCATATATATATATATATATATATATATATATATATGCATATTATGGGGTTTATATGTTTCTTTCTTTTCTTTTATTTTTTAAAATTTGTTGTAGCGAAAGAGAGAGAGGTGGTTGCTGTACTGAAACTCTTGGCACACACTGCCAAGAATTTTCCGGGCGTTTTCTATCACGGAAAGGCTAGCGCAGTGCTTCCTGTGATCGGTCGCATTTTGCCATTTTTTGCTGAACCCTCTTTCCGGTGAGTTAGTCGTCACTCAATTCCCCTCATCTTTCCTTTGATGCAATATTAAATAAAAGAAGTTACAATCTTGTTCATAGTAGCTTTGAGTCCCGTGCAAGTTATCAAACACGCTTTTAGTGTTTCTCTATGTTCTGTGGATTCATAACTTAATATTATATTTATATCAGTGGTCTTGAGCATTTAATTGGTAATCATGACATTATGGATTATAATCATGGTTTATTGTTAAAGATTAATTTTTAGAAGAATAGATTGAGGGGAAAATGGCTTCTCGTCTTTTCTGTGCATTTAGCTATTGATACACGAGCTACTAAATTTATTAGCTAATTATATTTTCTGGTACCTGTTTTATGAAACAATTTATTCATCAGCTCTCGACATGGAGTGATTTTTGAGACAGTTGGATCCCTTTTGTCACTGCTTCGTACAGGAGATCGAGATGCATACCGCCAGTTCTTCATGGATACTTTGTTGCTAACTGAAGGTACACGAGAAATAATTATTTTTATTTCTCACAGAAATTGCAAGTAATTTTTCTGCTTTTTTAAAGCTATTACAGTTGTTGTGATGCCTTTTTGGTTCCTCCTATGATCTCGTGGAAGATGAGGATATCATTTTGGTTTCTCTATTTTCATGGAATATGTTATTGCTTTATCCTTGATAGTTTACTGACATCATCTGTATATACTTATTAGATTTTAACGAAAAATAACTGTTTCCACGAGCTAGTTTCACAGCCTTGTCTTAAGCATTAAGTTAAGCTGCTTCATCTTTTTTATTACAGATCTGTTGTATGTAGCTTCAATTAGCGACAAGGCTAGCTCTACAGAATCAAAAAAAGTGTCAGTGAAGTGTTTCTGTGATTCTTTTGCGGGAATTTGCAACGACACTGCTCTTCTCTGCGATCTTCCAGCATGTAGCAAACCTCCAACTGGCTATGGAATATTGATTTATCTCTCTGGCAAGCAAAGTTGGCTGCCTTTTGCTACTTCAGCTATCAAGCTTCTCTGCAAATGCCTAACTGAAGGAACTTTATATGTTGAAGGACTCCTGGATGCTTCATCTGTTTGGGCTGTCTGCACTCTTTTGTCCTATGGAGATGATGATCTGCATATGGTTGGTAGTTCTCACAGCAAGTTGGTGCTGTTTCTTCAAAACTTCTTTCTGCTGTACAGTATGCTTTCGTCTACTTAACATTACTTGTCTAACTTCTCAAATTTCGTGAAGGCATGTTTTGACTTCACACGCATCATTGGAGCAGGCAAAAACAACGAAATTGTTCCCATTGAAAATTTAATTCAGTCAATGATTATTATCTTAAGCGAAGCTGTGGAGGGAGTTTCAATATTCAGGTATTCTCACGATCTGCCTGTGCCCCCCCCCCCCCCCCCCCCCCTCCCTCCTCCTTTTCAAGTCCGAATTGTTATTTGTACAACATTTGTGCTTTATGCATATTCAAATGCTTAGAATGGACTAATTACTGAATTTAATTTTCCTGTGATGGTTTTAGTTGCCTTGTTTAAAATCTACAACTAGGAGAGAGGCTCTAGGATTATTTATTTGTCGTGTGAAATAAATTGTTTTAGAGCTTGAGTTGGTGTGCCTTCTACAAAGCCATTTTATTTCTTCAAGAGCAATTTGCAAGCAAGCATATTATCGAACAGGTTGATACATGATATACATATTATTGCATAATTTTTTTATATCACTGGCCTGTCCAAGTATAGAATAACCTTTCTGCACTGATAGTACCTTCAGGTCCTGTGGCAATGCTTGTTACTCCTAGCAATGCAATACTCCAGGATTGTTGCTGATATAACTTACTTTTAAGGCATGTAAAAGTTTTGTTGAATGGTTTCATGTAAATTTTGTTTTTTAGTTAATGATCCCACTGTACCCCCTTAAATTAGTTTTGATGGGCTTTACAATTTTTTATGATTTTAAACTTGGATAACCATATTATTTTGCATTTTTTCCCTGCTGTCTAGATTTTATAGGAACTTGGTTTTATACTTATCTGATGCTTGTTTTTGGTGATTTTCACAGTTGTTTGCTTCATTAGTAACTTTGGCTATTGAACTGCCCCCTCTTGGTTATTTTCTCTTATAAATACCAGCCTTTTGAGTGCAGAAATGCCGTTTATGATTCTTCTTTGGGTGGATGCCTTCATGCCTTGCATTCTAGTTGTACTGATGACATTGTGCAGTCGACGGCTACAGAGTTAGTACGCATCTTCCCTGAAGCGCTGCTGAAAACAAGGAGCCTGGAGCTTAAGGTTAGCTCATTATATTGTCGACATTGTCACTCTTGCAATAATATGCCTACATATTTACATGTTGCCTATATTTAATTAACAATATTGCTTGTATTCACGTGTCTATATGTAATTTTGTTTGTCTTTATGCATGTAATAATCTTATTTTTTGCCAGTATTTGATGTTTTATCCATTGCGTAGGTCTGTATGGGCATGTTATCTACTAGCTTTTATATGTAGAAATTGGAGTCGATGAGACTTTGTATATTTAATTATTTGGCTGGTAGATCCTGCTCTAAAATATTAGAATATTTGTTTTTTTCCAAAATTTCAGGTTGGCTTGTGCAGTGCTTATGTGCGGATAAGTAAAAGTTGCCCTCCACATATCTGGAGGCCAGAATTTCTTATTCATGTGCTTTGCTCATCCAAGCCTATTTTTCCATTGATAGACTGCTTCCAGGTTGCCATATCCAGGCTTGGTCTTAATCTTGTTGGAAGTGGAATATCTGATGAAAATGGTATGGGCTTATCAACATCAAGAGAAAATGAAGACAATAGTTCAAGAATTGGAGGGAAAAGAACAGTTGAGGACCCAGACATGTCGCATACAAAGCGACAAAAGATAGATGATAAATGTAAGGATGGGAGTAAAAATTGTGAGGAACTGAGCCAGTTTGTTTATAGTTTTACTCGACCAGGGAAAAAAGACTACACTGATTATATGCGTACCTCCTTAAGTTTATTTGTTGAACTTCTAAAACCTCCTGGAGAGGACCCCAATTCATTAACAACAGAAGTTGCCTTAACAGCTCTTAGTGTACTCTGTATTGTCTTTTCTGAAAACCGTCATTCCAATCTTTCATGTCGCATATTTCGGCAGATGTGTGACTGGATTTCTTGGATATCTGGGCAGGTTAGTGTTTTTGTGTCTATTGTTCTTTAAAACTCTGCACTGTGTTCCTTTATAACTTGGGATAGTTTTTTCAGGCAAAGCAAGAACTTCCATTATCTCTTGATTTGCCCATATTTCTGGAAGCAGTCGACAGCTTATTGCTCTTGCAAGGTAATGGAGTTGGTCTTCGGAAATTATATGTTGTATCCATGTTCCTGTAACAATTATATAAGATTCTTTTAGATGAGATTATGCAAATTGGATGTCGTGCTTTATTCATGATCAACTTATGCTGCTTCCCAATTATAGCCTGGTTGTAATAGCTACAGTATGCCTAAGAAGGTACATATGTAAGCATTAATTCCTAGTATCATGGAGTAAAACCCAACATCTCCTTTTTCTGAATTGTTATTTGAACTTAGAGAGTGGATAGTTTAGATGGTATCTGGATCTCCACATTATGATTCCCTTTTGTATAACCAGACTGTTAAATTCTGATTTTCTTTCTTGTTTACTAAAATATCTACTGTACATTACCGTGTTTTACTTTACATAACACATCACCTGTATTTTATTCATTTAGGATCACTTCCTGCAGAGAATAATCGTATTCTCTTCAAACGTGAGGTGATAGTGCTGATCCTGTGTTTTATGTTACGTAACATATCACCTGTATTTAATTTATGTAGGATCACTTCCTGCAGAGAATAACCATATTCTCTTCAAACGTGAGGGTGATAGTGCTGATCTTTTGCGACCAGTGCTGAAGCTTTCGTGGAACCGTACTCCCTTAATTATTGAACCCAGTCCTCCCTGGAAAGCAAAATGCCTCTCAGTTCGAGTGCTCTCTAGGATCAGGTTGATAAAACATGTGCATCTGGATGTATTGGACTTGGGTCTTCATGATGAAGCAGAAGAAGTTAGAATTGAATCCATCATTTCTCTGCCAGTGATTGTACTGTGCTCTGGTTTTGGTTTCCTGACACATATGTTCAGCAGGCTGGAGTAAGTGAACAATGCAATTTTACATATATCTGCATATACTAATATTAGTACATATGTTGATCTTGATAGTAAGGTGAATCAACTCATACATTTCAATTGTACTGCACTAATGTGAAAGTAATGCTTTTGCATGCACATGTACTTCTTTAGTATCCGACTTAGAGAAGTCATTGTTTTCATGCTCTAGCTATAATTGTGGCTGCTTCATTTCCTTAACCACAAGCCCTCATTTCTCCCTTGCACGCTTTAGTTTTTCTTGTGGGCACCACTTCAGCCATTATTGTCTCTTTTTTATTAGTTTTTCATTCCCTTTTTGTCTTCGTTTTTTCATGTTAGCGATCAGCTCCGTTTTTAAAATGCTGCAGAATGAGGAGCTGTACCCTCAAAATATTATCTTTCCTGGAGTATAATTGCTATCCAATCTGCTTTGAAATTTGATCACCTGGAGGGCTTTAATTTTTAAAACAGTCGAACTTGAGTAATTGCGTAGCAGAGAGTATTTTATTACTTTGATTGTTACAATAATGCTCAAGTCTAATTCAATTATAATCAAGGTGTGTCATATGGATTAGAATAAAATCAATAACCTGGTTCATGGACAATTGGACATTGTGTCTAACTACTGCACACTTTATTAAGAACAAATGTGGTTAATAACTACATCCTTATTTTTATGCAGAATTCTGGAGAAAGAGAAAAATGTGCAAGTTAAGAAAGCCATTCCCCTCTGTATTGGTTATTTGGCATGCATCTATGGAGCCTGTAATGGTGTAGCTGGACTCTATGAAAGTGAATGCAAATTATACTTGAAGAAGGATAGGGAGAATCAAAACTTGTCAGTGGATCATTTGTTGCGAGGATTTTGGTGTTCAAAGTGTGACCGAAGAGTTTCATTAAATTATGGGTCATATTTATCAGTTCTGCATCTGCCTAACACCCAGAACACAGAATTTCTTTTGAGTTGTGATTTCATCCATTTGCAGTCCCTCCTTTTCAAGCTCCTTTATGATGAATCATCAGAAGAAGAAGTTCAAGTTGCCTGTGTAGGAATGATTAAGCGGATCCTTCTGCATGGAACTGAAGAAATTCTGCTTAAAACTAGATCTGAATGGGTAAGATGCATTGATTTTCTACTCCTTCACAGGAAAAAGCTTGTGAGGCAGGCATTCTGTGCCCAGATTAGTTTCTTCCTTGAAGAGCGTGTTTTGAATTGTTTATTTTCAAATGAGGATGCTGCAAATAAATCCAAAGAACAGAGGTTCATGGATAAAATAAAACATGCTTTGATGGCAACAGAAGATCCCCTGGTTTTTGAGACTCTTCTGGAAGCCGCAGCAGCCATCATGCAAGCTGTTAGTATTTCCAGTCAATTGTATTTGTTCTCTCTTATTTTATTGATTGGTCAGCTTGATAGTCCTTACGTGACAGTGAGGTTAACTGCATCAAAATTGATTAAAAGATCCTGCTACATCCATCATAAAGGAGGATTTGAACCACTCCTTGCCAAAGCTCTTCATATTCGAAATGAACTGTATGATTATCTGTCTCTGAGGCTTGCAAGCAGACCAAAAATGGTTGAAGAGTTTGCAGTGGGTGCTCTTGGGATTGAAACTGGAGAACTTATCAAAAGGATGATACCTGTTGTTCTTCCAAGGCTTGTGGTCACCCTGCAGGATAGTGATCAAGCAGTGGCCACTTTGTACGAGTTGGCCAAGTGTTTAAACACAGATATGGTGCAACTAATTGTCAATTGGCTTCCTAAAGTGCTTGCCTTAGCTCTCCATCGAGCCGATGGGCGAGAGTTACAATCTGCTTTGGAGTTCTATCATGAACATACTGGATCTGACAACCAAGAAATTTTTGCTGCTGCTTTACCTGCACTCTTGGATGAACTTATTTGCTTTACAGATGAAGATGATTCGGAAGAGATAACTAAAAGGTATTTATTAAAAAACACGTAATTTTTTATTTGTTCATTTTATTTTATTTATTTACTTTATTTTGTGCCCGGGGAGGGAGGGGGGGATGTGGGGTGGAGGGAGGGAGGGAAGAGAAGTAAAATGTTCCATCAGCTTGAAAAGTGTGGCAAACTGAAATAATATTTCTCAGTAAAATGTTCTCAAATAATATAAAAATTAATTTATAATACATTTTGTTTGCCGTTTTATTGTTAGAGTTTTAAGTTAACAATTAGTTTCATAGAACTCTTATGGATTTTGATTGCATACTACTATGATTTGGGGCCCAATTTATGAAGTTTGCCTCAGGCCACGAAAATCACATGACCGGCCTGCCCACTTACCCCATTTTTTGTGGAAATTCACCATGATTTTCGTTTTTATCCATTTTTCACAGATTAGCTAGGGTACCTCAGATGATAAAAGAAGTTGCAAAAATTCTGACTGGTAATGAAGATCTTCCAGGATTTTTAAGGAATCATTTTGTTGGTCTACTTAACAGCATTGATAGAAAAATGCTCCATGCAGAGGATTTGACATTGCAAAAACAGGCCATCACACGCATTGAGATGCTAATTAATTTGATGGGTTCCCATCTTAGCACTTATGTGCCAAAAATTATGGTTCTTCTCATGCATGCCATTAATAAAGAATGGCTTCAGGGTGAGGGTCTTTCCGTCTTGCACTTCTTCATAAAGCAACTTGCTTTGGTGTCACCATCTAGTACTAAGCATGTGATTTCTCAAGTGTTTGCTGCTCTTATCCCTTTTCTGGAGAGAGAGAAGGAAAATTCTTCTTCAAATTTGCAGAAGATTGTGGAGATATTGGAAGAACTTGTGCTTCAGAATAAAGTTGTTTTGAAAGAGCATATCAGTGAGTTACCTCCTGTGCCCAATATTCCTGCTCTAGCAGAAGTAAACAAAGCAATACAAGAAGCGCGTGGATTGACGTCCTTGAAAGATCAATTACGTGATGTTGTGGATGGATTGAATCATGAAAATTTGAATGTACGATACATGGTCGCATCTGAGTTGAGCAAGTTGTTGAACCTGAAAAGGGAGGATGTCATGGTTTTGGTCACTAAGGAAGGGGATTTAGTTACAGATGTGAAGAGCTCTTTGATTACATCACTGCTTAAAGGGTGTGCAGAGGAATCAAGGACCTCAGTTGGACAGCGGCTGAAATTGATATGTGCTGATTGCCTTGGAGCGCTAGGTGCTGTCGATCCTGCCAAGGTCATGGGATCCACAAGCACCCGGTTTAAGATTGCATGTTCAGATGATGATTTAATTTTTGAGCTGATCCATAAGCATCTGGCCAGGGCTTTCAGAGCTGCACCTGACACCATTATTCAAGATTCAGCTGCATTGGCTATACAGGAGCTGCTAAAGTTTGCTGGTTGTGAAGCATCGCTTGATGAGAATGTTTTAGGTTCAGTTTCAGAGCCACAAAAGAAACCAACCCTGAAGGTGTCGAAATCTTCCAGGAGAACGGATAATGACAATGAAATGTATGGAAGGGGTCAGAGATTGTGGGACCGTTTCTCTAATTATGTTAAAGAGATAATAGCACCTTGCTTAACATCTAGATTTCAGCTTCCAAATGCATCAGATTTGCCATCTTCTGGTCATATTTATCGCCCTTCAATGTCTTTCAGAAGATGGATATATTTTTGGATTAAAAAATTGACCGTGCATGCCACAGGGTCTCGGTCAACTATTTTTAATGCTTGTCGAGGTATAGTGCGCCATGATATGCAAATAGCAATGTATCTTCTGCCATATTTAGTCCTGAATGCTGTCTGTGATGGTACTGAGGAGACCCGCCATGGCATAACAGAGGAGATTCTATCAGTTCTGGACGCGGCAACTTCAGATGATAGCACTGCTGCTGTTCATGGGATTAATTCTGGGCAAAGTGAAGTCTGCATTCAAGCTGTTTTTGCACTTCTTGATAATCTAGGCCAATGGGTGGATGATGTTGAGCAAGAACTTGCCCTTTCACAATCTCTTCAATCGTCCAATTCTAAGCAACAATCAGGGAAGTTGAAGGATCAGAGTACAAGTCTTCCAACTGCTTCAGACCTAGTGCTTGTGCAGTGTAGACATGTCTCGGAGCTCTTGGATGCAATTCCTAAAATGACCCTTGCCAAGGCATCTTTCAGGTGTCAGGCTTATGCCAGGTCTTTGTTGTACTTTGAGTCTTATGTACGTGAAAAGTCGGGATCATTCAATCCAGCTTCTGAGAGGAGTGGTGTCTTTGAGGATGAAGACATTTCATTTCTAATGGAAATATACAGTGGTTTAGATGAGCCAGATGGCTTATCGGGTTTGGCTTGTTTACGAAAATCAAAGAGCTTACAAGACCATCTTCTAATAAATAAAAAGGCAGGAAATTGGGCTGAGGTGCTGACTTCTTGTGAGCAGGCTTTGCAGATGCAACCTACTTCTGTTCAGAGGCATTCAGATGTCCTTAACTGCTTGCTAAACATGTGCCATTTGCAGGCCATGGTTACTCATGTGGATGGATTAATTTCCAGGATTCCTCAATACAGGAAAACATGGTGCATGCAAGGTGTTCAGGCTGCATGGAGGCTCGGCAGGTGGGACTTGATGGATGAGTACCTGACTGGGGCTGATGAAGAAGGTTTACTTTGTAGCAGCTCTGAAAGCAATGCTCTCTTTGACATGGATGTTGCAAAGATTCTCCAGGCAATAATGAATAAAGATCAATTTTCAGTTGCTGAGAAAATTGCATTGTCTAAACAATCTTTGATTGCTCCTTTGGCTGCTGCTGGGATGGATTCTTATGCACGAGCATACCCATTTGTTCTAAAGCTTCACATGCTTCGGGAGCTTGAGGATTTCAACTCTCTTCTCAATGGCGAGTCTTTCTTGGAAAGAACTTTTGATATCAATGAACCAGAATTCTCAAAGGTATTGGAAAATTGGGAAAGTCGGCTCAAACTCACTCCACCATCTCTCTGGGCAAGGGAACCCTTGTTGGCCTTCCGGAGACTTGTTTTTGGTGCCAGTGGTCTTGGTGCTCAAGTTGGGAATTGCTGGATACAATATGCTAAGCTTTGTCGTTCGGCTGGTCATTATGAGACTTCGAATCGGGCAATTTTGGAAGCCGAGGCTGCAGGTGCACCCAATGTTTACATTGAAAAGGCTAAGCTTCTATGGAGCACTAGGCGAGCTGATGGTGCCATTGCAGAGCTGCAACAATCCCTTCTCAACATGCCTACAGATGTCGTCGGCTCTGCTGCTATTTCATCAATCACCAGCCTCTCAGTAGTTCCTTTGAACCCTCCACCTTTACTTTGCAATGTCGAATCTATGAATGATAATCAAGATGTAGCAAAGACACTCCTCCTATATTCCAGGTGGATTCACTACACTGGGCAAAAGCAGAAGGAAGATGTGATAAGTCTGTATTCTAGGGTGAAAGAGCTACAACCCAAGTGGGAGAAAGGATACTTCTATATGGCAAAATATTGTGATGAAGTGCTTGTTGATGCTAGAAAACGACAGGAAGATAATTCTGAGCAGTCTCCCAGAGCAATTCCATCCAATTTATCTCTTGTTGCTTCCACAAATGTAAGTACTGAGAGAAGGTGGTGGACATACCTTCCTGATGTGCTGTTATTTTATGCGAAGGGGCTTCACAGGGGCCACAGGAATCTCTTTCAGGCTCTGCCAAGATTGTTAACGTTGTGGTTTGAATTTGGGTGCATTTATCACAGAAGTGGCCAATCATCCAATAAAGATATGAAGAATATCCATGGGAAGGTAGTACGCATTCCATTAATTTTTCTCCTTATTTTTTCAACTACAATGCCTTCTTTTGTCATTCTTCCTTTTTACCATGTAGGTCATGAGCATCATGAGAGGGTGTCTAAAGGATTTGCCAACTTACCAGTGGTTAACTGTTTTACCTCAATTGGTTTCAAGAATTTGCCACCAAAATGAAGAAACTGTCCGTTTGGTGAAGCATATCATTACTTCTGTTCTCCGACGATATCCACAACAAGCCCTTTGGACTATGGCAGCAGTTACAAAATCCACAGTTCCAACAAGGAGGGAGGCTGCCGCAGAGATTATACAAGCTGCAAGAAGAGGATCCTCTCAGGGAGGTTCCAATTCCATGTTTATGCAATTTGCTACTCTAGTTGATCATCTAATACGGTTGTGCTTCCATCCAGGCCAATCAAAGACAAGAACAATCAATATATCAACCGAATTTAGTGCCTTGAAGAGGATGATGCCCGTGGAAATCATAATGCCAACCCAGAAATCCCTTACAGTTAATCTACCTTCATATGATATGAATGTGACTGATTCTGGTACATCTGATATCTTCTCGTACACAGATCTGCCTACAATATCTGGAATACTGGAAGAGGCTGAGATCCTTTCCTCCCTTCAACGTCCAAAGAAAGTAAGACTTTAATTAGTAATCTATTTCTATGTCCTTTTTCTTTTCCCTGGTCTCTTGTTTCTTGGCCAGATCATTACTCTACATGCCATGTTGAAAGAATAGTGAGTTATTACTTTCTGAAAATTTCAACATTTTCCAATTTCCAGCTGGGGGGTGCACTAAATCCACTCTGAGATATGCTTGTCCACTCCGTTCAAGAAAACTGAATGAGTATTCTTAGAAACTCAGTTTTAATAGAGCATAAATAAGACTTAAACAGATGCATCAAAGAATTGGATGGGAAAAGAAAGAATGATACTGATAAAATGCATAGCCTACAACAAATCTCAGAAGAAGTTCTAGGCTAAACTTCTGTCTGTCTCATATAATTGCCATTACTCCAACAAGGTGACAACTTGGTAGAGAGTTCATCTATCCTACGGCCATTACCAAATTCACTTCAAGCATTTTAGTGATCATCTAATGAATCACTTAAGACTGGCTTCCTGTTTAATTCTATGTTCAGACACAGACTTTGCCCGAAGTCAGTTTCTTGCAGAATAGGTTAGTGAGGCAGAGTTGATTTTATGGGTTCTTAGTCTCGATGCCAACTTTTTTTGAAGAAGACAATACTGCAACCAAAATGGTTCATGATACAGAGAGGATGTACATCTAGAGTGGAAACAGAAAAATATCAAGAAGAATCATTCTTGTGTGAGAAGTTTCCAAACTACGGTTGGAGAAAATGACATCAATGAAACAATGATGACACAAATTCAGTTGGCTCTAGGTTACTTATGTGTCAGGGTCCCATCTTGTTGAGAATCTCAAGGCAAATCCGGCTGTACAGTTTGGACATATCCTACTGGGACAATATATAAGTTATTCTGGGATTAATCAGGATGGGTTGCTTCCAACATTAGATTGTTCTCTATCTTTAGAATTATTTTCTCCAGCATTGAATAATTTCGTGTATATATTCAACAGAAACAATGTAGCGCAATACAATTATTTAACCCTTCCCTTACATCTATATCGTGGGCTTCTGATTTCCAGCTCTCCTGAGAGATGTCTATTATCGGCCAGAGTATGTAGGAAATTTGATTAGAATGCTGGAGTTCTTAAGAGATTTTATAACTAGTGAATGCATTAGCGTCGTGTGGAAACAAAGAAAGGTGCAAAGGTCATGAATTGTATTTATGGCGATGCTGAACACCCCCCCCCCCCCCCCCCCCCGGCCCGTGGGCAGGGTGTTTTTGCACTTTTTTTATTGCTATAGAAGTCAATCTGCGAGATTGCCCATGACATCTTTAATAAGATATGTGGAGCAAGCATGTTGTGGAGTGGATTAGAGGCTCCCTTTCCAGCTGAGATAGACACTAATTTCTCGCCTGAACATTTATTGAATAAATTTACTATTTTGAATCAGAAAATACTAGCACTGTGTGCATTTGCTAGTTCACATTCTGGACCGACAATTATTGTACAGTTCATGTGCATTTCTTTTATTAGTTTCCACAACCTGACCATACAATGGTACTAGTCACATCATCTCAGATTTAGAAATTTTACTGTAAATGTTTTTTTGGCTTATTCAGTGGATATCTTTGGAGAAGCCTTCTAAAATGTGGTCATTGTGAGTTGTAAGGTGAAACATGTTCATATTATACTCATATGATATCTTTTCCATTGCTTGCAGGTTATTCTCTTAGGCAGTGATGGAATTGAATATCCATTCCTCTGCAAACCAAAGGATGACCTTAGAAAAGATGCACGCATGATGGAATTCAATGCAATGATAAATCGTTTACTATCCAAAAGCCCTGAAAGTCGTAGGCGGAAGCTTTATATTCGTACTTTTGCAGTAATTCCACTGACGGAAGATTGTGGTATGGTTGAGTGGGTGCCTCACACTCGTGGCCTCCGTCATATCCTCCAGGACATTTATATAAGCTGTGGAAAGTTTGATCGTCAGAAAACGAACCCTCAAATTAAGCGTATTTATGACCAATGCCAAGGCAAAATGCCAGAAGATGAAATGCTGAAGACCAAAATTTTACCAATGTTCCCTCCAGCTTTCCATAGATGGTTTTTGAATACATTTTCTGAACCAGCTGCTTGGTTCAGGGCTCGGGTTGCCTATGCGCATACTACTGCAGTTTGGTCCATGGTTGGGCACATAGTGGGCCTTGGAGATCGACATGGTGAAAACATCCTTTTTGATTCTACCACAGGCGACTGTGTTCATGTTGATTTCAGTTGCTTGTTTGATAAAGGCCTGCAGTTGGAGAAACCAGAGCTTGTGCCTTTCAGGCTGACGCAGGTAGGGGACAAATGGAATACAAACGATTACATATAAACATGCATAGTGGTGGCCAGCTCTGCAACCATGCATAGTAGTGGCCAGCTCTTCATATTCTGTTAATCTGAATCTTAGGCAGATCTGTCACTCGTGACATGCAATCTTAATTTTACTTTATTGACCTCTTATTGTGTGGACATGTAGAACATGATTGATGGGCTGGGCATTACTGGATACGAGGGAATTTTCCTCAGGGTCTGCGAGATCACACTTTCAATTCTGAGGACGCACAAGGAAACACTCATGAGTGTTCTTGAGACTTTTATCCATGATCCTCTTGTGGAATGGACAAAATCTCACAAGTCCAGTGGGGTAGAGGTTCAAAATCCCCATGCGCAGGTTTGAGCTTGTATTCTCTCTTTTGCTATCCAACAAGAGCAGTTTTTAGATGGGCTATATACATTACAAGCTGGGATGTGATTACTTAATTGGATCATATGTTGGGAAATTAATTTTAGATAAAAGCTAATACGCCGTGGTTGAATTTGCAGCGAGCCATCAGTAATATCGAAGCACGCTTGCAAGGAGTTGTTGTTGGTGTTGGAGCAGCTCCATCTTTGCCTCTTGCTGTAGAGGGGCAAGCTCGTCGTCTGATTGCCGAAGCAATTTCACACAAAAACCTCGGAAAGATGTATATATGGTGGATGCCTTGGTTTTAAGGGTTACAAGCAGAGTGATTGACATTAATTTCTGGGTATTTGCCATCTCATATTGACTTTATTTATTATCTGAATTTTAGTTTGACTTGTGCTCTTGGTATTCTTCAACTTAATTTGTTATGAGTCTCTAGGTTTAGTCTTTGTTGTACAAGTTTACAGTCTAATAATTATTTGTTTTCAAGAACCATTTTCATTTCATGTGGCATCACTGGTCAATCTAAATTCCTAGTACTTTATTATGCCACTATTTTAAGAAAATCTAGCAATTTAAGCTGGTAAAATGCGTGTTGCAAATGCGAAGTTTGACCTATACAGTTTTTTACATATACGAGTCTATATGATAGCAATGCATTGACATTTGTGGACACTGGTGAATTGAAAGAGATCATGTGAAGAAGAATCTTATGGTTAAGCATGTCAGGTGGTCTAATCCTTCCTGTAAATCTGATGTTTACTATGTTGTGTTGGAAAAATGATGACCTTGTGTATCCCTATTCATATTTATATTTTGAGTCACATTACCTGGTTATATGCTACAAGATTTGATGTTCTTATTTTTCTTTCTTGTTTGATAATGACAGGAATGGTAAAGAAAGTTTCATTTTAATTGAGAGGAGCTATAAAGCTAGAATACTGGCGAGCACTACTCGACCTCTGAAACGTTCTACAACGTGACAGGTTTTGATTCTTGCTGTCACCACCCACGAGCAATGGACACTAAAAGCATGTTTGTTAGACAGGAATGGATAGTATTGGACAATATTAAGGCACACAAGTAGCTAAATCTTGGTTATTATATTGCTTAGTCCTATCTAGTAGTTTGTACCAAAACTGCATTAAGAATACCATAGCTTTGTGTTCTGGCGTTCTGTCTAGACGCTTAAGGTTGGAAAATAAGATGTATCATCAACACATTGCAACATTCTCCGAGGTATCAGCTTTTGCAGAATCATCTGGAGAACCATATTCATTTGGAGGTAATTTGCATAACCATTCCTTGAAAACTTTTCCTTTTGCAATAAGACATCCAACATTCTTTCTATCAATTCTCATCGGACATTTCAGCTGCTGCATCATCTGTTTTGCCAAACCTTTGACAGGGGATTCACCTCTCACAGCACTGTGCTTTCCAGAGCCACACACCACCAGAATTTCAGCCGGAGCCACCTGATTTCCAGCAATAAATCTTAGTTGCATCTCACCAAACCATTGTAAGAGAATCAAATATGCACTACTCAAATGCATTCCATGCAAATCCAACTTCAACTCTGAAGACTTCCATTCCGTTGCCTGATCCAGAACTGATGACTTCACCAATTCCATCACCAAATCAGCTTCGTCTTTGTTCAAATTATCCACCAACTCATTGATGGACAACGGAAGATTTTTCAAGTCTTGCACCATTAATGTAATTTCTGGGCACGAATTCAGGGCAGAATTATAAGTTCTAATCGACAGCGAAATTCCTGAGTTTCTCACTTTCTTGAGCCATGAAACCATGTCCGAAAGCTTATTGTGAGCTCCAAACGATGAAACCACCATATTACAACAAACGGTATCCAATTCAAACCCTTCATTTTCCATTTGAACTATGCTTCTTTTCATGTCTTCAAAAGATCCCAATCTCCCATACCCATAAATTAGAGTCCTAATCTCAAAAAGAGATGGTTTAAGTCCCACGTTTCTCATTTCCTCTATCGAATTCTCAGCTTCATTAGGTAACCCGATTGCACAAAAACCACTAACTATTGATTCATATCCTTTACGCTTCACGTAGACAGACGACGACTGCAAAATGAGCTGCTTTAATTCATTGCAAGAATCCATAACCTCTTTCTCTGATTTGTGCTTGGCGTGGGAATCCACCAAGTTACAGTAAAAGTTGCATAACTCTCTTTCCTTGAATCCCAATTTTGAAACTGCTTCAGAAAATAAATTTTCTGCCTCACCGAACCTTTCCTGCTTATTTAACAAAGCGATCAAGTCCGCCACTAGCTTAGTGTTCCAACTGAACCAGGACTCTTGCCTGAATATAGTGTACAACTGCAAGCACAGGTAGAATGTAATATCAATTATAAATACCATCAGTGTAAAGAAAGTATGGGTCCAACTTAAACCGTTACTTCATTTTGATTGTGGAACATTTTTTTGTTTCAATGAACTTTCATTTTTGTTAAGAGCTTAGGCATCTTTTCTACCTCTCTGTTTGCTAAATTAATGGAAATGTTACAGTGACATGAAAATTTTGTTAGTATACCCCGTCTTCCATTAGCATTGCTATTGTAACCACCGCCTCGTGAGTAGCAGATGAAGATGGACGGAGTGCTTGATCTAACAAACTTTTTTTTATC
Source organism: Forsythia viridissima (assembly GCA_030279155.1). Lineage (NCBI taxonomy): Eukaryota > Viridiplantae > Streptophyta > Magnoliopsida > Lamiales > Oleaceae > Forsythia > Forsythia viridissima. The sequence goes on along the minus strand of CM059045.1, from coordinate 21,247,393 downwards.
GGAATGGGTATAATACTGCCGATGTGTGAAAATAGTTGCTCTGAAGAGCAAAATCGTTAAAGTAGGAGATGAACATATAAATGGGGGAGAGAGGACTTACAGGAAAGGCGAGAGAGGAGAGGCGGGGGTGGGATGTGGAGGGAGAGAGAAGGTAGGATAGAGTATTGAGAGCCACATGTTTGGAAGATGAGGCTATAAATTTGCGGAGTAAGCCAATGGAGGCTGAAGGATCTTGCGCGGTGGCGATGGAGGAGAGAAGGCGGTGGCCCTGTTTAGTAAGATCACAGAATACCAGCGGATATTGCCGGCCCCGACAGCAGCCGGCAGGTTTTGCTGGTGGCGCTGACAGTCGAAGGCCACAAACGCCTATCATTGCTAACAAGCCTTATGGCCCACACGTTCCACTTTTTTGGTTTTTTTGTTTAATGCCTTCTCTAAAGCCAAAATGAAATAACATTTACAATTTTTTTACATAAAAAATTGCAAAAATCTATCTACATCTATATCTATGGGTTTTGATATACTCCGGAGTTCTTATAACTTCCACTGGACAAAAGTGAAGTGGGGATTGGACAAGTAAAAATTTACTTGTCCAATCTTCACTGGACATTTGTCCAATTGGGGAGGGGGTATAAGAACTCCCTGTGGTCTGTGGTAGAGAGTAGATCAAAACTCCTATATCTATATATATATACTACATTTAAAAGATCATAAAAAGATGAAACATTTTTAGACTATTCATCTCTTACAAATTTTTTTAAAATTCTATATTCACTTTTAATATTTATTAATGTAAAATTATTTTTTTAATATTTTATTTATTTCTCTTTTATTTTATTGTTCATTATTATTGTACATTAAATTTTTAACAATTTCTTAAATGTACAATTAAATTTTTTAAACATTTAATCTATAAATAGGGAAATTGGCACAAATGGTCTCTAACCTTTACCCTTAGTATAAAAATGATCTTTAATCTTTGTTTTTTGGCGCAGCAGTCTTTAACATATGTGTTTTAGTCTACAATTGGTTTTTATTTGATGAAAAAGATAAATATGACCTTAACCTTTGTAAAAAGTGCAAAGAGGTCCAATACTTTTATTTTTTTTATAAAAAATTTAAAAAAACTAACAAATTAATAATATACTAAATTATTTTGTATATTTTACGAACTATTATAAAATAACTAAAATTTAAGTTCATGATTACTAACAAACGTGTTAATTAAAATTATTTTATTATTATTATTAAGTAATCATAATATTTAAAATTTTAATTTTAATTTTATCGTCACAACATAAAAATAAAAATAACTTTGTCACAAATTTGATGCTCAAATATTTTTATTTAATTGAGTTATTCGTTTATTAACTACAAATATTAGAGCTCAAATTGTGTTTTTTATATTTTAATTTATCGTTCAAAAATAAATAACACATAATGTAAACTAATTTTTGTTAGTATTTTTATGTTAAAAAAATATAATAAGATTGGTTCAATGTCATAAAATTATATGCACCATTTTATTATTATTTAACTTAATTTTTATTCAAATTTTTCACATCACATAGCAATTACATATACTTAAACGACAATAACTTTACATTTTTCTTTTATGAAAAAATTAATTGACACGATTATAGTGATATATTTAATATGCTAAATTAAATATTATTTAATAAATGTATCGGACATATTTGCACATTTTACAAAGGTTACAAATTCAATTATAATTTTCTTTAATTAAAACTAAATGTATTTTTGTCTTTTTAATCATATAAGGACTAATTGTGCATCAAAATACATAGGTTAGAGACTGGTGTGTTAAATAACAAATGTTAGAGACAATTTTCACACAAGGGCAAAAGTTAGGGACCATTTGCGCTATTTTCCCAATTAAATATGAAGGTGTACATAGATGAAAATAATGAGAAATTGGTTTCAACAACAACCAAAAAAAAACTTTGAATAGAGATGAAAAAATTATTATTGCATTAAAATTCAAAATCATAGTTGTCAAAATTGAAATGGATATGAAAAGATTATTTTTAATACATTAAATTACAGTGATTATGAGCATGTTTGATTTAGTTTTTTTTTAAAAAAAAAAATTCAAACTTATTTTTAACCACATATTTTGTAGGATTCACAACTTTTCAACTACATATTTTACCAATTTATTTAAAATATCTTTAAAAAAACTACTTTTAAACTTCTTCCAAACATATACTATAGTTCAGAACTAACATTTGAAACTTTTTAAAATTTTAATTTAATTTAATTTTATATATATATATATATATATATAACGTTCTTCTAATCTTACTTCTATCCCTCAACAATATTCTTAAAACATAGACAAGCATTGATATTTCTTTCATTTTTGTTTCTTACTTTCAATAATGACGTTTTGATTTGCGTCGTCAAATCAGATATGTCTAATAAAAAGAGAATATAAATAAATAATATTATTTATAAGAAACTACTACTCTAGCGAAACACAATATTATGTAGTCAATCATTATATTTTTTCACAATAAATTTAGCAATTATTAATTTTATTCTTTGTAAAATGTAGTCCGGAGATCATTAATTTTATAAGATTTGATATCAAAAGTTCGTCAATCATCAAAGCTTAAATCACTAAAAGGTCTTCAGTGGATTCAAGTTATTGTTGGTATTATCATCATATAAAACTCATCTTTGATTGTAATTATACTTCCATGAATACAATTATCTTTTAATATTTTATTTATTACTCTTTTATTGTTTATTATAATCATACATTAATTTTTTAACAATATATTAAATGTACGATTATAATTTTTAACATTTAATATATTAAATTAAATATGAAAGTGCGAAGATGATCTCAAATTTTTTATTTTTTTTTATTTTTACATTACGTAGATGAAAGAAATGAGAAATGAATTTTTTTTTAAAAAATGAACGGGAAAAATTGTAGTTTTTTTTATTATCGCATTAAAATTCAAATCATAGTTGTCAAAACTGAAATGAAGATGAAAAGATTGTTTTTAACACATTAGATTAGTGATTATATTTCACAACTAAAGTTTGAAATAAATTTAATTTTAAATTAAATTAAATTAATTATTTAATATATATTAAATTAAATATGAAGGTGCGAAGATGATCTCAATTTTTTTCTTTTTTTTTTTTTTTTGCATTACGTAGATGAAAGAAATGAGAAATGGATTTTTAAAAAAAATGAATGGGAAAAATTGTAATTTTTTTTATTATCGTATTAAAATTCAAATCATGGTTGTCAAAACTGAAATTGAGATGAAAAAGATTATTTTTAATACATTATATTACAGTAATTATAGTTTACAACTAACATTTGAAACTTTTTAAATTTTTAATTTAATTTAATTTAATTTAATTTAATATATATATATATATATATATATATATATATATATATATATATATATATATATATATATATATATATATATATATATTTGTTTCTTACTTTCATTTATGTTGTTTTCATTTACATCATCAAATCAAACACTTTCAATTATGTTGTTTTCATTTACATCGTCAAATCAGACATGCTTAACAAAAAAAGAACATATACAAAAAATATTGTTTAGAAGAAGCTACTACTCCTGTTTCGCGCGTTTGATTGTTGTGTTAACAATTAAGAGATTATTCAAACGTTGTGTAAGAGACAAAACCTCTTCAGACAATGTCTCAACAAGAGGTGATTGAGTTGAAAGACTATATTATGCAACTTGCCTCCAAGGGGCGCAAGCACACAAAGATAGAAGATTCGAAGATAAGGAGTAAAAGATTTAAATGTAAATTCACATATTTCTTTGTGAGATCGTTGTTTTTTTTTTTCCTGATTATTTCTTTCCTTATTTATGCTTTCATCACGGTTAGCACTGATTTTGGCCATAACTGCCCACTAACCTTAACACCACTTCTCAAGTAACTCCTCATAACTTTTCACATTCACATAAGTGGTTACATTTGCCATGATCGCCATAACACCTTGTAACTTCCCATGTTTGCCGTGATGTCTATATCATTAATTAATTGTTAATTTGGACTATCATTCAAGTATGAAAATTGCTCCAATAGTTGTCCGATGCTGATGTTCCTTCAATCGTCCAGGTCTTGCTCTTTCTCGTCCTGGCCCAAGTCTTTTACATTTCGCTTAATCTCTACTAGGCCTCACTCAATCTCCACTGGGCCTTTGCTTTGGGCTTTCATATGGGCAAATATTTTATGTGTCAACAATAACCCATAATATGGCTTAATTAATGTTAATCATTACTTTTGCCATATTCAAAACTTTACACACTTTCCCATGTCTTTTGGAATTCCAAAAAGTAAAAAATCTTTTGGTATACTCTTCTTAACGGCGTTGACGTGTGTCTCCATTTTTGGCAAAACTTTGCCACGTCGCTCACCTATAATACCCCCACTATTCATTCTTATTCCTCACATCTCTATTCCTTTAACCATTTCACCAAGAAGATAACATTGTTATTCTTGTCCTTAAATATAATGGCATCAACAAATTCCCTTTCCTTTGAAGATTATCGTGCTTTTCTTTCTCAACCTTTCATCACCCCCAGGTTGTTTACTACCAGCAAACACTCGAAATCACGAATTTCATTTAGGCCCGGCATTCAATGTCGCTGACGCTGTTGGGCGTTCTACCGTCGCCCAGATTTTTCCTACATCTTATGCCTTCCATTTTCTTGAGCCACTTCCATTACCTTCACTTCGTAGTGCTGGCATACGCACGTGGCCCAAGTCAGTTACCGATTTTCTTGCTTTGCACAAACGTATGGTTGGTCATAGCCCTACTAGAGAGCTTTTTGACCGAGCCAGAATTTTGGAGCTTTTAGAGTTCACCCTTGATATTCCTGCCTTTGACCTCACTTTTTTTCCATCGTCCTATGCTTTTGGACTTCTGATTACAACATCTTCGTTTTTCCTCTGGGCCCAATGTCTGTCACCCTTAGGACATTAGTGCTTTAACTGATTTACCTCCAATTGGTGCCACTATTTCACCTACAATGGTTGTTACTCATACACTTCCTTTAATCGAGAAGCAATTATTTGGATCCTATAAGCAACTTCTAACACTTCGCAGTAATATTGCAGCTGAGCCCAATCATATTGAGCGTGTTTTCTTCATCCATTACTGGTAGTGTAAGTTCGTTATCTGCGTTCCCAATATCAAGCCTTCCATAGGTTACCTATCTATTTCTAGTGAACTCGCCCATGGAAAACTTTTAAATCTTGGTTCTTTCTTCCTGGCTGGTCTGAGGTATGGCCACCCTCCAAGACCAATTGCGATCTTCTGCTTCTCCTACTAGTAGTGGGGCCCTTTGGCTCGCCTAGTTATGGCTTAGGGCATATTTCTCTTATTTTGGCGCTCATTCATCAGCTACTCGTCTAGTCAGATGTTATGGGTTGGTAGTTAACCAACTTAGTCCAACAACTCACTCCAGTAGGGATATTTTTACTTATTTTTATACTTTGAATTCTTTGCCTTCTTACTTTCTCCCTTCTGCACATCAAATCCCTCTGTATGTTCAACTCCCTTCAAACTTTAATGAAGTAGAAGCCTCTGTATCTATTTGAGCTCAGTTTTTAGTTGGGCGAGAGTTGTTCCATGGTTTGATTACTGAAATGAATGCGAACGCTAGGGTTGAAGTTTATACTCCTCAATTCTTTACTCGTCAATTTGGGTTCTGCCAGACTTGGCCAATTCCTCATTGCTATTCAAACAATCTTAAGGAGTTTTTTTGTACCATTTCTCGAGATGACGCAACAATTATTGAGAGTCGTAATAATCTCTAATGACTGATTTTTCTCTCGTACCCTTCAATCCTATCTTCACTACTCATTCTCTTTTCAACGAATTTTGGCCCAACATTAGGCGCAGGTTTTTTGTTTCCAACGTTCATTTTATGTTTCACACATTCGAATCGAATCCTTTTTCAAAGTCGCCTAGAAAAACTTCTTCTTCCGCTGCGCCTAGTTCTAAATGGAACGTTATATCTCATTTGGCTGAACCTCAATCAATTCCACATTTTCAAACCAGTCAAAAGAGGACTTCGGGCAGTAAACGGCCAAGCCCACATCAGGTCGATGATTTAGATAAAGGGAACAATCATTCTCTTCTTAGAAAAGAAGGTATTAAGTTTCTGATAATTATTCCATATTTGCCTGTATTAGTGCATATATTTGACATATTAACATGCTATTTGTTTCTATCAGAGTGGATCTATTCCTCATTCCATTGTTTTACAGCAGCCAATCATTCCTGATTCTCTAGTGATTCTTACAACTGGGAGGCCTCAAAGCTCGGAATTGCCTGCTTAGAAGGTTGATAGAACTCCATCTCCCTCTGTTAAAAGTTTGGCTATAGTGATTTACACTCCCCAATCCCAATAGATCGTCTAATAGTTCTGGAACCAGAAGGTTGCACCCTTTCTAATACCATACTTTTGTATATATGAAGTTTTTCATATTTGACCCTTGCTTTCTCAGAAGCTCCTATTGAGATCTCCATGGTGAAAGAGCCTTCTCGTCCAGATGACAAAGAGAAAGCTCCTATATCGTTTGAAAGTCATTCTCAAGCTGACGTCCTTCCCAATTTGTCCAAAGAAGTTCCTCATTCGCCCAAAGCTGCTGATGAAGTAATTATTTTCTTTTCTTTCTTTCCCATATTCGTAATGACCACAGTAGAAATGATGTATAATATCCTTTCCTCATACGATGCCGACTCTGTCTTGCGATCCATCCAAGCATTATTTACATCTTCAGAGCAAGTCCAAACGAGTTCTATCATTCGCGCTTCTTCTGCAACTCGTCCTTCAACCTCTTCCACTCATTCCACTAAGGACATGAATGCTCTAAAGAGGGTAGTGTTAGCTTATACTTCCTTTATGGATAAGGACATATTTAAAGCGAGTGCTGACAGTCAGAATGAATACTTGCACGCCTTAGTGAAGATCTGGCTGCTGTTCTCAAACATCATTCCCTTGAACTTTCAGCTTCAATCAGATTGACTTTGAGAGAGATCCACCTGGAAGTGAGCCTTTTGCTTTCTAAGAACGTGGAGTTGAGGGCTAAGAAGACGAGTTTCGTTCATGCTATGGCTGAAAAGGAATATTTGAATATTGACATTAATTCAGCCAAGTCCAAATTGAACGAGCTTTCTTCTGAGGTAATGATCGAAGATTATTTGTTAATTAGTCTAGAATCTGAGATAAAGAAACTCCAAGCCAAAATTAATGACTACAAGATGAAGCTGGCTGCTAAGAAATGTAACGCCACTTTAGAGATCGAGCGAACTAAGGCTTTGATGGCGCGCTATTCAGAAGTGATGGCGGATGACCCTGATGCAGTTATGGAGACTTTGTCAGCCGTTGATACTCGTCAGTGCTCTGAATGGTCAAAACTTAGAGACCAAATGCGGCCTGTACTAGATGAGCTAGATGGGGTATACCAATAGTATTTTCAGCCTAGTATAAAGGCTGATGTGATGTAGGATCGGACGATGACGTCCTAAATTTTGTAATGTTACATGATCTTTAATATTTTTAATGGAACAATTTATTCTTTGGCTTATCTGAATTCACACTTCAAACTTCTAATCGTTCACTTTCCTAGACAGACGGAACGTATTTCTTTAAGTACTTGCCATTAATAGATCTCACATATTTTTTATCATCTAAATCTTCCAAATGATAAGCTCTATTGGGCAATACTCTTTCCACCCTATATGGCCCTTCCCAATTGGGTGACCATTTTCCATATTTTATATTTTTACTATTTAAAGGCAATATGGTCTTCCAGACTAACTCGCCTATCTTAAAACATTTCACCATAACTTTCTTGTTATAATACTTGGCCATTTTCTGCTTTTGAATCTGTCATCTATCCAGGATGTCTATCTTTATTTCGTCCAGTTCTAAGATACTTTGGGCTAAAGCTTCTGCATGTTGCTCTCCGCTCAAATTATTTTGCAAAGCCACTCTAATTAATTGTACATTAATCTCCATAGGCAATACTACCTCTTGTCCATTAGTAAGTTAAAATGGTGTAACTCTCGTACTTGAACGTGGAGACATTCTATATGCCTATAAAGCTTTGTTCAAATACTCATGCCATGTCCTAGCATTTTCCGCTATCATCTTTCTTATAATGATTTTTAAGACCTTATTTGTAGATTCTATCTGGCCATTGGATTGAGCATAATAAGGTGTGGAATTTACCAACTTGATGCCGAATTTGCCCAAAAACTGCTTTACTTGATCTCCATTTAAAGATGTTCCATGATATACTATTAAGGTTATTAAGGTTTGTGGTATCCCAAACCTACAAATTATATGATCTTGGATAAATTTGATGACCTCCTCTTGCGAGATTTTCTTTAGCGCGATGGCCTCTACCCATTTGGTGAAAAAAATTCGTAGCCACTATGATGAATGTATGTTGTTTGGACGAATGGGGTATATCTTTCTTTTCATGTATATAGCCCAATCTCTGAACGGCCAAGGTTTTATGATAGGTGTCATTTCTCTGGCTGGTATCCTTTGGATTGGTCCATGTTTTTGACATGTTAAACAACTCTTGGCATATTGGACGCATAGGTCTCCCATCTTTGGCCAAAAATATCCACTCCTAATAATCAACCATCTCATTTTTTCGCCAGCTTGATGGGCCCCACATATTCCTTCGTGCACTTCTGCCAGTTTTGGCATCGCTCAAATTAACGCATTTTAACAAAACTCCATCTACACGTTTCTTATATAAGTCTTTGTCTATTAATACATAATTTAGGGCGCGCAACCGAATCCTCCTCACTCTTTTTGTTAGGCTTTTCTAGAAACTCTTTTATTTCTTCTCTCCAATCCGCCATATTCTCATTTTCTATGCAATGGATGTCGAATCTATTTGCCCTTCATTGTACTGCAGGTATTATCACTCCATACTCACACACAGACTCCAAGTTCAATATTTTGGAGTAATCAGATGCCATTTGGGCCAATTCATTCGATAAATCGTTATATATTCTATTTACATATTGAATCTCCACTTGGTCAAACTCTTCCAGTAACTCCTGAGCGATTTCATACAAGCTTATAACAAAACTACTTTGGCATTTAAATATGCTACTCAGTTCGTTAATTACTAGCTGAGAATCACCTTTAACGATCACATTTTTAACTCTCATCTCTAGTAATAACTCTAGGCCTACTATAAGCGCTTCATATTCGGCCTAATTATTGGTGCATAAATCATTCAGCGTAGAGAAACACTGGTAATTTACAGCAAAAGCATCTATTAATGCTACGCCTACTCCTGTCCCTTTGGCTGTTTTTGAACCATCAAAATATAATGTCCATAGTTTTACTTCGCACAGATCAATGACTAGTTTCATTTCATTTGAGGCATTGACATATGGATGATTAGCTAAAAAATCAGCAAGGCCTGGTTCTTGATGGCCTTTTGTGGGATGTATTGAATTTCGAATTCAGACAGAGCTAAAGTCCAAAGATCGATCATTTGATACAAAATAGGGTGAGAAAATATGTACTTGATTAGATTTACTTTACACACTAAATACACAGTCACACGCAGAAGATAGGCCCTTAATTTCGTACAAGTAAAATAAAGAGCTAAACACAATTTTCTATAGCTGTATAATTACATTCACAATCTTTAACACAGGCTCTAGATTAGATAACCATTCGACGTATCTGGATATTCTTATAAAATCCGCTTTCAACAATCGTTCAATTTCTTTCTTTACTTCTAGCAACACATTAGGTACAAAACGTCTTGGTGGTTGTCTATGCGGCTTAAACTTGGCTTGGTGGGCAATCTATGCTCTACCAGATTTCTATCTAAACCATGCATTTGTTCATATTCCCAAGCAAAACAATCCTTAAATTATTTCAGCAAATAGATCAACTTAATACTTACTTCTTTGTCGAGTAACTGGTTGATGAAGGTTGGAAGGTCTTTTCCTTCATCACCTAGATTTATCTTTGTCAATGGGTCTTGTGCTTGTGCTTGTGCTTATCCTGGCTTTGCAATCTTCTCCAAGTCGCCCTCTAATATCCTTGCAAAAACTCCTTCTTCTAAACAATCCACTTTATTGATTTCGCTCTGCATCTCCTGTTCCAGGCTGAGCACCGCCAACTTATTCCTTAATAACATCACTGTTTTTTCTTCTTCAACTTTTTTCTTGCATTCTTTATTATAAGCCATCAATCTGGCTTTAAAGGCCGTAATTTCAGCCAAATTTTTTTGTGATTGTCTCTTTATTACTTTTCTTTGACTATCTTCTTGTCAATTATTGGCTCATCAAAGGCTACTATATTTGGCCTCATTTGGTCAAATAACTCTGTGAGGGCGTCCATTAAGAATGGCTACTCGTTCTGTGCCACTATTTGCATTTTTTCTCCTTCTTGAACCACTCTAATTGGCCCATATACATGTATCGTTCTACTGAATTTGCTTCTGTGAGAAAAGGCCCGTGATCAGCTTGCACGACTTCTGCCTCACCTTTTTCGTTCTAAAAAACCAAGCATTGATGGAGTGAGGAAGGGACGCACCGACTCCCATGTATCCAATCTCTCCCAAACAGTATATTATAATTAGTAGGACCATCTATTATAAAGAAAACTGTGGTCCTTCTTGTACTTTCCACTGTTATGTCCAACGGCATTACCCTCCTTGACCGAAGTAGCTCCTCCATTGAAACTAGTCAGAATTATTCCCGTCGAAATCATGTCGTTCTCAGACTGCAAACTTTTTTATCATTCTGTAAAGGATTGTATTTATTGCCACCCAATTATCAATGAGAACTTTGGCAACTGGAATGCCATTAACCAAAGCTTTGACATATAGGGGTCTGAGATGTTTAGTCAATTTTATTGGTAGCTTTTTAAATACAACTCTTTCTTTCGCATTTACTTCTACTTTTTCATTATTTTCCTCTGCTTCAACTTCATTGGATAGGCCTACCTGCTATATTTATTTGCCATGGATTCTCTTTGTTTCCTCAATTTGCACGATATCTCTTGATGGCTCTTCCCAACCTGTGGACAGATGCACTATTACATGAGGTGGCCCATATTTCTCAGCCCGAGACACCATTTTCTTTCTTGTAGGCGTTCCATACAAAACATAATAATCGAATGATCTCCCAGATGATTTTTCCAACAAACCTACTACCGAATTACCTTCTTGGTATAGCTGTTTGAGTAGATTGTTGTACGAAATTCCTCTTATTCTTCGCTCTACTTCTAAATCAATTTCTTCTTCTATGTCTGTCATTCCATCATCTCCCTCTTCGTCATTGTTGTGAGTGAATTGATTCCCAACAAATGTACATTCTCCACATTCTAATGTACAAACTGCTTATTCATTTTCTTCCATCATCTTATCATGTTCTTTATTCTTAAATTCGTTAGCCAATAAATAGTTATTAGCCATAACTGGGGGCATAGTGCCAAACTGAATAGTGATCAATTGCCCAGCATCGTCATTATCCTCATCCTTCTTTCTATGTTCAAACTTTGATTTTCCAACACATTCCTCTTTTAACGGCTCTTTTTTTGACGCTTTCGTATCTTATTCCTCTCCATTCTCAAGGACATTCTGATTTTCCACTTTGTTCTCAATCTTCGCTCTTGAACATTCCACGCACTGTTGTTGTCTCATCATTTGTCCGTAGTTTCTTTGGAAACGTCTTTGTTGGGTTCTTATTATTTCATTGAATGGAATCGCCCTCTCCACTTTAGAATTGTATGAATGCCAAACATTTAGGCGTTGATGTTGTGGTCTGAACGTTCTGATACCCTGAAATGACCCATGATGCCTCCCATAGGATGGTCTTACTTGCCCTCTAAATTGATGAAAATTAGTGGCGTTAGCTAGTGCGAGTTTGTTGTTCATACGCGCCCAACCTTTCTGTGACATTGCCAATCTCCTTTTGGCATCTAGCACATAAATTCATTTCTTCGCTCACCATCACCCTTTCTTTCAAACGCTCAAATGCCCTGGGACGTGGTTCGTTCTCACCATTGTCAACTACTAACTTGAATCTCGGTAGACCAAATTTGTCCAAATTTAGGATGACCATATTGACGTCAATTGGCTGTGGAAATGGATTTTCGTCCACTGCCATATTTTTCTTGGATTCAAATGTGATTCGCCCTAAGTCAATAGCATCCTGCAAGACATGTCGAAGAACCAAACAACTATTAGTCGTATGAGACTATGCATTATACCATTTACAATATTATTTACCTTTGATTTGCTCAGGGTTTGGCAGTTTTTGTCTTTTCACTTAGCCTTATTTGCTTATCTTTATATAACTGATCAAATATTACGTCGTCTTTTGTTATATCAAATGTAAATGATCTAGCTTTTTTATTCTCTTCTTTTGTAGGCTCATTCTTGATAGACATTTCCGATTTAGCCATTATTGAGCACGGATACGTGTCTCTCTTGATCAATTCGGCCAACTACACTTCGACTTCAGTTTGATCTTGATTAATTTCAACATCGTACATATCAAAATTTGGGTCTATATAATAGGTCTCTTTACTAGAATTCTTCATTTGTTTCTCTTCTCTTAACAATCGCTCAGAGAATTCTCTATCTTGAAACTTCTTTTTTAGATCCAAATTCAAACAACTTTGAGCTATCCATACAAATTCTTTTTCAGATAAAGGTACAAAACACTTATTTATGGCAGTTTTAAATCTTTGAAGGAAAGATTCAGCACATTCATTTGGCATCTGACGTAAATTTACTAAATCTACCAAAGTAACTTCAGATTCAGTTTTGTAAAATTGGGCGTGAAATAATTGCTCTAACTGTTGCCAAGTTTGGACAGAATTTGCTGGCAAATTAATGAACCATGAAAAAGCTACCCCAGTTAGTAAATTTGAGAATAATCACATCTTTTGGAAATCAATAACTTCACCACATTGTAATGTGAAAATGCCCTATATGTTCTAAAGTGGACACTTATCCTAAACCAGTGAACAAAGAAAATGCAAGCACCTTATATCCTCTAGGCCATGGATATGCTCGATCTACCCAATCTGGGTAAGACTTTTTGTACATAGGCCAAATTATTGGCCACATTCCAAAAGCCAACTAATCTTGTATGATTTCTACAACTTGATCTCTTAAAATGGCATTGGGAAAAAAAATGACTCCTATGGGTTGGTGTGCATATGGAACTGTCTGAGGCCTAACAACATTTGGCCCCATGTTTGGCATGAAAGTGCCATTATTCGGCCAATTATTGCTATTGAGATATGGATTCCCTTCATCGTTGATGCGTGTAGCATTTTGTCCCATATATTGAACGTTTTCTCTCAGGACTACCCCCCATGTTAGATGTCCCAGCACTCCCTACGTTGATCGTGACTGGTCCTATGTGATGTGTTTTAACTCCTTGACTCGTGTTTACAGTAGGTAAACCATTACCTACAAGACTTCTAGTTTGAAAATGACTTCCTATGTCCAAAGGATTTGATTGACATACTTTGTTTACCATTTTGTAATTTTTGTTCATTAGTTTGTTCAACATACTCAATTGTTTAGCCATATGGTCATAATGATTGTTTCCATTTTGAGTGAGTTTTTCTACAGCATGAATGTGTTGCAGTATCTTGAATGAGTTCACCCAACAATGTACGCATGGTGCATAGATTTAATTCCGTCATAGATTCATAGCGATTAGCATTTGGCATTTCCATCTCTGGTGTGCCATGTTGACCCTCAAATTGTTCGATCACAGAATGAACAGTTTGTTGGTTCGCTAGCTCCTTGTCGGAATTCTTTGAGGCATGATGCTTCCAATCTTTCTAACACCAAATGTCCCACTGGGCATGCCAAATTATTTCGCACGTTTGATTGTCATGCTAACAATTTAAGAGATTAACGATGTGTAAGGGACAAAATCTCTTGAGACAATGTCTCAACAAGGGGGTGTTTGAATTGAAAGACTATATCATGCAACTTGCCTCCAAGGGGCGCAAGCACACAAAGTTACAATATTCGAAAATAAGGAGTAAAAGATTTAAATGTAAATTCACATATTTCTTTGTGAGATCGTTGTTTTTTTTTTCCCCCTTGATTGTTTCTCTCCTTATTTATGCTTTCATCATGGTTAGCACTGATTTTGGCCATAACTACACACTAACCTTGACACCACTTCTCAAGTAACTCCTTATAACTTTCCATATTCACATAACTGCTTGCATTTGCCATGATCGCCATAACACCTTATAACTTCCCATGTTTGCCGTGATGTCTCTATCATTAATTAACTGTTACTTTGGACCATCATTCACATATGAAAACTGATCCAATAGTTATGCGATGCTACTGTTCCTTCAATCACCCAAGTCTTGTTCTTTCTCATCCTGGCCCAAGTCTTTTACATTTCACTCAATCTCTACTGGACCTCGCTCAATCTGCACTTGGCCTTTGCTTTGGGCCTTCATATGGGTAAATATTTTATATGTCAACAACTCCAACAAATTTTTAATATTATATATTCAATCATCACATTCTCTCACAATAAAATTAGTAATAATTAATTTTATTCATCATAAAATGCAGCCCTCAAGATCTATATTAATACATCATTAATTCCATAAGATTTGATATCAATGGTTCGTCAATTATCAAAAGCTCTTTATTAGGTTCAAATTACTATTCGTATTATTACTATATAAAACTAATCTCTGATTGCAATATTTTTGAGATCCTGGAGACATGGATGGGAGGTATGAGTCAATCGGATGCAGGAAAGCCCAGGTTTTTATTGAAAACAATAAAAAGAATCGAACTACCTACTCATTATTCGGAGGTGAATCATAGAAAACCAAAAAGCGAGAAAACGGAAGGTTTGGCACCCTTGCAGCCTCTTTGTTAAAGTAAAGTTTCGTTTTTAGGTCCGGCAACTCCCTTAGGGTTATATTAATCCAAGTAAATTCTATAAAAAAAAACAAGGTGCGGAGCGAACTGTCGGACTAGGAGCTGCGATTTATTTTGTTGAAGAAGAAGTTCTTCCTCTAAATAGATGGCGAGAATCTGTTCTTGGTGGTAGGGCATGGTTAAGCTTTTAGTAGGCATAGAGTAGAAGAAACTGATCGATCGAGATAACATTTCCACCAGATACCAGAAAGAGGAAGATAGAAGTTGATACCTTCTCTTACAAAGAAACTCATAACACCAACCCCATTCGTAATTCCATCAATTATTCGTAGATCAAAAAAAAAATCAACATCGAACAATACAAAACATTATGTTATCAAGAATTGTGTTTTTTTTATCTTTGTTGTAATTGCTACTTTAACATTTCAATTATTAAAAACTAAAAAATAAAAATTTAAAAATATTAAAAATTGACAATATGATTGCATAAGCACGTACAATGCACCCAGGTCTAACTAGTCTTATTAGGGTAGAATGCACATTTACTCTACTACCCATTCATGTTTTATTGTGAGTGGTTTTAGGGTTTTTTTTTGTCACTATTTTTTAATTGTATAAAAAGTTTTCAATCATTATTTATTGTCATGATTATATATACTTTCATTTTTTATTGGTTGTATTCTTATTATCAATGTTCTATAAATTTTTTATTAGTTAGCACATTTGGTCTATAATGATGGTTTCTATTTAAATATTTTGGTAGTGTGTTTTGAAATGAAGTAAATATTTCATAGTATTTTGGTATTTTTTTAATTTAAAAATATGAGAGACAAGTGAGTCTTTTTTTGTCCACTTAATGGAATTTTTGGACGGAAATTATCACTGGAGACAAGATATGTTAATTGATGGAAGTTTGACAATAATAATGCGACCAAAAAAAAAAAAGTTGAGGACTATTGCGATAACAAAGGTAGAAGATCTTTAGAGCAATTAAAAAGTGATAGATAGATATAAAAATGTAGTGTTGTAAAATTATGTGAAGATATTTAAATAAGTCCTATTTGATCTACAAATCTGTATCTAAATCAGTTTGTAATTTCTTTTCGAAATTTTATAAATATGGGTCCATGATTATAATAAAATTACACAATTCATTTCTCACTCTTATATTTTTCTCCCTTCTCATTCTAATTTCATAAAAATGTCAATATAATCACTTTTTATTAAAAAATATTATTTTATTTTGATAGCAAGGCCCTTGACCTTTTAAATGTGTAGCAAGTTTTCCTAGCATTTATACACTACTTTTTATTACTCGTCTACTTTATTTTACGGAAACAATTTTCTTTGTTTAAAATTTATTCAAAATAGTCTTTATGTTGAAAATATGCTCCTTGAAAGAAGATAAACCAAGAAAGGGGACGGGCGGCAGGGCACTCAAGCCTCGAGGGGATTTTGGGATACGGACGGCAAGCTAGATAAGGAAGGAGGTTGTATTTTTGTTTTGTTTGTTTTGTTTTGTTTCTCAATGTTCCCTTATTTATTTATTTATTATTACAATTAAATATTATACAAATTTCATCATTCAAATCTCAAATTGTGAGGGGTCATGTGCCTTGTCAATTATAAAATTGATGGAATACATTAATTGGAAATAGCCATTACAAATTTCCAATTTTGGAGACAATTGCGTATCTTTTCCTCCACCTTTACCGAAATATCGATCTTTTCCAATTTTTTGAATATTTTTATTAATTCCTAACAGATTTGTAAAATTCATTTAAGAGTCCAAGAACTCCACTAAATTCACATATTTATTAGTGTATAAAATTCTTTACAACTCTCAATTAAATAAGGCTCATGAAAGCTAGCTATTAAAATAAACAAAGAAAATTGTGTGCTGTATCACTAAACTGATTCCACAGCGACATCTTCAACAGATCATCCCAGACTCCCAGTATACCAAGAATTTCATCGAATTATGGATTCATTCCATCCCTTTCTCGAGGGGAATTCTCCTTTTTCTCTCTCTATACATATATATACATGAGATCAACACGAATTTGTGTGGAGTTAGTTGTTGTTATTACCCCGATTAATGTATAATTAATTTGAGAACATTAATTTAGTATTTATTCTATACCTGTTTGGAAATTTGAATTGTTGTTTTTAGGGTTATTGATATGATGAGAAAGAGAGCAAGAACGAGCATGGATTCGACGATCTTCGATGTATGGAAACGTGAAGTCGGCGAGCTATCCTCCAGAAACTTCGCTCACCGCCTCGCCGCTTCTGAGGTTATTTCCCGATCCCAATCTTGATTATAAAGTTTCTAATTCCTATTTATCTATGTGCGATGATGGAATTTTGGTTTATTTGACTGTATTTTAATCGATTTAAATGTTTGTTATTTATTACTTTGTGGTTGAAGCAAGTAGAAATTATGTTCTTATTTTGTGTAGCGGTTTTGTCTTTTTAGTTGAATCAAGACAGTTACTACTCCATGTACTGAATTTACTTGGGTTATTGTGCCTTTTCTTTTTAGCATGCTTTTTGTTTGTGATTTTGGTTTTAGATGATCTTGAGATGGTGGTGTTGCCAAATCCTCTCAAGAGAAGATCAGACTTCAGAGTCGAGACTATCTTGACAAGTAAATGATGACACTTCCGTGATGTGGGCTGGGACCTAATTTCTTGTTAGATGTTATACACTGCAATGATGAACTTCGCGTGTCATGCAGCCAAACCTACTGTTGCTTCTGTGGTATCTTTCAAGAGCTATTTGAGGAACATGGGAAGAAAAGAACTGTTCAACTTGTTAGGAAGTTTAGGCCATTGCTTTTTTGGTGCGTGGAGTATTGTTTGTGAACATCTGACGATACTTCTATTTACTTAATTCATCTATGTACGACATCAGTGGCTATTAGAATCATCAGTTTTCAGCGTAAGTTATACATGTTCATATTTTATACTGTCTTACTGTAGACAGGAAATGAGAAGGAAACAAAAATATCCTTAAGAGACAAGTTATTGACTTATTGTGTGCTTAGCTTGATCCTCAGTGATGTTGATGCACTTTTGACTTGGCAAGTTGTTAATTTGCACTTGGCGTTACCTGCGTGAGTGTGTTACTGTGCATAGTTTCTTAAAACAATTGTTATTGCATCTGGTAGTTTACTTCTGAGCCCCAAGGGGTGTAGACCTACAGTACCTTTAATGTTGAACTTCACTGCGATTTTATTGATTTGATGATAAAATCTTGACTTTTCAGAGTGGGAACTATGAATTATATTGAATATACAAACTATGGATCCTTAATTTGGTTTAGCAGAAGTAATGCCTGGAACTGAGTCCCTAGTTGAAAGAAGTAGTTTTTTTCTTTTTGCTTTCTCTGAACTTCATATCCTATTTATGTCCAGCCGAAGTATTCTATTTTCTTTCTCTTCAGTCTTCAGGAATCATAAGAAATAAGAATAGTTAGCTGACTGGAAATGTTGTTGTGTACAAGTTTTAAGTGTAATCCTTTTTGTTTCTTTTTTATTCTCGCCAGTGTCACGTTTCCTTCACAATTTTTTTATTCTTTCCTACTTGCGTATATTTGGAAGTGAAAAAAATAATATTTGCTATTATATACCATCAGTCAATCTTCATGAATTCACCCCCCCAAAAAAAAAAAAAAAAAAGAAAAAAGATCCATACAACACCTTGAATCATATGTAGGCTGTTTTTAGGCTTTTTTTTTTTTTTTTCCAAACATGATAGTAGTTTTTTTCACTTAAATAAAGGACGATTTTTCTTCCTTAAGCAGATATTTTCTTGAATATTGTTATGTTGAAATTTTATGGCCTATAGATTGGATAAATTGTCTGATTGTCAATAATTCCTGTTTGACGTGTACTTTAACTGGGTTGTTGTAAATGCTAGCTTATCAGTTATCACTGACTTACCATAAATTCACTCTTCCCCAAATTGAACGTCTTCATTCCCCTTTTGGGGCATATTAAATTACTGCCCACTTTAATTAACTGATATCTTCATCACTTATTCTTCCTTGTTATAAAAATGATTTCACTTCTGGACTCCCTATTCAATTAGTGCTAGACACACACAGTTTCTCGTGTTACTTTATTTGAAAGTCAAGTTCAAAATCAGAAAACAGTATAACTATCCAATTTTCAGCCCCAAGCTAATTGACTTGCAATTTCCAATTTCTGGTATAAGGAGGTTGTTCTTCGTCTTGATATCCTCCGGAAGCTTGAGAAGCACAAAGGTTGTGTGAACACTGTTAGCTTCAACCCTGATGGTGACATTCTTGTATCGGGCTCTGACGACCGGAAGGTCATACTCTGGGATTGGGAAACTGGTCGTGTTAGACTTTCTTTCCATTCTGGTCATCACAACAATGTTTTCCAAGCAAAAATCATGCCTTACACAGAGGACCGAAGCATTGTTACCTGTGCTGCTGATGGGCAGGTAATTTTTTGCCTTGTGATTTTCCTGAGAACAAGATAAAATTGAACTCAAGTCATGAGTGATGGTTATTTTGAACATAGATTGATAATTTTATTTCATTTTACATCAAGGAGTCCTATGTTTTACCATCAAGGTGTGCCATTGTGGACCCTCAATAGTATTGGTATTGAAGGGAAGAGTGTAGAATTGAACTATACAATTGGCTTGAAGAAAATATTGAAAAACTTGTGTCTCACTAAGTATGATTGTAATACTATTACTTTGTCTACTATGAAAGTGAACTACTTTGTTCTTATAAAGGTGAGTTCCTACTTTCAGGTGAGGCATGCTCAGATTCTTGAGCGTGGAAAAGTGGAGACTAAGCTACTAGCAGAACATGAGGGACGAGCTCATAAGTTGGCCATTGAACCTGGCAGCCCTCACATATTTTATACCTGTGGTGAAGATGGATTAGTTCAGCATGTATGTTAATTTAATCCTACTATATTCCCCCCATCCCCCCCCCCCCCCCCCCCCCCCCCCCCCCCCCCCCACAACAAAACAAACAACCCCATTATTTGGTTCTTTCATTAGAAGAATATTGAACAAGACTAATGGGCTGACAACTATAAATATTTTGATAAAAGAAAAGTGCTATAGATAAGTTGCACTGATCATGTCTCCTGAGGGAAATCAGACCTTCGGAGCTTCTTTTTAGAATCCATGTTAATAATTCGTTTTGAGTCGACTGAAACGGAAAGCCCTCACATTTTTTGCCTGCAGTGAACATAGGCTTGTTCAACATTATTCTTGATCACCTTGATGGGAGTTTCCTATTTCATTTTAATAGGAATATTAGGACAGGAAGGTGCAGATGGCTATCACGTCATACAGCAATGCTTTTAGTGATATTAATCAATTATTGTATCATCTTTTCCTGTCCCAAATATACAAATCTAATGATGTCATTATATATTCCACAGATTGATCTGAGAACTTCAATTGCTACAGAACTTTTTACTTGCCAATCTGTCCAGCATCAGAATTACACGTCTGATGTTCAACTTAATGCAATTGCAATTGATCCAAGAAATCCTAATTTCTTTGCTGTTGGCGGATCAGATCAGTTTGCTCGACTATTTGATATCCGCAAATATAAGTGGGACGGATCGACTGAGTTTGGTCAACCCGTCAACTTCTTTTGTCCCCCACATTTAGTTGGTGATGAGAATGTGGGAATTACAGGGTTGGCATTCTCTGATCAGAGAGAGCTTCTTGTGTCTTACAATAATGAGTTCATCTATCTTTTTACAGGGGACATGGGACTAGGACCTGATCCAGTTCCCACATCCTCACTCTCTGATGACAGTGATGCAGGTGGTATGATCCCCGATCATCATTCTGTTGCATCTCCAGCAGACATTGATGGCAACGCGAAAGCTGCTCCCCAGGTCTACAAAGGGCACATGAACTGTGAGACTGTGAAGGGAGTGAATTTCTATGGGCCTAGATGCGAGTATGTTGTGAGTGGGTCAGATTGTGGTCGAATTTTCATTTGGAAGAAGAAGGGCGGAAAGCTCATCCGTGTCATGGAAGCAGATAAGCATGTGGTTAATTGTATCGAACCTCATCCTCATACTATGATGCTTGCCAGCAGTGGAATAGAGAATGACATCAAAGTATGGATTCCAAAGGCCATTGATAGAGCTACTCTACCTGCAAACATTGAAATGGTATGTTACTATTTTCAGCTCACCACATATATTTTCCATAATTCCTAATATTCACAAGAGCTTAGCGGGCAATGGTTGTAGTTAATCGTTGTGTTTTAATCTAGTCTTATTTTTCTAGAAATAGCTATCCCACAAATTTAATCTGGGTTTGAGAAGATAAATAGACACCATCCTTTTTAAGTTCCCATTATGGAGTAGGAGCGACATTGATGGAAAACAATTAAAAGTCTTCTCTGGGTGAAACAAGAGTAAAGGATAGAGTTTGATGTATTCTAGATTTCAGTAGTTTGTGTCAATTAGGAGTTAGTTATTTTATTCATTGTTATCTATTAGAAGTTCCCTTAGACTTAAAGGCCGTGTTCTATGAAACGGGCCTATCATTTTATTCACAACACTATTATTAGTATTGAATCTGATTATAGAATTCCTTGCTCTAAATTTCTTTTCTTATTCTGTCTCTGTCTCTCTCTTTCCTTCTCTATTATTCTTTTTGTGTTACGTTGTGCATCAATTTGGTATCAGAGTCTATCCATTTCTTTGACCCAATTATTGTTCACGTGCATGTTACTACTCATCCAGCAGATAACAGTGCCAATGACGAAGAAATTGCACCACCGCATAGAACTTGTTATAGGTCAAATACCTCTGTTTAGCCTTGTTTAGTTATTGGCAAAAATAGGCTGCATCATGACCTTCTTGACTTAGGACACCACCAATTCTCATAAATGTTTTAGTTCATTCCTTCTTTAAAATCTACTCATGCCATGTCGCAAAATTATTTTTCAAAGAAATTGCTCGTTTGCATGGACATTGTTTGTGATAAGGATGTCATATTTGTCAAATATTTTGGCTGTGTTCAGAAAACTTTGTCAAAAGCATTTACAATACTGTTGTTTAAAAAGGTTAGCACCGAGGCATTTTATTGTAAGCCTCGAGATGACCAATAAAATAATAAAAAATATGATCATAATAAACGACAAACAATCTTAAAAAATATAATAATAAAATAAATTAACAAAAATTAAAAGTTTAACTTACACATAAAATAGATCAATAAAGTAGCAAATAATTAGAAAAAGCTCCAATGAGCTAAAGCAAGTAATAAAATGCTAAGAAAAGGCAAGACAAAATGGGTGAGCACTTTAGTCGTCATGAGGCTTAGTCTTCAGGCTTAAGCTTCACAAATGGCATTTAAGACATAAGCCTTGAGCCTTGAGGCGTTTAATGAAAGCCTCACGAGGTGTAAGGCTGTAAGCCTCAAAATGTTTTTTAAAAATGGGCATCACCTCCAAATATTTATATGCTTTTCACCTCAAACTAACGGTCAACCAAGGTTGTTAACCATAGTTCAGGTTATTTGCTTAGATGTTTAGTTGGGTTGCATTTACCTATATCAAAGTTTGCGTATAACAATTCTAGTAGTAAGTCCACATGTAAGAATCCTTTTAAGTTTGTAAATGTATTTTCTCTTCGCCACCCAAATTAACCTTCTACCTATGCCTATTGATTTTTGCAGCGAAGGCCCAAACCAAGGCGCTGGATGCATCGCATGATTTCCCCGGAGGACCTGATGCTGCAGTTAGTTTCTCTACAAAGGCGGAGGACAAGGCAGGAGAGCAGTGGAGAGAATTCGGATGTCAGGCGAGACCTGCTACAGATGCTCTTAACATTTGACGGTAACAGTGATGGTTCATCAGGTGATGATGACAGAGATGATGAGGGAGATACTACTGGTGCTGAAGAATGTTCTACTTGAGCGATCTTGGAACAACATTTTCTTCTCATCAATTGTACATAGTACCGGGAATAATTGGCAACATTTTAAGGTTTATTGTATTTGTTCTGTATTTATTTTTGCCCTTTATTCTATTCCTATCATATAAAGTGAAAAAGTCCACTTCACTCGTTTGAAAAACTAATGAAGCAGGGGCTATTTGGCCTGCTAGGAAAATAAATGACCCGTGCATGCTGGCTTGTAACTTTCAGTGTTAGAGCGTGCTGTGTGGATTGCTCATCTTACTGGTTTTCACTCAAGACGCATGATTTTTTGTGAATCTATATCCTCTTTTTAATAGTTTAAGCTTTTAGATTAGATGACAACCTAATTTCAAAAAGATTGGGTTTTAAATTGCCTAAACATTGTGCAGGCTTTGGTGAAACAATGAATTTAGTTTGTTCCTTCGCTTTGGAGAAAAAATGAATTTAGTTTGTATTTGAAGGAAGTTAAAGAGGGTCTCTCCAACTCATATTTGAGTGAATTTTAAAAATTCATATAAATTTAGGTGTCTTCAATTTAGATTTTAATAAATTCTGTTTAAATACAAATGTTCCTAACTTAGATTTTAATAAATTCTATTTAAATATACGTGTCTCCAACTCAGGTTTAAATAGATTCTTTAGAAATTTAAGTGTCTTCAATAATTAGTAGATTTCTAAAGATTTTATTAATTAGAAAATTTGAATAGATTTTAATGGATTTCTAGCACATAAATATAAATACCAAATTCCTTACAAATTCTAGTCAGAATATCAAAATTTCAACCCACATCCTCTCAAGCCTCTCTACTTTACCTCTTGCTTCTCTCATCTCACTACTTTTACAGCTTTCTCTAAGAGAGATTGTCAAGGTTTCTTTGTCATCCGAACAAATTTCTCACATTCGACGGTAACTTTTTCTATTTTTTGTTGTTTACTTCGTTTTGTGCTCTATTTTGCTGTTCTTTGTTGATTTATTGCTAATATATGTATTGAAGATTGGTTAAAAAAAGCACAATGTGTTTTATTTCTAAATATTTTGTTCTTCATATAGTGCTCTATTTTGCCATTATTTGCTTATTTATTCGTCTTCTACTTTGTTTTCTACAACCAAGATCTATATGTGAAAATTTTCGTATAGGGCTATGTTTTGCTGATTTTTGTAGATTTTTTCCCCCTTTCATTAATGTGGAAATGTTACCAATTCAAATGTGAGATTTGAAAAAAACAATAACACACATAATGTATATAAACTAATGAGAAAGATGAAATAAAAAAATTCATATTGGAGCAAAAGAGGAGGCCCACGTGTATTCAAGTGCCAAAGCCATTATGGAATTGAAGAAATCTAGGAATGAATTTTTATGAATGTTGAGCTTGTTCAAATCAAGTTGACTGATTATTGTATTATAAATTCTTCAAAAGAGTTGGCCTTTTTATTTTTTTGTTGGATTTTTTTATAATTAAAAAATGATGATGTTGTGGTGTCGATTTTGCTTTGATTAATTTGTAAATTGAGTTGTATGGCAATTCAAATGGAAGCATGCACTCGACCTTAATTGATCATTACATTCAAAAGCTTCATTAGTGAGATGGTAATGTTTTTGGGGACGTCTGTAAATAATAGTATGATTAGGACAAATGAAGCAATTGATTTTTAGCAAAATTTTATTCAAGTATGGAGCTTTCTGTTTATTGTTGTTCAATCAAATGATTTTGGAAGTCTGAAAATTGCACATACAAGCAAGTAGATACTGTATGAGTAGGTGAAATGGTTACCTATACTGTCCCAAAATTTAACTATTAACTGATACTACGTTTTGGCTGATGTTATGACCATTGTGAATTTCTTCACATTATCATCAACTAATAGTGTCAAGAGAGTGAAAAACAATACAAATTTAGGAATACCAGATTATTTATTTGTGTATATGACTACGACATGTAGAGAACAGAGAAGGAAGTAAAAGTTGAGAACCTTTGGAAGAAGATAAATTGGACATTTTCTTAAGGCTCAGTGAGAGCAAGGCCTTTCCGGTTCCATCACCATGTGCAACATTAGAGCTAACATTTTTGTGATTAAAATATGCTTTTTAAACATTCTTTTTTTCTTTTATTCTTTGCTAGAAATATAATATTTCACTGCATAATATATTGTTAAAAAACACTTTTTTTAATTAGAATATGTGATTCATATTAACTGACATTTAAATGCATATGTTCTATTTATTTATCACTTTATAGATTCTTTAATTTATCATTTAGCTTAAATTACTTCTTCTATTTTTTCGTGTTAAGAATGCAACAGAGTTTTATGATTTGTAATGATTAATTCTAGATTGAGTCCTTTAGCAATACTTTGGGGTCCATTAATTGGGTCCTTTTTTGTTGTTTTTATATCACGAATAATGTAGTGCGATTATAAATGGGAGATTCACAAGGAAAACAAATAATTGGGTATAATTCATGGACCGTGGAAGAGAGCTCTGTATTGTTAGAGTTTATGGTTGATACTGCTAATCGTGGATGGCGTAATAGCAATAGGGTATTAAGCAAACAAACATTTGAAAAAAAAAATACTTCCTATGTTGAATGAAAGACTTGGATGTCAAAAGAACTTTGCTATGTACCAAAGTCGATTGATTTGGTTCAAGCAAAAATTGAACAAATACTCTGAGTTTATGCGATATAGTTCTAGTTTCGGATGGGACCAATCACAAAAAACTCACTACTAGTGATGAAATGTGGGAAAATTACTTCGAGGTAAGATTATGATTTTTTTTTCTTGTGGATAAATTTACAACATTTTAACACAATAAAAGACGACTTAATAATTATTTTGTGTACTTTTTATTTGCTAGTCCCACCCAAAACAGAGGCACTTTCGAACCGACACTATTGCTGACTATGAAGATTTATGAATGGCAATTGGCAATGCAAGTATGCAACTGCTACAAGAAGAAACTCAATTGGTTTGCGTGATGAATCAGATGCACGAATTTATGGAGTTGAAGAAAATAGACATGTCACGATAGATTACTATGTAGTGATGGCAACGGGACAGATCGGCCTGATCCAAATCTGTCCCGCAATAATTGTAGGAGATCTAAATCCGCCCCGCGACCTGCTATGATGGTCAAACCTGGATTTACAGTACCAAGTAAAATAAGAGTGTTGGAAAAATATGTGTCATATTTTTCACTTTTTATATCTTGGCTATCTTAATAAATATAACTGATTTTTAATGATAAAAGAGCATGTCAACATTTGTATTTCTGACTGGTCTGATTAACGCCAGTTCTGACTGACTGGCTTGATAGGCGAATCATTTTTCCAGATCAGCAAAAGCTGCGATTTTATTCTATTTCTATATTTGATATATTCTGATTTCATGAATATTAATGACAGCTCCTTTTGTAGGTTAAAGAATTTTTCTTATTCTCTTAGATTTGTTTAGGAAGGAAATATTTAGTTTCCTAAATTCTTTCCTACTACAAATCTAAGAAAATCTTTCTATATTCTTTCCTACTAATTCTCTTACCATCTTTGTTGCATATTCTTAGGTAAGAAATAATTCTTAAATTGATTTCTACTTTAATTATAAGTAAGAGTGGAAATCAATAAGGAATTACGGCTTTGAAAATAATTTTTGTGTTCTTGTTCCATAAGCTTGAAACCGACCGAATACATTCAAGGTGAACAAGACATGGCGCTTCATTGATTCAACTTTCAAAGCAAAAAGGTTTTCTTCAAACTCATTGAAGAATCAAGAACTAATTGGTACTCAACGAACAATTCCATATCTTGCTCAAGCTACTTGGCGTGAAGTTAAGAACGGGGGTTCTTAATCCAAGTGGTGGTTGCGGTCAAGTACAATAGGAAAGTGACGATAAAGTCAAGACCGGTGGGTTTGATTCCACTTCATCAACAAGTCAGAAGAAGAAGTATCACAGAGAGCTGATCTGTTTTCTTTTGATTGTTATTTTGTTAATTTTGCGAAGTTACAAAAATCGATACTATTGTATTTTTGAACAAGATTATTAGTGGATTGTTTCTACCCATGGCATGGGGGCCCGTGGATGTTTTCCTTAGGGGTTTACCACGTTACATCGTGTGTTCGTATTTAATCCTTTAATTTCGCACTAGACAAGATTAGGAAACGAACACAGTTGTGCGAGTCAGAACTGTTATCTCTATATCTTTCCAGTTCTGACTACATTCTGTCCACTGCTTATTTAATTAAAATTAAAATTCGTGTTTAATTTAATTAATCTAGGTTTTAGAACTTTCAAAGAGAAAGTACAAGATTTTATTCTTATTTTAAGGTAAATTATGCAACATTGTTTATAACAATTACTTATTTGGTTGAGTAGATAAAGCTTTAGCTTTTTTATATTCGTATAGAAATTATTTTTAAAAGATTTCATTTATTTAGGATTGTGTTGGAACTATTGACGGCATACATATACCGGCTATGATATCAAGACGTAACGTGAGCAGCTATCGTAATCGCCATGGAACATTATAACAAAATGTATTGGCACTTGCAACTTTGATTTGGAATTCATTTATATCCTTAGTGGATGAGAGGGTTCAACTCATGATTCAAAACTACTAAATGACGTGTTAGTAAGAAGAAATGGACTTAAAGTACCATAGGGTTTGTACTTTTTTTTTTTTTTTTTTGAATTGTATTATAAGTTATATGTTTTTTGTCCGAAATGACACTTTATCTTTTTTTTTTTACACGAGATCAGTATTACATACGATTTGTGTATTTACAGGTAAATATTTTCTTGTGG
This sequence comes from Forsythia viridissima, assembly GCA_030279155.1. Classification (NCBI taxonomy): domain Eukaryota; kingdom Viridiplantae; phylum Streptophyta; class Magnoliopsida; order Lamiales; family Oleaceae; genus Forsythia; species Forsythia viridissima. The sequence continues at coordinate 21,219,679 of CM059045.1, read as the reverse complement.
ATTGTAGATTTGCGAATCGTCAGCAATTGTTAGCTCCATTTCGAAGTGTTCGATATCATCTCCAAGATTTTTGTGGTCAAGGTTGTAATCCTGAAAATGCTAATGAAGTATTCAATCTTCATCATGCTTCCTTGAGAAATGTAATCGAGAGAATATTTGGCATATTCAAATCGCTATTCACTATTTTTAAATCGGCACCCCCATATCCATTTAGAACACAAGTAGATGATGATGAATTTCTTGTTGAACCAAATAATGAAGCTTCATCTCCATCATTAGTAGGATTTGAAGATGATGATGATATTTTTGAAAATCAAGAGCATGCAAATGAATGGAGAGCTAATATAGCATCAGAAATGTGGAGGGATAACGTGAACGATGTGAATGAAGAGTGATAAAAATTCCTTGAAGTAAAAATTCCATCTATTAAATTCTTTGAAGTAAAAGTTTTTTTTATTATGGTAGTAAAACATATTACTTTTGTTATTTGTGGTTGAAATAATTACAGCAATCCATATGAGCATGTCACATTTGAAGGCTACTTTAATTTTTTTATTATTGTAATAGTGGATATAAATTAGTGGTCTATTTTTATTTTTATTTTTTAAGGGCATTAGTCTATTCATAATAAAGAAAATAGTACAATGGTACGTGGAATTTTAAAATTTTCTCTATTCCAAGCTGAAATTTGAGTAATTGTGGAAAATTAAGATTTTTTATAAAAAGACCGCAAATTTATGAAAATCTATAGAAATCTATGAAAATCTATAGAAATCTTTGAGAATTCATTAAAATCTATAATATAGAATTATGTTGAAATCTTATAAATTCTAAGGAATTCATGCAAATTCATGAAACTTATGAGAATTCATACATATTAAGAAATCTTTTAAAATCTGAGTTGAGAACACCATATTCAAAATAATTTTTTAATAAAAAAATGCATATAAGATGGCATGTTCTATAATTTTTTTTTTTTGGCAAATTCCATATGGGGTCAACTTCTTATTTGTTATACTTGTGTTTTCAACATTTTAAACTAGTAGCATCCATGTTTGTAGCTAACGGTGTGTTTGATTGCACAAGTGGAGAAGAAAATGAATTCCAACTTCCATGGAAAATAAGCCCCGCCCCGCCCCCCCCCCCCCCCCCCCCCTTTTTGAGGAAAATAAGGTCATTTTTACATGGAAAATGTTGGCAATCAAACAAGTTATGTTGTGTTTGATTGCAAACAAGAAATTTGGGTGGAAAGAAAATGAATTCTTTAGAATTGAATTGTCAAGAAATTGTTAATTGGAAAATATCAATTTAGAAGACAAATTTTCCATAGAAAATAAAACCTTATCCTTTTCTAAAAAAACATTTTCATTGTTTTCAAGGAAAATGTTGCACTTTTAAGGTAAATGAGAAAACGTTTTACTTGGAAAAAAAATACAAATCAATCAAATGCGTAGTTGGTAAATATGTGAGAAAAGGCTTTTTCCATAAAAAAATGTGGAAAGATGTTTTTTATGTGAAAAATGTATTGAAATCAAACGCACCCTTAGATTTGGAAAATGTAAATTTTCCATAAAAAGTGAGTGCAATCAAACACACCCTAAAAGAAATATTATTTAAATGATAAATGGCCACTGAGATGTAAGAGCAAGGGGCTGTGTTTTTATTATATTCGAATTTTTAAATAAAAGTTGAATTTACCGTTTATCTTATATTATCATTATCTTAGAGAGTTTTTGTGTAGGGAAGAAAAAAGTACTTCTGTGTGTTACTACGTCTTCAATTTCATCTCCTCCAAAACTTATTGTTCAATCATTTTCTTCAACGGACTATCTCTAAAATTTGTTCATCTTCTCAATCCATCCCCCTTAATCGATCATCTTATTTTACCGATCATCTCATTTTACCGATCATCTCCAAAATCTATTCACCGCTTCAATCTATTAACATAACAGAATCTACATTCAAATTCCACCGCAATCCATTTAGACAATTTTACTAATTTTTTTGACATCACATGAATATGAATTTTGGGGGATCATTTGACGTTTGAATAAATTTCTTCAAGACATGAATACCACGATTTTTAAAGATTTGAGATAGGAGTGCAACGAGCTCCGGTGGAATTTAGCCGAAGAAAATTTTCCTTCGTTGCGGTCCGGCTTCAATTCTAACAGTGGCAGCAAGAGGAGAGTTCACTTAAAACAAGTGAAAAATAAAAGAAAAATTCAAAGAATGATGAAGCATCAGAGACCATGGGATGCTCTACCGAGTTCAGCCCTACTCAATATATTCAACAGAACCTCCATTAAAGACCGATCTCGAAACATCCCACTTGTTTGCAAATCATGGGCTCATGCTTCTGGCCACCCTCACTGCTGGGTTTCCATGATCGCCGACAATTACTATTCAGAATCAGAATCTTTTGAGGTTGCTTTTCTTAAGGATTATTATCCTTATGCTGCCAGTTTTGTAGACCCTTTTGATGGGAGACGCAGCGACGATCCCCTCCGTGGCATAGTCTGCCTTCAAGCGCTGATCGGAAGAGCTGGTGGCGGATTCGCTGTCAATTCGCTTTATTGCTTCCCGTTTCTTACTTCTTTCGACGGCCCTCCAAATGATGATGCGCTTCTTGGGCTCATAGCTAATCAGTAAGTACTTTTGTAGAATTGTTTTGTGAATGGAAATTTGTTTGAGTACATTTGATATTTATGCTAATTATGGTGGAATATTACCTGACCTAAAAATTAATTACCACGGAATCGGCCAAATTGGGGATCCCCTTATACACAAACTGTGATAAGATATCTTAAGCCTGATCTCTTGACAAAATATTGAGGTTCTTTTAGACTCTTAATGTTGATAGTGAAATATGGAGAAGATTTTAAGTCAACCTCTTGAGAAATTAGCTTGCTTTGTTCTGCAAAATTAACAGCTCGGTTAGCCCTAAATGGTGATTTAAGATAATACAGAGAGTGAATCTGTGTAATTTGTGTATACGTTTGCATGTGCCATTGTAAGAATGCCTTTTCTTTTCTAGAAGTGTAGTTGTCAATTAAAAATGATGGTTTCAAGTTTTGAGGCCACTTACTTGGCATGCGCCAACATGCTAGCATTTTGAAATGGCCTGATTTGTAGGTTCGGGTGGTGACAGCTAACTTGGAGACGCATAAATATACATGTCACTCTAAATAATGCCGGCTAGCAGCTCTTTTTGGAACTATTCATGGAAGGTCTTTAATCAGTATCGAGCTCTAATGTTACTGTTTGCTCTTGTGAGGGCTAGAGTGGCCCTCTCACATATCTGGCTGATATCAGACCACAATCTCGTTCACGGTTATCCTTCATCTTATTAGTGTATAGATTTCTTTATGACTTAGATGTGTTGTAATGCTCGAAATAGTGATTCAATTAATGGGATTTTGTGTGAGATTTATGGTATGGGATTCACCACACATTCTTTAACTCTGTTTTCTTCCAGCTGGTGTAATAGTTGTCACTCAAGACCAAGGTCATTTATGTGGATGTGCCAATGCAAAATGAATATTATCAATCTTTATGGGTGTGATTAAACTTGATAGAAGACCCTTGAGTGTTATAGTTTCGGAACTTTTTACACTGTTTAATATAGAAATGCTCTAAGTTTCACATTTCCTAAAATGATTTCTCCAACAACACTGGTTTTGTTTTGTCTTTTGCAGCTGCCCAAACTTGAAGCACCTTTCCTTTCATGGATCTTACCATGCCTCAGAGGAAGCGATATTCGACGTTTTTCGCAGCTGTCGAGAACTGGAGCTTATTGACTTCTCCAACTCCCCATATTTCAATCCTTTGATTTTACAAGAATTGAGTTGCTGCTGTCCTAAAATTAGAGGGATTAGAAGGAAAGGTGATCTTGAACCGAACTTTGCTTATGATCTAACTAAATGGTTTCCAAGATTGAGGCTTTTGAATCTGTCCTATTCGACCATTGTGGATATAGACCTGTTTACTATTGTTACCAATTGCAAGGAACTTCAGTATCTAGATGTTACAGGCTGCCAGCAATTGATTCGTTATATGCACATTGTAAAGATAGCTTCAAAAAGGATAGCAAAAATCCTATATGATTGAGCTTTCAGATGATATGTAACTGTCAGTTCAAATAATGTTTGATCTAATGCCCCAATGAAAAATGTCACATTTTTCCTTCAAATCTGGTTATTCATTCCTACTTGCATGTATATCTGCGTAACATTTCCAAGTTTTCTCTCTCACATATTCAGATTCTGCATGATATTTGATGTTTCGTCTAAGTTTCAACAGAAATTTATAGCAAATTTGATGCTGACAAATAACACTTTGAAACTTTCTTCATCTGAGATTTGGTTTTTCACCTCGAACACCATATTCACAATCATTTCATCGTAAAGGTGAGATGCTGCACTTTGCGCTAAAGCATACAAAAAGAATTGAAGCTAGTTGTGATTAAGATTGAATCATTCAGAGGAACAATCAATTGACATTTCTGGGTTTCCATCCTTATAGAGGTGTAAATGGACCGTTCTGGTTATGTGGTGGCCGCCATCGTCCTTTTATTAAATTTGGGCAATGTTCATAAATATTCTATAAAAGTAAATTATTTTTAGAAATATTGTGTTGCACAACATATAGTGTCACACATGCTGTCATTGCCAACTACCTTTGCCACAATTATCTGGCCCACACCCTTTCTCACCAACATCACCACCTTAATCTGATTGTAGCCAGACCCTAGCAAATCTCTAGCAGCCGTCCCCCATCACTACCACCCCAAATACACACGCCTCATTAAATTATTGATTGATTTTCTTCAATTTCTTCTTCTACAAGTGTATCTGTATAATTCATAAACAAAATTTAATGAACTAATTGTTGATGGAACTTTCAATCACATATTTTTTAAGTTTTTTTTTCTTTCGCCTTTGTGAACACTCGAAACTCTATTGAGATTTTGCAGGGAAAAAGAAAACTTCAATTAATGAAATTTACTACAAAGCCACACAACAAACTTAGAGCAATTACAAGAAAAGATTGAACAACTCAAATAGTCTCCATGGGGGATTGCGCTTTCCCTTTGATCTCTCTTCCTATAATTACAATGCATGATTTTTTGTCAAAATTAAGTTCGAAATATGTTTAATTGAATAAATATTTAGAACTTGTAACCTAACTATATTAAGGGCTTGTTCGGTAGAGTGTTTTTTTGAGAAAAAATAGATTTTTTTTGTTACTTTTTCACTTTTCAACTTTTTTATAGTGTAAAAAGGGTTGAAAAGTCAAAAATTGTAAGCAAAAAAATAGATTTTTTGGAAAAAAAAACTCTACCGAACATGTTCTAATATGGAAAATTGGTCAAATGGTCTTAATGAAATTTATCTTTAACATTTTTTTTTTGACACTAACGTCCTCAACATATGGTTTATGGATTTTTCATGGTTTCCATTCATTTAATCATTATATTTTTTTTCTTTTATAAAAAAACATTACAATGTGTCAAATCACTTAGTTTTAGTTAATAATAAAAAAGAAAATAAATAATTCATTCCTACCAAACCAATCTCCCAATTGGGCCCACCCCACAACACCCACCATTTCCGCCGGACGCCAGGTGGTAAATCTATCCCCAAATGTTGAATGCATATGATGTTTTGAGAAAATTAGGACATGTATTAGTTTTTATTTAAGAACGGTCCTCTACCCACTTATCTTGAAATTGAAATTGAAATATACTGGTGTTGTTATATTCTTCATAAAATACAGTAATTATATTATAATCAAATTAATTATGTAATTGTAGGATTTGCAATGGAAATATCCTCATTTCAAGGAACCAAAATTTAACATACCATATTATTTGAAGAAAATCACAATGTCAAAAAAATTATCAATTCAGTTCTTCTTTTTATCACGACTGTAGAAAGTTTCTCTGCTAAGAGAAGAAAAAGTACTTAAATATCCTTGTGTCATTACATTTTCAATTTCTCCTCTCACAAAATCATTTCCTCCAAAATTTGCTTAGCGCTTCAATTCATCTCCTTAAATCGCTTCAATCCATCGTCATAATAGAGCATACGGTCGGATCCTAGAGCAAGAAAGTGGTATACTAGTGGTATGTGAAACGGTGAAACCTATTTTCTACTTTCTCTTTTCTCATAGAAATGTCATTATCAAATATTCAAATTGATCTTCCATAATCGATTATATTTAGAAAAGTTTTCAATAATCATCTAAATTTCAAACCCTACATAATAAAGTGAGTTTTCTACTCATTTTAATTTTATTTTTATTGCTGAATTAAAATTTTATGGTATTTTGGGATGGGAACTGTTCTCCTACTGTTAGTAGGTGAGCCGTCTATAATTTTGATTGACCTCAGTAGGTGGACTAAATAAATCTGTCCCCAAATATCAGGAGATCAGGGCTCATTTTGGGAGAGAAAAGATCTGGACCCCGTCACGGGGTCCAGATCATTTCCCCGTCAGGAGAGAATGGTGCCCCCCACCCACACCCCTCTGCAAATTAACACCCCCAAAGCCCCAACCCCCAAGCTTTTATTAATTAACAGCCCCCCCAACTCGCCAATTTTGCAAAGAAACCCCACCCCAATTTATTTTAACCCCCACCACTTTTCTCTAATCTCCCACTTTCTTTAATCACTCACTTATTTATTTACCACCAAATTTACATTCACATTATTAATATCCACATTATTAATATAATTAAATTTATTAAATTAAAAATAATTTTTTTATTATTATATTCATTGTATTTATTTTTAAAAAATATAATATATAATAATATTTATTGAGTTAAATATTATTTATATCATATAATAAATAATATAATTAACGTTAATTTTATTATTAAGATTAGAGTGAGACTAATTAATTAGTTTATATTTGAGTAACAAATTAAATTTTACTTGAAAAATAAAAATTAATGAAGCGTGTATAATAAATTCACTCTAATTGATAATATACACACAAAAAAAAGAAAATAATATTACATTAGAAATAATAAATTAGTGACGAGGGTTAAAGCGTGCATCATACTCCCGTGGGTTTAGGAAATATAATGCATTTTTTACTGTATGTGATCGAATATTGTGGATCCGGAGCAATAAGTAAGGAAATATATAACATTAATTTACCTATTTTGCAATGTAGGGCAAGTTTTTCTATCGTGGTCACTGGTGCCACATCAATTATATGTGCGAATAAAAAAAAACATAAAAAACTGTTAATAATATTACAATTAACTTGCAAATTACAAAAAATAAATCTGTACAAATAAACAAAAATAAAAAAACAAATTAATAATTTATTACTAACCTTTGAAGAATATGAAAAATAATAAGTGGGACACAAATTCGATAAAATAAATTTAGAGAACAAAAGTGATTGAAAAGGTTTGATGTTGGTCAAATTTGGGTAAAGTAAATAAAACGATTGTGTTGGCCAAATTTCAAGAAAAATATGTATTCTGATGAGGAGAAAAAAATATGTATTTTGATAAAGATGGAAAAATATACTGTTGATGAGGAAAAATTGTTATGTTGAGTAGTGTATAAATAGGTGGGGAAAGGAAGAAATGAAATGGATTTGTTGGGGGGGGGGGGGGGGGGGGGGGTGTAAAATTAAATGAGGGGTGGGGGGCTGTAAAATTAAATTTGGGGGGAGGGGGGCTATTTTTGCGGCGCTGGGGGGTGCTTTTCCTTTTCCTTGCAGAGGGGTGGGTTGGGGGGTTAAAAAAAAAAATTCAATGGCTGCGTGATTGACACGCAGCCCAGACGGGAATGGATCTGGACCCCGTCACGGGGTCCAGATCTTTTCTCCATTTTGGGATTATCCCATTTTCTCTAATCATACGCTTTTTTACTATTTTTCTGATTCCAATAGCTTTTTGTCAGATTTTTGGAGATGGCTATTGTCCATAGTCGAAGTTTGAGAGCCCAGTTTCGGGAATACAATTTTTTTAAAGTTTTACTGCAAAGTGTTCCCCTTCCTTTTTATTGTTGTTTGTTTTTTCTCTCAATTTAAAACGTGTCCAATTTCCTCTATTGTCTTGTAAAAGATTAGAGCAGGTGGAGTTGAGGTATTTTGGAGAGTAGGTTGCACTTGCTCATGTATTGGTCCATGTGTTTCGGTGTGCGTTTCTACCCCGACATTTATGGGGTGTAGTGAAGCTTTTCAAAAGGTAAAATCTTTAGCTTAATTTATAGGTTTTGTAGTGTTGAAACATCAGTTTTCAACTTTTCATTTATGGGTCGGGTAGAAAACATTATCATTTTTCTAGGTCGGTTTAATAAAATTAGGTGAGATGTGATATCTTGTCTCCAGTGAACAGTTATTATGTTGTCTATATCTATTGTGTCACTTACATATTAGATAAATTGCCTATGTGACATTTACTTATGTGGACAATTCATTTAATGTGCAAGTGACACATTGAATGTGAGTAACATAACAATTGCCTGCTGTGGGTAGGAGACCACTTCTCAAAATTAGGTTTGTCAAATTTCATCTTTTTTTTTTTCTTTTGGTTTTTTGGGCACAGGTGTATTTTATGTTTTTTCTAGAGATAATTGCATCAAAAATCTCCTAACGTTTCAAAATCGTTGGGGATATGTCCCATAACCTAAAATAATAGCACAAAATATCCTCAACGTATGAAGAAATATGCATCGTGTGTCTCTCTTCACAATTTTCGTCATTTTTCTATATTTTGGAGGAAAACGCAACTGAGATTTTGAGGTTGATGAGTAGCAGCAAAAATCCATCTCTTCCAAATGTGTTCTTCTTATTCTCCACCATTTGAGAGAGAAAATCATTGGAGAAAAGAGAGACAAATAAGTTGTTATTTTTGTTAATTTAATGAAGATTTTGAGGGTGATTAACAGCAGAAATCCATTTCTCTTCCTATTAGGTTTTTCTTCTTCTTCACCCATTTAAGAGAGATAAATCATCGGAGAAAAAAGAGAGAAATGAGTTGTTATTTTTATTGTTTTAATGAAGATTTTGAGGGTGATTAGCAGAAAAATTCATCTATCTTCCAAATGGGTTCTTCTTCTTCTCCACCCATTTGAGAGAGAGAAATCATTAGAGAAAAGAGAGAGAATGAGTTGTTGTTTTTGTTGTTTTAATGAAGATTTTGAGGGGTGATTAGCAGCAAAACTTGTTGTGAAAATAATGTGATTGCAAGTGTACAATATCGCAAACAAGTAATAAAGTGGACCTATTGAGTCCGGATTATCGTTCCCACGAAGACTATCTTATTTAGATACTAGTTCAATTAATCGTAATGCTAATTTATTGAAAAGAATTTGAATTGAGTTGATTTGAAAGATTTAAACTAAAACTATGAATTTAAGGAAATAATATAATAATTTATGTAAAAGCCAATAACAAGAATTTAGGAAAGAATAATGGGTAAAGAGTTTGGACAAACGAATTCACCTAGTTATCATCTCTAATTTCTCCTCTCAAGATTTATTCCTAAAGTTGTATTCGGTTGAATTCACAAATTTAACCTAATTTACCTCTCTCGAGTTCAAATTAGTCCTATCTAATTAAGTCAACTTAGGCAGTCAGAATGGTCCTTAATTAGATGCATTAAATCTCCTAAGAATTCAATTCAAGACCGTGACAATAACAAAAGCGTATCTCTACCTTTTATCCAATTGCCAGATTTTACTACGTGGTCTAGATTAATAATTTACCTCTCGGTTCATTACAATCCACAAATCAATGACAAATAATAGCCAATTATCCCAAGCATTAAGAAAAGAAGTAAAATCAAATACTTAATCAATTTATAAATCAAAACTTGAGATTCGAAATTAAAGAATTCAACTTAGGCTACATCGTTCATCCAAACATTAAATCTAGCTATTCATGACTCGGGAGAAAGAAAAGATGAAGAGAAGGAAAGACATAACCGGATCTTGAAAATAATAGAGGAAGAGACGTTGAATATCTTGCACCAAGAAATCTCTGTCTTCAAGCTCCAATCTTCAATTCCGCCTTTGTTCTTCGTCTCTTTGTATTTCTCTCTCTCAATATGATTTTTATCAGATTTCACGACCCTTAATTATGAGTGTATAACTCATATTTATAGTTCCCTCAAGAAGCCCTAAAAGATCCCTAAAAATCGTGGGTTACAAGTTTCCTAATTGCATTGGGACTCAAAAAAAGGAAACAAAATAAGCAGAAAATCCGCTGGCCAAATTTGGCCTAGGCGAACGCCCAGGCATTTTCCGGGCGAACGCCCAGGCCTGCAATTTCGCCTATGTCGCCTTGGAATGTATCTGGGCGATCGCCCAGCTTTGATCTGGGCGTTCGCCCAGATCTCTTTTCTTCATATCTGCGCCTGTGGTCCTTCAACTTTTGATTGTAGTCATTTTAGTCCTCTGATTTCTTCTTATATTTCAATTTAGTCCTCTTTTATTTGCAGTCCAGGTCCTTCAACTTTTGTATGTTTGCAAATTGATCCCCATCTCTAAGTTTTCGTACACTTTCAGTCCTTTTCACCTATTTTGCTTTGTTTTTCTCCAATTCCATCCGATCTTGGGTTTTGACCTGAAATAATTAAATCAACACACAATTACGTAGAAAAGTACTTATGAGCACTTACAATTGTCCACTTTTAATGGTCTAGATAAGTGTAAAATCACACTTATCAAATACCCCCAAACTTGAACATTTGTTCGTCCTCGAACATAACTAATTACTTAAACACACTAAATAATATTAAAATATACTATAGTAGATATCTTGCCGCATTTGCCTCATGTTTTTGAAACAATCAAACAATTCATAATAAAATTTCTAAATCATGCTACCAAAATCAATCAGTTTTACTTATCCAATGCTCGACAGATATATGTGTGTACGCATAGTCAATTCAATCACCATAAGCCGTTTGGTTGGTGATATTATGCCCCCAATGGTCAAATAGTTCCTTTCTCGCTCGTAAGAATACACACCCCCAAACTGATATTCAATTTTCTCACCCCGGGTATTAGCTCTAAAGTTGCCCTCAAAACACTTATTCTTTGTATCGCTCAAAAGTTGGTTAGGTCTAGCCAATACAATTGCTATCTAGATCTGTGATGATTCTCCTTTTATCGAATGTTTTGGCCATCAAACGTCCACTAGGTAAGTCAAACCCACTAGTCATCTATATCCCCAAGTTATGCGCACAATGGTTCAATCTTGCTTTTGCTTTTTTTTTTTTTTTGGATATATATCTTATGTGTAAGACCTTACTCCCTTAAGCTTTCTAGATGACCCTTGTAGCGAGCTTTAGGCCGATGGCTCCCAGGTCTGTCAAACCTTAGGGCACCGAGTTTTGAGAACTCCAATGGACTTTATCACTCGAGTCAACTAGACTACGAAGAGAGGTATAAGATAATGCATGTGCCATGCTTTTCAATTTTTTTTTTTTTTTTTATTTGCAAGATAAAGAGGCGGGGATTAGATTCCTAGCATCCGATCAATCCCTAGATTCCACTTGGTAGCCAAAGAACACTCCACACATATATTACTCAAGCACGGAATCAACACATATCTAAACAACTTCTGCATTGGTTTAACCACCCCCAAACTATTCTCTCAACTGGTTAGGTAATTGAGTAGTCAATTGGTAGTTTTGGTTTTCTCAACTAAGATTCACTACCCTTTCACTGTATTCTATTCAATATACCAACCTAGCGTAGTGAAATTCATGACCATAAATCACACTTAATTGTATCTCACATGGGTAAGTAAAGTCTATAAAACAAGCATAAGTAACATAACCTAGTCATAATTCATGAATTGATATCAGTTTCAAATAATATCATCATAGGCCGGCAAGGCTATCCAACATACAAGCACACAATTTTTTTTTTTTTTTTAAACAACACACAAAAATACTCAAAGTCACCCCCAAACTTAAAGTTCACATTGTCCTCAATGTGACAAAAGAAAGCAAAGTAAATAAGAAATAAGGAAAGAGACAACCTGAATCAAAAGGCATGGGGATAACAATCGGACTTTTAGCTCATCAGTATGCATTGGTTTGGAATGACGATGTGCAACCTGAAATATGAAAAACAATAATGATTAAATATACGTAATCACTAAAAAAAATGGAAAACATGCTCTACTTTCTAATGCAGTCCTAAAATTCTACATGCAATGCAATAACTATAGAAAAGATAGAAAATGGGTTGCCTCCCATTTAGCGCTCGAGTTATAGTCTAGAGCTCGACTCTTTTGCAAGTATCAGTTATGGAGGCTTGAATTGATCTTTGGAAGTCTTGCATTGCTTGCAATTGCCAGCTTTGCACGCTTTTTTCTTTGCTCTCCATATTTTAACTCGACCTTTTTCATCTTTAATTGGTGCAACTAGTCCACCTGTATCTGCTTTGCAGTTTTCTTAGCCAATTATTACCCCTTCATCAACTCTAAAGCACTCCTCGAGGTCGATTGGTTGCTCGGGTATGGTGTACATACTGAATACTGCTCGTTCATCCTGTACCCTCAAGATTAGCTCACCCTTTTCAACATCAATAAGGGCCCGACTCGTTGCTAAGAATGGTCGTCCCAAAATGACTGGCATATTGCGATCCTCTTCGATGTCAAGGACAATAAAATCAACTGGAAAGAAAAATTTTTCCACCTTGATGAACACGTCCTCAACTACACCCCGTGGGTACTTGATCGATCTATCAGCAAGCTGTAGAGATACACTTGTTGCTTTTACTTTTCCCAACCCTAATCTCCTGTAGACAGAAAGAGGCATTAAATTTACACTTGCACCTAAATCACATAAAGCATTAAAATTATAAATTTCTCCAATTGTGCAAGGTAATTTAAAACTCCCTGGATCTTTTAACTTCGGAGGCAACTTATTTAGCAGAATAGCACTACATTCCTCAGTTAAAGCCACTGTCTCGTTTTCATCTGGTTTTCTCTTCTTGGACAACATTTCTTTCATAAATTTCAAATACAATGGCATTTGAGCTAATGCGTCGGCAAAAGGAATGTTGATATGCAGTTTCTTGAAAACTTCAAGAAATTTTTCGAACTGCTTGTCGAGCTTGTTCTTATGCAGCCTCTGAGGAAATGGAATGGATGGCACATAAGCTTTGACAGGAATTGGCGCCCTCACTTTTGATGATTCAGTAAATTCTTTTGAAACTTCTTCTTTTGATTTCGCCTGTTTTTGTTCAGATTCATCTTCCTCAATTACCAACCGTCCATCATTTTTCTCTGGTCTTTTCACGTGAATTTCTGGCAGTTGTACCCCGCTCCTAGTAGTGATGGCATTCACCCGTTCTCTTGGATTTGTTTCTGTAGTGTTGGGTAAAGTGCCAGGTTTTCTATCTGACAGTTGTAGGGCTAACTGACCAATCTGAGTCTCTATTTTTCTGATAGACGCTTGTTGATTTTGACTGTTGATGTCCAATCGCTCCAATGCTTTATCAGTTTTCTGCATATACTGTTGGAACATCTCTCCTAAACTCGGTCCTCTTTCTTGCTGAGCATTATATGCATTACCACTTTGTTGATTCTCAGACCATCTAAAATTGGGGTGTTGCTTCCAACCTGGATTGTATGTTTGTGAATATGGATTGTACTGCTGATGTGTATTATTCTGCACAAAATTGACCTGTTCTGGAGAGGCCAATAACATACAATCTGATGTCGAATGGTTAGCTCCATAGTTCTCGCACATGATGGTTGCTTGGATTGCATTCACTCCTTGCGTTTGTGTTCTGACCAAGAGCTCCACCTGCTTCGTTAATGTAGCAAGTTGTGCATTGGTAGCTGACAAACCATCAATCTCATGTATGCCTGCTACTTTTCTTGGAGTGGTGCGATCAGATGAAAACATGGTCTGTGTGTTTGCAATCAGCTCATAGAGATCCCATGCTTCGTTGACATTTTTATTCGCGATGGACCCGTTTGCAGAGGAGTCCACTGTCGATTTAGACTGAGGAGATAGCCCAGAATAAAAATATTGAGCTTGTTGGCCCTTTTTAATACCATGGTTTGGACATTTTCTGAGTAACTCCTTGAATCTGTCCCAAGTTTCATGATACCTTTCGCCCTCCAGTTGTTGGAAAGTAGAAATTTCCAACTTCATCTTTGCTACTTTAGCAGGTGAAAAGTATTTATTACAGAATTTTCTGGTTAAATCATCCCAAGTGGTGATACTAGCATGTGGTTCTGAATCTAACCATTCTAGAGCCCCCTCCCTCAATGTATATGGAAATAACCGGAGTCTGATGGCATCTTCATTTACTCCTTGAAACTGAAAATTATGGCACATACGTAAGAATCTGGAGAGATGAGTATGAGGATTTTCAGTCGCCTTTCCATAGAACTGCAGGTGATTGCTGAAGAGATTAATCAAATCGGCCCTTAATTGAAAGTCATTCCGACCAAAAGCTGGATAAATAATGCTTGAACGATCAGGAGCTGCTGCCGGAGTTAGGAACTGAGCCATTGGCATGTTTCCATCGTCATCTTCTTCCTGTTCTGCATGTTGTTGAATTTGCTGAGCTGCCATTCGGGCTGCTTCTACAGCGGCTGCTCTTGCAGCCTCTTGTTCAAACTCTCGTCTTATTTGTGCATCTGCCATCTGATTTTGTTGCTGGTCTTTCTGTTTTTGGTTGTGTTCTTTGCGTCTTCGTCTGAAAGTACGTTCAATCTCAGGATCGAAAGTCTCAAGATTGCCGCCTTGCGTACGGAGCATGCAACAAACACCCTTTTCTGTAGTATAAAAAAAGAAAGGAGTATCAAGATAAAAACAACTTAACTATAAAAATTAATTTAAGACTGATAATAACTAAGAAATAAACATAAAAGACAATAAACAGAAAAGAAAGAAAATAGTAATAATAACAATAATAAAAGAAATTAATAATAATAGTAATAATAGTAATAAATAAAATAAAATAAATTAAACTAACACTAACGATTAATCTAAACTAATATTAAATAAGAATAGTCCCCGGCAACGGCGCCAAAAACTTGTTGTGAAAATAATGTGATTGCAAGTGTACAATATCGCAAACAAGTAATAAAGTGGACCTATTGAGTCCGGATTATCGTTCCCACGAAGACTATCTTATTTAGATACTAGTTCAATTAATCGTAATGCTAATTTATTGAAAAGAATTTGAATTGAGTTGATTTGAAAGATTTAAACTAAAACTATGAATTTAAGGAAATAATATAATAATTTATGTAAAAGCCAATAACAAGAATTTAGGAAAGAATAATGGGTAAAGAGTTTGGACAAACGAATTCACCTAGTTATCATCTCTAATTTCTCCTCTCAAGATTTATTCCTAAAGTTGTATTCGGTTGAATTCACAAATTTAACCTAATTTACCTCTCTCGAGTTCAAATTAGTCCTATCTAATTAAGTCAACTTAGGCAGTCAGAATAGTCCTTAATTAGATGCATTAAATCTCCTAAGAATTCAATTCAAGACCGTGACAATAACAAAAGCGTATCTCTACCTTTTATCCTATTGCCAGATTTTACTACGTGGTTTAGATTAATAATTTACCTCTCGGTTCATTACAATCCACAAATCAATGACAAATAATGGCCAATTATCTCAAGCATTAAGAAAAGAAGTAAAATCAAATACTTAATCAATTTATAAATCAAAACTTGAGATTCGAAATTAAAGAATTCAACTTAGGCTACATCGTTCATCCAAACATTAAATCTAGCTATTCATGACTCGGGAGAAAGAAAAGATGAAGAGAAGGAAAGACATAACCGGATCTTGAAAATAATAGAGGAAGAGACGTTGAATATCTTGCACCAAGAAATCTTTGTCTTCAAGCTCCAATCTTCAATTCCGCCTTTGTTCTTCGTCTCTTTGTATTTCTCTCTCTCAATATGATTTTTACCAGATTTCACGACCCTTAATTATGAGTGTATAACTCATATTTATAGTTCCCTCAAGAAGCCCTAAAAGATCCCTAAAAATCGTGGGTTACAAGTTTCCTAATTGCATTGGGACTCAAAAAAAGGAAACAAAATAAGCAGAAAATTTTCCGGGCGAACGCCCAGGCCTGCAATTTCGCCTCTGTCGCCTTGGAATGTATCTGGGCGATCGCCCAGCTTTGATCTGGGCGTTCGCCCAGATCTCTTTTCTTCATATCTGCGCCTGTGGTCCTTCAACTTTTGATTGTAGTCATTTTAGTCCTCTGATTTCTTCTTATATTTCAATTTAGTCCTCTTTTATTTGCAGTCCAGGTCCTTCAACTTTTGTATGTTTGCAAATTGATCCCTATCTCTAAGTTTTCGTACACTTTCAGTCCTTTTCACCTATTTTGCTTTGTTTTTCTCCAATTCCATCCGATCTTGGGTTTTGACCTGAAATAATTAAATCAACACACAATTACGTAGAAAAGTACTTATGAGCACTTACAATTGTCCACTTTTAATGGTCTAGATAAGTGTAAAATCACACTTATCAAAAATCCATCTATCTTTCAAATGGGTTCTTCTTCTTCTCCACCCATTTGAGAGATAAAATCATCGAAGAAAATAGAGAGAAATTGGTTGTTGTTTTAATGAAGATTTTGAGGGTGATTAGCAACAAAAATCCATCTATCTTTCAAATGAGTTTTTCTTCTTCTCCACCCATTAGAGAGCGAGTTATGATCGACCCAAATATGGCTTGACTCGAAGATGGAAATGGCATCACCATCAGCCATAGTCCTCCAACCATAATGTGAAGGTGAACTTCTTACCATGGCATTTCCAGTCGGTTTACAATCATGGATGTGCAGGCCAAGAATAATCACATTCAAAAAGTGGCTTTGTCAATTTTCTTCAAAAATCACCATTTCTTCTCCACTCTTGAGGCGAATCAAAACCACGATTTCTTCTCTTCCAAAACCACCTGTAATTCCACTCGCGTTTTTTGGAGAAATGAATCGCGTGCAGCCCAATTTTGACTTCTAACGGACAGAATTGACGAAAATTATGAGGAGAGACCTACGATGCCTATTTCTTCATACGTTGGAGACGTGTGATCCTATTTTTTTAGGTTATGGGCATATCCCCAACGATTTTGAAACGTTAGAGACTTTTCATGCAATTATCTCTTTTTTCTATAGTCCAGAATTATCGAATTTAATTTTTGTGAAATAAAAATAGAAAATTAAGTGGAATTTGAATATAGAAATAGGCTGACATGCAAATCACTTGAAGCATTGCCGTTAGAAGAGTTCGATTATGATTCAATATTGTGGGAGCTGTTAGATGTCAATGTGATACAGATGAGGAGTCATTAAGGGACAAAGGAAGTAGAGGAAGTCAAATGACCCTGCAAAGATTTTGAAAAATAGCCCAACTCCAAATCCAAAAATATAAATTAGCCTAAAATAACCCAAGTCCCAGTCCCAATCCAAAATGTTTTAATTCAAGTTTTAGTCCAATTTGACAAAAGTCTCAAGTTTTAATTTATATCAGCAGCTACATACCCCCAAGTTCCCAAGCTCAATTGATATCATCTATTCAATTGTCTTTTCTGTAGATAATTGCGGCCTAATTCGATTGTAATTTTCACTCTATTTCTTCAAATTAAAACTACAATAATCCAAAATCAGTCTTAAATCTATTAATCCAATTGACAAGCTCGCAGAGGAATTAGGAGATGAGGGTTTTAGCTTACTCTCTTCATGGTTATTCTTTTAAAAAAGAACGACATCCAGCTAAAAAGATAGACTAACCCAAACCCGTATAATTTTTTCTTCACCGCCTCTTAGATTTAGATTAACTATCTAAGAAATAGTCGAAAAGAGCTTGAGGAGAGAGGAGATGGTCCATTCGGAGTCACATAGATGACAAAATTTTAATGTAAATCTAAAATAGTTTTTTGGTGATATATGAAATATGAATAACTAAAGAAAAGAATATTAATGTGAATAAAGTGATAACCAACAAAACCAATTGCTCATTATTTTAAATTTTAATAAAATTAATTTTCTTATAAAATTAATATTTTAATTTTGATGTGAAATTACATGATAACCACGTTGGAAGTGAGTCGTTTCACAAAATTGATAATGATATAATTATACAATATTTTCAAAGTATGAAAAACTTGTAAGGAACAATTGTTGTAATATATTGAAATATTTTCATTAGTGTTATATTATTTCAGAACTTTTTTGCTATTTAATTTTTGTCCACTCAAAGAAAAATTCCTGACTGTGTCCCTAATGAAATAAGTGTTGATTTCGATAGAAATTGCAAGGTCGGTATTGCTTAATGACTACAAGTACTTAGTGCTTGCAAGGTCATGAATGCATCTAGAGGTGCCACTTGTATGCTTCTCAAAAATACAATGACCAGGGCTCTGGTGGTGAAGTTCACCTCAGTGAAGAAGATGACACAATTGAAGTATTGGAGGACCCTCTCAATTTGTATACATTGTTGTTGTTTTCAACGAGTATGCTTTTTTTCTTTGATATTTTTTTTGAAGTTTGTGAACTCTATATCGACTCTTGATGGAATTTGAGTTTTTCAACTCTCGTGAGGAATCCATTAATCTGATGGATCAAATATTCAAATTGTAGCCATAAATGTTTCTTGAGTTTTTGTAATTTATTTTGTTTGAATTTGAACAATGATAATAATTTTTTTTATGACTCAGGTTCCAAGTTTCGTCTAACTAATCTTGAGGAGTGGTGGCCTTTTCTCCCTGGTTCATCACCCAGGTAAATTTGGATGCGGTCACAGCTTATACACATTTGGGCCGGACATTCGACGGTTCTCCTCTTTGTGGACCATTGCC
Organism: Forsythia viridissima; assembly: GCA_030279155.1. Classification (NCBI taxonomy): domain Eukaryota; kingdom Viridiplantae; phylum Streptophyta; class Magnoliopsida; order Lamiales; family Oleaceae; genus Forsythia; species Forsythia viridissima. The sequence goes on along the minus strand of CM059045.1, from coordinate 21,200,842 downwards.
TTCCAACATAGTTGTTGCTTTTTAACATAAATGTTGCCTTCCAGGTGCCGCGGGGATTCGAACCCTCGATCCTCCATAAAGAATCCTCCAATTTTACTACTGCGCCATACCTGTGGGGGCTTGAACAATGATAATATTGATTAGTGTTTGGTTTGACTTTGGGGTTTTGTCTTCTTTTTCTTTTCTTTTTTTATTTATTTAACTAAAGGTAAGGGAATTGTAAATAATTTAATTAAAAAAAATTGATTTATTAACGGCAAAATGACAGAAATCGTAAAAGAGGACTATGTATGTACTAAAAAAATAGGTTGAGGATGTCAATGTAAAAATATATATTATAGGCCAAAATCGCACCATAGACAATAAATTAGGGACCATTTGCTCACATTTCCTACTAATAAATACCATCACAATTTTTTTTACTTTTGCCATGTTTCCATAGTAGGAGTAATTTATATAGTACACGGAAATAAACAGATGGGAAAATTACAATATAAGTCCTTACTCTATATGCAATGCAATATTTCAGCCCCCAACTTTTATATTTGGCATTTGGTTCCTCAAATTTTAAAGCTTTTACCAATTAGAATTCTAGTGGAGAATTTCTATTCATTTGTCCATTAGAAAGTTAAAGTTTAGTTAAACACAATTATATAATGTTTTGAATTAAAACGGAAAAGTGGAAAAGACAAAAATTAGAAAACTTGTTTCCTTCAATCAACCCCTTTTCCCCACCAGGAGAGAGGGGGGAGGGGACCATGGGACCGTTGGTAGGGTTGATGAACTTACGGGGTCGAATACGATGGAAGGAGAGAAGTGATGTGGGTGGGGGAGTAATCATATGCATAAAATGTGGGGTTGAGCTGGACAAATTTTGAAAAGATAAATACTACAAATTCAAAAGGTTAAGAACTCAAATACTTTAAAAAAAAAAAAAATTGATTAATTTTTATTCGGAAATGTTGATATATCCTACTTTTCTTTGAAAAATTAAAAAATATCCTCTTTTCAATTTTTTTTTTTTAAAATACCTCTTTTTGGTTTAAAATCAACATTCCAATTTTTCAAGAGAAAACATTATTTTTACAAGTTATATGTTCGGACAACATGTGTTACTGTGTTACTTGTAATAACATTAATATATATATATATATTTAAAAAAATAAAAAACAACATACTAGGTGTAACACTGTGTTATTTGTAGAATAATATATATGTTATCGTGTTACTTATTTTTTGATTTGTAGAGCATATTACTTATTTTATGATTTATATAGTAATATATATGTTATTGTTAATGTAAGGTAACATGTATTACTCTATTATTCTATTTCAAACTCTAATACCACTTCCTTTATCATTGTTTTTCACCATTGACACTTTCAATTATCATCGCAACCAATCATGTCGAATTTCTCCAATCTCAAGCACCACACGCTTCTTTTTTCCAACTAGCACCATTTTCTCAACTCAACGACCTACTGTCTTCATTCACAATTCAAATTCACATATAAATTCACCTAGTAACATACTGTTATATTCAAGTAGTTGTTATTGAAAGTAACACATTGTGTTACCACCACTTTCATTATCCAAGTCAAAATCCATTACCATCGCACCACCACTAATTCGCAATCTATATCTACAATCCAAATTGGCCAAGTAACATATTGTGTTACTATTATAACCCGACCGACCCAAATCGAAAACAACCGAAACACCGTCAATCAGCACTTTCCACCACCACCTACACGCTCATAATCGAGCTCCCAAACACCACCACTGTCTTCCAAAATCCACTAACACCACCAATCTCCACCAAAATCAAAGATCCACAACCATCACAACATAGAAAAATCAATCTAAATTTTTAAAATTTTAGACCTAGAATTGTATATCGAAAAGCTCAAGCCTTTACGTACCATCTAAACAGTCACTAACAATGAAATTTAGAATGTCGCACGATCCATCTAGACTTGGAGTTGGAGTCACGCATATCCAGATGTTCTAGCAACTCTTGTTGCGTGACAACACCACTGCCAAGGTGTGTGGGTTTGGGAGTGGTGGTCTATAGTGTTAGAGTTTGACAGATTGGCGAGAGAGAATTAGATATTAATTTCTTGTATTTTGTATATAAAATGGTAAATAAGCATTTTTTTTTAAAAAAGTTTATATAATAGCGAGAATACATGTATTTTTGTAAATGTGTTAATTAGACGTAGGGTTAAAATCAAAGAATTAAAAAATATGATATATTTTTAACTTTTTGAAGAAATTGTGGTGTCCACGTAATTATCCCATTTTTTATTTGGATTTATTTGTTGGGCCCAAAGGAAGACCTTTGCATTCGATAGTGGTCTTCCGTTGTAACTATGTTTCCTCTTTTCAAGGTGACAAACACTTCCAAACAAAGATTCCACCCACAAATACAATTCAATTCAAAACATCTTCCATTTATCTATTCACCCAGCCTGCCATTGCAGTATTTAATTTTTTTTTTATCAAAAACCCTAGTTTATGTTTAGCGTTGTATAAAGTATTAGACTATCTTAATTTCTTATCAAACAATTATTATCAAATTAGCTAAGATCGATTGAGATCACCGTCAAAATTAATTGAATAATCAAGCAAAGATCAGATTTTTTTCTGATAGCGATGTGTGGGAACGTGATTGGCAACAGGAATCTCGCACAAAATCCACCGGCTAGCGCATAAAAAAGCTACTCCACACTTTGCTTTTGCTCTATAGTCTGTACTCACCTTAAACTTTCTTTATCTCTGCTTTTCTTTACCATCCATGGAATTTTTTACTATTTTTTGCACCGCCGCTCTCTTAGCCGGCGGTTTATACTGGTTTGTTTGCGTACTCGGATCAGCAGAGCGAAAGGGCAAGTACGCCGTTCAACTTTCCGGAGGCTCAATCGCCAAGGAAAATGTCCAAGACAATTACAAGCAGTACTGGTCTTTTTTCCGCCGGCCAAAAGAAATCGAGACGGTAGAGAATGTACCTGCTTTCGTTGATACTTTTTACAATCTGGTGACAGATATTTATGAATGGGGTTGGGGTCAGTCATTTCATTTTTCTCCTTCGATTCCTGGAAAATCCCACCGAGAAGCCACTCGTATGCACGAGGAGATGGCCGTGGATCTCTTGAACGTCAAGCCTGGGGCCCGTATTCTCGATGCGGGTTGTGGGGTTGGTGGCCCGATGCGTGCAATTGCAGCCCACTCGGGGGCTAATGTGGTTGGGATTACCATAAATGAGTACCAGGTGAATCGGGCCAGGACGCACAATAAGAAGGCCGGCCTTGATAAGCAATGTGAGGTGGTGTGTGGTAATTTTCTCCAGATGCCCTTTACCGACAACAGTTTTGACGGGGTGTATTCAATTGAGGCAACGTGCCATGCACCGAAATTGGAAGAAGTGTACAGTGAGATCTATAGGGTTTTGAAGCCCGGGTCTTTGTATGTATCTTATGAATGGGTGACCACTGAACTGTACAGTGGGGAAGACCCGGAACACGTGGAGGTTATCCAGGGGATTGAAAGAGGAGATGCGTTACCCGGGCTCAGGAGTTACAAAGACATTGCTGAAATCGCGAAGAAAGTTGGGTTTGAAGTGATCAAGGAAAAGGATTTGGCTAAACCACCGTCAAACCCGTGGTGGACTAGGCTGAAGATGGGAAGGATTGCGTATTGGAGGAACCACATTTTAGTCACAGTCCTCGCATGGCTGGGGATTGCGCCAAAGGGTGTGGTGGATGTGCACAAGATGCTGTTCGTGACTGCAGATTACTTGACTAGAGGCGGTGAGTCCGGGATTTTCACTCCTATGCATATGATTCTCTGCAGGAAGCCCGAAAGTAAGTCTGGTCTGAATTCAGATTAAGAGATGCAATGTAATGCTTAAGAATTGATCAACGATTGCAGGGGTCAATTTCGTGCTGTTGTTTTTTGTTATCTATGCTTTATTGTTGCTTATTGGATTTTATTTAACAACTTTATCTTTTTTAGCTTAATTTGCTTGCTTTCATAGAAAAATGAGATTCTCCAGTTTGTCTAATTTTATTTTTGATGTTGGACGTGTGAAGTAGATTGGATCGTGTTAGTTGTTTTCTGGAAGAGAAAAATTACTGAGAAAGTTGACAATGTGCTTTAACTTATTAGTTTCTCAAATTGGCTTATCTGCTTCTTTGTAATATTTTCAATAATGTTCAATTCCTGAGAATTGTAAATGTTCAGATTTTAGTGGGAGAATGTAGTGCAATGCAGCATTGAATGTCAAGTGAATTTGAATGTGTTATTGCTCTTCTTTTGTTGTTTCTTTTTTCCCCTGTATATGTACTATCGCACTATCTTCCACTCTTGTCTTTGCTTTGATTAGTGTTGCATTACTTTAATTATAACATTCGTGTTGGGCCACTAAAGTCCTGTTTGGCGTACTTATGTTGCGCTGCTTTATACATTTTGATATAAAGTATCTCTAAAAAAGTTAGAAAAAAGAAAGAAAAAAAAAACTGCTTTATTGTAATTCCAACCACAATTTCTTATGGTTATTAAATCCAAAAGTATCCAGCTTTTCGATTTAAAACTGGTTGGCTGGATTAGTTTAGAGTTGAGTTGTAAGCTATGGTGGCATGTGGCTGTAAAATAGCTGTAATAGCTGTAATCGTCTTTACTTGATAAATTATTGAGCGGACATGACACGTGATTTAGTTAGCTGTATTTTACATTAGATGACTCATGTGAGGTCTGTCCGTGGTCCTTCCGTACTTGGGATGTTTGAGACAGCTTTCAAAAACATGAAGATGTCAAATTTGGCTAGAGTAGTTATGTGGCTATGACTTTACAATTGAGATGAAAAATTGTCCCATAAGCAACTTTTTAATATATATTTAGGAAAAAATTGAAAAATTTCAAACATGGAACTCTCTCCGGTGGAAGATCACACATGTGGACTGATCTCCGTCCTGGTAGACAACTCTCCACTTTCTTCTTGTCAGAAATGTAACATGTGTTGATTCAGGCAGCACCCTCCTGGTTTCGATTATTGTCTTATCGTGGCTTATGAACTTCCACTTTGTAAATTGATTTATATAGTCATGAAGTTGGTGCATGTGCTACTTTTGAGGAGTCGAATAATTTATGTTTTGTAGATCTCTATGCTCTTACTTGTCTAGAAGTTGAACTCGATCTATCCAGCTACTGTTACTTTGTTTCAGTTTCTCAATTTGATATTCTATTCAACCAGTGCATGAGCATCATAATGTCACCATACTTTTCTTCCTTAACCATTTTTGTCAATATCAGAGATCCTCGGCATTGTTCATCACATATCATCATTTCTATTATCATGTGATAGGTATATCTTGCTTTGATGTTTTAAGGTTAGGATTGTAATGATGGAAAAGTTTCTGATGAACAACGGGTGCGCTTTTGAAACAGTCCTTCACCCACACATACATTCTTACTCCTCAGGCTCTCACACAGGGATTCTGATGAACCACATTTTAGAAATGCATTTTCCGATGGCATTGCTGCCGATAGAACACAAAATGTAATTGAATGCAGCAGCTCTTTGGTTTATCTGTCATACTCACATCTTTATTTTTATTTTTTAAAGCAAATGTTTTCCTGCCCATGGTCGTAAAGAAACCTTTGGAGTCATTGATGTACTTCATGGCCCTCTTTGTAAAATATCAAAATTTGTAGGAAGCTTTTACCTAACCTTTCAAGATTGTAGCAATTTGATTCCGAGTGGAAGTTTTTCATCCACTTGACTGTTGAGAAGGCACGCCACCATGTCACTTTTTGATGGATAAAATGACTAACCTTTAATATGTTCACCCAATAATTTCCCCAAGTCCTCACTGGCTTCCTCCGGCTTGTTATGTATTCGAGAGCAGAGTAGAGTAGGAGGTTTTTGTATGTTTTCTTTTCTCATATAATTATTTATTTGTTTGTCTTAGTTCATAACAAGGCTATACTCTTGACTGCTAATACGCTGATAATCTCTCACGCTATTCTGCCTTAAATTTACTCTCCATTAGAGAATCTGCCTCCATTCCTATGGATATCAACCAACCTTGATGCCTGTGTTTGTAACTTGCATCTGCTTAGATCTATTTTTTCTACCGTGGAAACATCGGGAGACATACGTATCATGGCAAGTGCATGGCTCTCTTTCTGTGCGCGCGCTATGCTTATTACTATATCCCAGTTTTTCTTATGATTTAGCAGTATATACACCTGAGTTTATCCTAGTTTAAGACAAGATAGATTGTGTACTCTCAACTTGGTGCATTCATATGTGCGGCTGCATAAAAAGCCTCAACTTGGGCGTTTCAAATAAACCCACAATTGAGGCAGTGGACATCCTGCCCCAAGTGTAAATTCATAATGTGTAGTGTGGACTGAATCACTTGCAATTCTTGAATGAACCATGTACGTTTGTTCTTTTTTTTCTTCATTTCTAAATTTCCTGTTATCATTCCTTGAATTTCTCGGAACTAAACATGTATTCGGTTTTGGATCTTGATCTAAATGTTGTATCACTTACTGTGTTTGGAAGATGAAGCTTGGTATTATTCAAGAATAGATAGCAGCTTTATATAAGCCTTTTACAAGGAAACGGAAAACAAACAAGCTCCACGTTGAACACACCTAAAAACGTGGTAAGAGGTCTAAGACTAATTCAAACACTAACAACACTATTCTTAACAACTAGGGCATTATTAACAGAAAATCAAATGCAAAGCATTAAATGCAAGTAAACTTCAACATATCCTCCATTAAACTGAATTGCAAAATGCAATCAGTTTACTCCAACTTCGAACACATACCAAGCTTATCACGCAGCCTTAAGAACACCTTCAATTTGAGAGGCTTTGTCATAATGTGTAAAAGCTATTCTTGTGTGCTGCAGTGCACCAATTCAACAGTTCCCTCTTTTGTCAAGTCATGCAAAAAATGAAATCTCACATCTATATGTTTGCTCTTCCCATGCATGACTGGATTTTTCGAAAGTTTTATGGCTGAACTGTTATCACAATAAATTGTTGTACACTTACTTTGAGTATGTCCCAGCTCCTCAAGAACTATTCTCAACCAAACTCCTTGGCATGCACAAGATGTTGCTGCAATGAATTCGGCCTCTGTAGTGGACAAGGTCACAACTGGTTGCTTCTTCGAAGACCATGAAACTGCTCCAACTACAAGCATAAAGGTGTAACCAGAAGTGATTTTCCTATCATCGATGTCTCCTGCATAATCACTATCAGCAAACTCCACCAATTCTTTTTATCCACTTCTTTTATAAGCAATTCCTAGCTCAGCCGTTCTCTTCAGATATCTTAGGACTCTTTTTGCAGCTTGCAAGTGTAGTTCAGTGGGCCTCTCTATATATCTACTAATCAAACAAACAGAATACATCAAGTCTGGCCATGTGGCAGTTAGGTACATGAGGCTGCCTATCATTTGCTTGAACATTGTTGCATCTATAGCATCTCCTCATTCATTCTTTGTCAATCTGAACCCTGCAAAGATTGGATTCTTCACCAAGTTGCTATTTAGCATCCCAAACCTCTCCAACACTTCATGTGCATACTTCTTCTGATTGATAAATATTCAATGCTCATTCAGTATGATTCTACACCAAAGAAATACTTTATTTTTCCAAGATCAGTCATGGCAAATTCCTTCTTCATTGGCTCCTTAAATCTCACACACAAACATATCCTCATTGTTTCCAATAAAAATCAAACCATCTACATAAAGACTCACAATGAGTCCATCTTCAGTCTTCACAAACAGTGTGTGCTCACAGTAGCATTTCTTGAAGCCCTCTTTAATGAAGTACCCCTCAATTCTGCCGTACCAAGCTTGGGGAGCTTGCTTGAGTCTGTACAACGCTCTTCTAAGTCTGTAAACCTTGTGTTCTTCTCCCCTTCTTTCGAACCCTTGTGGTTGATCAACAAACACATGCTTATTTAATTCTCCATGCAAGAACACGCTTGTTACGTCCAATTGATACACATACCAACCCTTTTGTGTTGCAAGAGCAAGAATCACTCTGATAGTATCCCATCTGGCCACCGGAGCAAACACCTCATTGTAATCGATACCATGTTGCTATGAGTAACCCTTTGCCACAAGACGAGCATTAAACTTGTCCACCTCATCCTTTTTGTTAAGCTTGGTTTTGTACACCCATTTCATCCCTATTTTCTTTGCTCGTTCTGGTGGGGTTATTAACTCCCAAGTCTCATTCTCTTCGATAGCTTTGATATCCAATTTCATGGCCTCTCTCCACTTCGAACTCTTGACAGCTTCCTTAAATGACACGGGGTCTTCAGAAGTAGTGAACATCACCAAGTTCTCAATCTCATCTTCATCTGATAAACCTTCACCTGACACATAGTCTTGCATCCAATGAGGCTCTCTTATGTTCCTCCCTTGAACTGGACTAAAAGAACCTTCTTTATTTGATTCACCAGATGGAGAATTGATACCCCCTCATTCTTGTACTTCATCATTTTCAGCATTCACACTTCATCTTGATCTTATTGATTCTTGATTTCTTCCTCATCATCCCACTCCAATACATCAGCTTTCAACTCATCAGTGCTTCTTCCCCAATCCCATTTCTCATCTTCAGCAAATACCACATCCCTACTAATCACTACCTTCTTCGAAACTGGATTGTATAGCCTATAGGCTTTCGACTCGTCACTTACACCCAACAAGACACACCTCACACTCTTATCATCCAATTTTGATCTTTGACTATCTGGAATATGGACATGACCAACACATCCAAATACTCTAAAATAGTCCACAGTAAGTTTGTTACCGCTCCAGACCTTTTCAGGTGTTACCTCCTTCACAGCTAAAGTTGGACTCTAGTTCAATACATGTATCGTCCAATTAACAGCTTCAGGCCAAAACTCCTTAGGGATCTGCTTCTCTGATAACATGCTACGTACCATGTTCATAACAGTGTGGTTTTTCTTCTCTGTCACCCCGTTTTGTTGGGGTGTGTAAGCAGTAGTAAGCTGCATAGCTATTCCATTTGCACTGCAAAACTGATTCAACTCCAACGAGGTAAACTCTCCACCTCTATCAGTACGTAGACATCAAATAAAGTCATCAGTTTTCCTTTCAACAAGTTCTTTGTACCTCTTAAACATACCAAACGCCTCAGACTTTTCTGACAAGAAATAAACCCATGTCTTCATACTATAATCATTAGTAAAGTTGATTAAGTACCTTTTGTGGTTGTGTGATTCGGGCTTGATGGGTCCACAGATATAGGGATGAATCAATTGAAGACGTATTGAGGCTCTCCACGGGCTTTTCTTGTGAATTACTTCTCGGTGTTGCTTTTCCACCACGCAGTCAAAACAAATCTTTGATGGAGCTTTGAGCATTGGTAGTCCTCTCAACATTTCTTGTAGGTAAGGGTTCATAAGCCCTTGAAACTGGGATGCCCGAATCTGCAGTGCCACAAATGCGAGCTGTCTTCCGTCATAGTTTGAAAGCATGTTGTAGCTTGAGGCATCACTGAAGCCAACACAACAAACATCCTATTTGTTGACATTCTGGACTGCATAATTAATTCCCTCCTTGGATGATAAAGGTTGCACATCCCATTTTTAATTAGGATGGCAAGACTTTTTTCTTGCAATTGGCCAATGCTCAAAAGATTATTCTTTAACTCAAGCACAAAGTAAACTTCGGTGATTACTTGAGTCATGCCAACCACTTGTAGTATGATATTTCCTTTTCCCATCACCATCATACTTGAATTGTCCCCAAGTCTCACATAGTGCTTGAACCTTTCATCAAGATCCGAGAACCATTCCTTAGTACCACACATGTGGTTGTTACACTCGGAATCAAAAACCACACATTCTCCCTTGTTGAATTGTACATCTTGACATATGACATTAATAACATCTCATCGCTTTTAATCCAACTTAGCGTAGTTTGCACCTTTCTCCCAACTAGGGCATTCGTATCGAAAATGCCCTAGGTTGTGGCACTTGAAGCATTCCACAAGAGCTTTATTGAAGGGCTACCTACCTCTACCTCGACCTCTTCCTCTCCCTTCAGCTCTGTATTCATCTCCTTCTGTCCTTGCATCATTTGTTCATGGACTAACAGGCTACTCTGAAGCTCATCTATGATCATGATGGAGAGATCATTGGACTCTTCTATCGAACATACTACATAATTGAACTTGAGAGTCATTGATCTCAAGATTTTATCAATGATCACACTCTGCTCCATCTTTTCTCCATGTGCTTTCATCATCCTTCATATTTCTCGAATTCTCTTTGCAAAGCCTGTAGCTGAGCATGTTTCACTTTGGTAAAGCTTTGATACTTCAGTCTCATCGAATCCCAGATGGCCTTCGCAATCTCCTTATTTAGAATGGTCTCAATAATAGTTCTATCTATAGCTTGGAATAGATAGTTCTTGACCTTTAAATCTTTTAGTTTTAGATATGCGATGGTGTTACACTGCTCCTCTGTTGGCTCTACCCCTTCTGCTACTGCAGGTATCCCATTCTCTATCAAGCCCCAATACTCATTCGATCTGAAGAAATTCTCCATGAGCATAGCCCAATGGTTGTAATGATCATCGAACCTTGGAATCGCCGGCTGAAAATAGCTGCTGTTCTCTGTCGCCATGATTCTCTCTTGCTTCTTCTTCATTTTATGATCTCTCTCTCTTGCTTCTTCCTTAAGAAACTGTAGTTTCTCAGAACACTCAATCAGGCCCTGTAATGTGGCTCTAATATGTAGACGGTAGATTCTACAATTGAAAATTTCAGATCGATTGGGCCACCAGCAATCTTGAAGAACTCAAAAAATACACTACGAAAGAAAAATCATTAAAGGGTCTCAAGAGGACATCGGTGTGGTTTCGGCCGAAGACTCTCCAACGATCAAGTCAGTAAGCTTGTAGAGATGAATACGAGAGTGTCATACGAGAAATAAGTAATTGAAGTTGAATGTTTTCAAGTGAGCGTACCTTTCACCTGGTAGATAATAGTATTTATAAGAGCGATATCACAACCATCTGGTCGAAATCGGTGGTGATTCTTTGAGATTTTTGGTTAGTTAGAGATATAATCAGTTGTATTTTGATCGGTTTTGTGATAAGCCTCATCTGTCTAGATTTTGTCAAGTCTGATAAGATATAACTGAATCATTTGATGATAGACTTTCAGAGGTTTTGGACCGACCCGTGATGTTTTCGAGTTATATGACATCTTTAAATTGGACCAAGGAGGTATTTTGTCGAATGGGCCTTTTTACGAGCCTCGTTGTATATTTTTGGGATATTTGGACCAGTGGATTAATTTTTACTACTACAATTTGTCTTCTACTCTTTATTTCGAGTGATACTCAAATTAAAGAGTAATTCTCGTGTCAATATTATTCATTGGAAGATAGAAAATTATTGAACTTGTACGAACTTTGTTTAATGTAAGACATAACCAATGGCTGATCAGACCCTGAGGTGGTATGTGTTGGTCATAGGTATGGACCGTTTGACCATTTGGTTCGGCATGACCGAATGATTTTTCATTTATTTGACATTTGCGAGAAATGTAGGATGAAATAATATCTCAAATGATTTATCTGAAATTAATTCAATACTTTCGGATAAGTTATCAGGCAGAAATTCAGAATTTCGTGCGAAAATAATTTTCAGTCGAAAAGTGAAATTTTGGACGAAAATAGATTACTGAACCATAGCTCGGTGACTAGATGAAGTCCATCACACGATTGGAACCATGCGGTAATCCTCTACTTAGCTAGACAAATGCGAGTGATTCGGCTGGGAGATATTTCAAAAATTCCACACGCCTCGAAACCTTGTGGTTAGTAAATGAACCACACGGCTCGGCCATGTGGAATTAATTTCTGCCACACAGCAGGTTGTGCCGTGTGGCCGTGTGGCAGCAAGTGTTACATGCATGCACAAGTTGCATGCATGCAAAATGGTCTTTCCGCTTTGTTGTCGAGCGGTAAATGCACCATTAATTATATATATATATATATATATATATATGTGTGTGTGTGTGTGTGTGTGTGTGTGTGTGTGTGTGTGTGTGTATTTTATATATGTATATCTATATATATTTTGCCACTTCGCACCAGATACCGCGCGGTAACATATGTAACAAATATTTTATTTGATCGAACTGGACCATACGGAATACGCACTTAAAGTGCCAGACAGTAGGCGTGTCTATTCAAATGGTTGAGTGCAGTAGGCGTGTCTATTCAAATGGTTGAGTGCACACATTTAGATGAATTTTGGAGCCACTTTTTTTCTCGTATGACGTGCCTTTCTAGGATTTAAGGACTTCATTCATTCTTTCTCATTTATCATTGGTGACTTGAAGAGATTTTGGTGAGTTTTCTTTCTTTCTTTTTCATTTTAGTTGTTCTTCGATTTTTTTTTGAATGTGTTTGAATGTTGTTCGAAATTTTTTGGATATCCAAGAGTGGTTGATGGGAGTTTAATTCAACGTTTTTGGAGTTTTGATCTATAAGAAAGTTTGGGTAATAAGGAATGGTTATTTTTTACAATGGAATGGAATGATTTTAGTGGTAATTCGAATGAAGCAGAAAGAGATTGTTTTGTTAATCCATCTGGAATTTGGTTGAACGAAGGTACAGGTCAACACGTCCATCCTAAAGAAAACTTTTGAACGAAAAATTACACAAGTCTAACCCATCCAGACGAAATGACTCTTGCAAGATTTATGGATGATCCTGGGATTTATTCATCATATCAAGCCGATCCGGAAAGTATTCATGTTGAAAGTTATTCGGCTAGTCCAAGTCTAGACGGTGGCAATCTTGGACTTGATTCTTCTGAGCAGAGCCGTCCAGGCGGGGTTGATATTTTGTTTACAGGTAATGTACCAAGCCGTTTGAAAGAGGCTTATTTGGTAAGAATTCGAGATAGCTATGGTGTGCCCACATCTGTTCGTCTCCGTTTACCATGACAATATAAAAGGGTGTCATGGAACGTTCTCGGTTGGACGTTTTTCTATAAGTTGCCTTTCAAAGACGATTTTCGGTTCTCGATTCCCCAGATGGTCGCGATGGCGTTAGAGTATTTTGAAATTGTACCAAGTCAACTTATGCCTAATTCTTAGCGGTTGCTCTTGGCTCTCCAAGTCCTTACAGAGTGGCATGATATTATGTTTGGCATGTCGGAGTTATTACAAGAGTATTTCATAAGGGAGCACAACAGAGAAAAATGTCGATTTTCTTTAAATGCGAGAAAGAAGACCAAGCGGTTGATAGTTGGTCTTAACTCTGGAGATAAGGGCTGGAAAGGGTCGTATTTTATTGCGTCAGGGGATTTGGTTTTAGGATTATAGGTTTCATTCAGCATGGTCACACGGTGAGTTCCGTATTTTAGTAATTTTTGTAATGCATTTTACTAATCTCAAAGAACTTAGCGATATCCGAAAGTTAGAGGGATTGTTGGTTTCTTTTATCCTCGGAGGTTCTAGCTTCAAGTAGTTTGTGGGCTCACGCTTTGGAAGAACCAAGAGGTATTCCATCTGAATTCTCTAGACATATTGTCTATATTGTAATGATAAGGAGGGGTCTGGAAATTATTGGTAGTGATCTCTCTTTGTGTGGCCCACTTAACTCAACTGAACGTGAGGTTGCAGATCATGTCATGTCAAGAGTGATAGAATCTTCGCTCGATGCTCTGGAGAGGAGAAAAGAGAAAGAGAAGAAGAAATCTAAGACACGTTCTTCCTCAATAGACCAGTTGATCCTCTAGCCCCGTTTCATGGCTTACCGAGCCAGACAGAGATTCCTGACGATGCTTCTTCGGTATTATGGAAGTGCAGTCGTACAATACTGACTTCTGGAGATGATGGTTCGATCGTGTTTTCTTTTCTAGCCGACTCTTCTGCATTCTCTAATCCAGGCGTGGTGGCTCTTGGTGAAGGTCTTTTGTTTCCTGAAGACCGGGCTTGTTACGAAAAACTTGGACAAGTGAAGGCAGCAGAGAGAATGATGGCCCAAATCATCCAGGTAGATTTTTTTTTTTTTTGAATGATCCATTTAATTGTGCCTAACTTCCTTTGTTAACTTCAGGGGTTGCAAGGTGCTATTTTCCAGAAGGACGAGGCCATTAGACAGGCAAGACGGGTGCGCTCATTACAGGATGTAAACACCTCCTTACGTGGAGAAAACGAAATGTTGTCTATTGGAAAGAAGGATGCTGACTTGGCGGCAAAAAAAGCAATGCATGAGCTAGTTGAGATGGTTAGGGAAAATATTTTGTTGAAAGAGGAGCTTGCTGGCTTGAAATAGTCATCGGGGGTTCATATTTCTTTTTTAGAAAATCGTCTAGAGAATTGCCAGCTGGAGGTTGAGATAGCCACCACAGCCTTCCTTATGAATGAATATAAAAAAGGCAAGTATACCAATTGGGATATGGACAAAGCGATTGCAGAGTATGCTGAGTTGTGTCAGATGCTTGGAATGCGCAATACGTTAGAAGAGTAGTCTGAATATGAGGTCAGAGGTGTCAATCCTAGTGATGATGACAATGGTCAAGCTTAAACCATTTGGTTGCACATTTTTCCAGTGTGCTGGTCTGCTTAAATTTGTTTTCGTACTTATGTATTATATATTTTGGACTTACCTAAATCGAATAGTGTGTACTTGTATTTATGTATTTGAATTTATGCAGCATGTAAACTTTATTTTGATTGAGTGCTTAGTAGAAAGAAATAGCTGAAAAAGTTTCTCACATCTTTGACCGGAATGTATATGTAAGCCACTTTGAAAATATGCACGGTTTTGATCAGAGCGAAAACAAGTCTGATAACAAAAAATCTTCTAAAAAAGTTTTACTTAATTACAAATAAAACATATAGTATGAATTTTTCCGTGAATGGCTTTTATTTCTATACATTAAAATAAAGGGTAATTTACATGAATACGGTTCATTCGATTGGTCTAGCCTAGCCGAACATTATGAGCAATGTTGCTTGTCGGGTTGAAGCTGCTCTTGTTTGAAAGTAACTTAGTCTTCATTTTGCGTGACCATTGAATTCTAAATGTTTTGATGGCGACTGTGCATTCATCTCCGCTTTGATGGCTTGATGGCAACCATGTGATTCCAGATGGTCAGCGAGAGGCTACATGTTTAGTTGATTCATTTGAGTATTCATGTTTGCTCTTCATCCCCCAAAGTTTAAGACTTCATGAATTCTGGTTGGTGAGATAAGTTTTGAACTTTGCAAATGGCACTTTGTTCTACCTGGTGAATCTCATGAAAGCTGAGACATTTTAGGAACGTCGAAGGCATTGCTGCCATCGACTCTCCGATGCTTAAGTCAACAATGTCTTTTTTATAAAAGTAATAAAAAAATTATGGAAATGCAAAAATTAAGATGATACTCTGATTGAGGTCTGGATTCATCTATTTTGCTGTCTTTTTGGTCATTCTACCTGTTGAATCTCATGAAAGCTGAGACATGTTAGGAATGCCAAAGGCATTGCTGCCATCGACTCTCCGATTCTCAAGTCAGCAATGTTTTTTTGATAAAAGTATTAAAAAAACTATGGAAATGCGAAAAGTAAGATGATACTCTGCAGGTCGGGATTCATCCATTTTGCTGTCTTTTTGGTCGTTCTACCTATTGAATCTCGAGAAAGTCGAGACATGTTAGGAATGCTGAAGGTATTGCTTCCATCGACTCTCCGATGCTTAAGTCAGCAATATCTTTTTGATAAAAGTATTAAAAAAACTATGGAAATGAGAAAAGAAAGATGATACTCTGACAGAGGTCTGGATTCATCCATTTTGCTGTCTTTTTGGTCGTTCTACCTGGTGAATCTCATAAAAGCCAAGACATGTTAGGAACGCCGAAGTCATTGATGCCATCGGCTCTCCGATGCTTAAGTTAGCAATGATTCTCATATAAAAAAAATTCAAGTATAAAATAAGTATGAGTTTAGAAGACTTAGAAGTAGTATTTGCGAAGGTAGATGGTGTTCCAACTGTTGCCTATGTCTCTACCATCTTAACTGCGTAATTTGTAGGATCCATGCCTGACCACTTTGGTAATTAAGTATGGTCCTTCCCAGTTTGCTGGAAGTTTACTTGCACCAGCCTCTTTTGTATCCTAGAATGCTCTTCGTAGTATCCAATAACATTCTTTGAAGGTTCTGGCTCTTACTAGACAGTTGTAGTGTCGGGAGATCTTTTGCTGGTATGCCGCTGTACGAATTAGTGCTTTTCCCTTCGTTCATCTATCAAGTCTAACTCATGGCATAATTCGACTTGATTCTATTTATCAGTTGTCCATTCATACCAAAAGGTTGGTATGCTTTTTTCTACTGGTATCACTGCTTTTGCGCCATAGGCCAAGGAGAAAGGTGTTTCACCAATCGATGTGCGAGCAGTGGTGCGATATGACCAAAGAACTCCGGGTAGTTTGTCTGCCCATTTTCCTTTGGCTTCAGAGAGTCTCTTCTTTAATGTCTTCATGATTGTTTTATTTGAGGATTCAGCCTGACCATTAGCTTGGGGGTACCGTGGAGTAGAGAAGTTTAGCTTGATGTTCCATTCTTTACAAAAATCTTGGAATGCAATGCTAATGAATTGCGATCCATTGTAGATTACGATTTCTTTCGGGACTCCAAACCTGCAAATTATATTTTTCCAAACTAATTGAATAACTTCGCGGTCACGTATCTGTGAAAATGCTTCGGCTTAGATCCACTTTGTAAAATAGTATGTGATAGCAAGCACGAAGACACGTTGTCCTGGTGCGGTTGGAAGTTTTCCAGCAATGTTCATTCTCCACTTCATGAATGGCCAGGGGGAAAGGATAGGGTTAAGCCATTCTGGTGGGAGATGGGAAATATCATCATACATTTGGCATCTGTCACATCTTTTAACATCGTCAATTGAGTCCGCCCGCATTGGTGGCCAATAATATTCGACGAAAAGTGCACGGTGTGCTAAGCTTCGGGCTCCAGAGTGATTAACACACTCTCCTTCATGCAGTTCAGTTAAGACATATTGGGACTCAATATTGTCAATACATCGGAGGTATGGTCCAAAGAAAGACCATCTATATAATTTTTTATTTATAATGCAATACCTAGCGGCCTTCGCCTTGATTCGTCGAGCCTTACTCTTATTTTGTGGCAAGTCATCATTTTCTAAGTACTTCACAATTGGAGTCATCCAAGAGTGTTCCTCTTCCGATTGATGGATTTTCGTTTTGGTTGGTTTCCAAACTGATGGCGATTGTAGATAAGCCACTGGGATGACTTTGCTTTGTTTTGTATTTGTGGCTGCCCCAAGGCCGGCTAACGCATCTGCTTGGGGTGTTATCAGTCTTTGGTACTTGAGTGATTTGAAATTCATCAAACATATTGCAAAGCTGTTTGGCTAACTCTAGATAAGATGTCATCTTTATGTCTTTAGCTAGGAAGGTGTCATTGATTTGGCTTACAATGATTTGAGAGTCACTGCAGACATTTATTCGAGTGACTCCGATTTCTTTTGCTACGTTTAGTCCAGCAATGAGTGTTTCATACTCTGCCTCACTGTTGATCGCCTTGAATTTACATCTGACTGCTTGTTCTATCTGTTTTTCTCTGGTGATGTCAAGATAATACCAATGCCTGTACCACTGATATTGCTTGTTCCGTCTACCTGGAGCAGCCATGTGCCTGAATTGGGATGTTTTTTTTCAACTAGAGCTTGAGAATTAGGAGTGAAGTCTGCAATGAAATCCGCAAGTAACTGAGATTTTTTGGCGGTGCGGGATACAAAAGATATGTCATATTGACTTAGCTCTATAGCCCATTTGGTTAATCATTCGGATAGTTCGGATTTGTGAAGTATATGCTTCAATGGAAAAGTAGTCAGGACAGCTACCAAATGGCATTGGAAGTAAGGTCTTAACTTCTGAGCTACACTGATGAGTGATAAAGCTAATTTCTCCAATTGGCTGTAGCGGTTTCTGCATTTAATAATGCTTTGCTGACATAGTAGACAAAGAATTGTCTTCCTTCTTCTTTATGAACCAAGATAGTGCTGACCGCTGTTTCTGATACGGCTAAGTACATGTAGAGTAATTCTCCGTCTTTTGGGTTGGATAAGAGATGAGGTAAAGTTAACTATTGTTTGAGATGTTGGAGCCCTTCTTTACATTTTGGAGTCCATTCAAAAGTTCTATTTTTCTTCAAAATGTTGTAGAATCGTTGGCATTTTTCAGAAGATCGAGGTATAAACCTGTTAAGAGCTGCAAGCTTTTCGATAAGATTCTGAACTTCTTTGATGCTAGTAGGAGATGGGATATTAATGATTGAACAGATTTGATCTAGACTTACCTTGATCCCCCGCTGGGTCACCAAGTAGCCGAGAAACTTTTTGGATGACACTCCAAATGAACACTTTGTCGGAGGTGGTCTATGTGTTGCTTTGCAATCAAGGACTTTACTAGCATGTCATCGATGTAGACTTCCATGGTCTTTTCTAGGTGATCAGCGAACATTTTGTTCATCAGTCGTTGATATGTTGCTCCGGCATTCTTGAGTTCGAATGACATCACCTTGTAGTAAAATGTACCACATTCTGTCATAAAAGTAGTTTTTTCTTGGTCGTTTGGATGCATCAAGATCTGGTTGTATCCTGAAAAAGCGTCCATGAAGCTTAAAAGTTCATGTCCGGCTGTTGCGTCTACCATTATGTCGATGTGTGGTAAAGGAAAACTATCCTTTTGGGCAGGCCTTGTTCAAGTTTGTGAAGTCTATACGGATTCTCCATTATTCGTTCTTCTTCTTTACTACCACTACATTGGCGAGCCATGCGGGATAGTGAACTTCTCGAACAGAACGAGCTTCTATGAGCTTTTGCATCTCTTCATTGATTATACAGTTTCTTTCTGGTACAAACCTTCTTCGTTTCTGCTTGATTGGAATGTATTTAACTTGTGCGTAATGATTTTCGGATCAACACCAGTCATGTCTTTGTGAGACCAAGCAAAGCAATCATGGTGTTCCACGAGAAATTTGATGAGACGTTGTCTGAGTTTTGGCTCCAGCTTTGATCCCACCTGAGTTTTATGTTCTAGAAAGTCAGGGTTGATCTGACTTCATCCAGATCTTCTATGTCCGGATAGTCTGGGATGTTAAGCTGGCATTGCTGTAATAGCTATAAAAGGTTATGGCTAGAGCGGAGTGAATTCTGTGAGCAGTTTCTGGAGTCCCTTTGGTCACCAAGGATCTGCCCTATTCTCCATTTGGTAGGGAAACAAATCACTTGATGAAACGTCGATGGTACAAGTCCATCACTAAGAATCTGGTGTGGAGGTTAACTCCTTCAGCGTAAACAGGTAGCACGATCTCACCTAAAGTGTTCTTTTGTTCTCCGCTAAAGCCAATTAGTATCGTTGTCCGTCGAGTAATACTTTCTTCTGGAATGCCCATTGCCTTTACTATTTCTAAGAAACGTATGTTGCACTACTACCATTGTCTATCATAATGCGCTTGATTAAGCAGTTTGCGATGTTTAGAGATATGACTAAAGCATCATGGTGTGGATTCAATAGTTTTGTAGCTTCTGAGGTTGTAAAGCTGATGATTTGTGGTGAGTTCAGCTCGTTTACTTGATTTGCATTCTGGGTTGGATGGGTCGCTTGGCGAGCGTGCCTTCGTGTTGCTGCCCTTGTATCCCACTAACTTCTGACCCGCCAGTGATGGAGTTAACGGTTCTATCATGCGTTGGTTTAGGCGTTGGAGTAGAATCTTGCTTATCACATGACTGTTGCTTTCGTCTGGCTAAGTTCTCTTTACCTTTTTCAGTCAGAAGGTCTGAGAGATGTCCCTGTTTCAATAGTTCTGCTACTTCCAACATTAGTACAATGCCATCATCTGTCCGGTGGCCATGGTCTGCATGAAACTCACACCACTTACTCTTGTCACGTTGGTCACTAGAGCTCCTCATCTTGCTGGGCCAATTCACCATTACCCATCTTCTTGAGCACCGCAATTAGTTCAGTTAGTGCGATAGAAAGATTATATTCAGGAATACCAATCTTTGTCCTCACGGATGGTCTAGGTAAATCTCTGTGTTTGGGGTCTCTTCTGTCTATAGGAGAATAAGAACTTATGGGATTTTTTCTCTCCTATTTTGCCGTTGGGGCTCTTCAATAGAGGAATGGCGCCCAGTGAAATTGAAGTTAGCATCGTCTTCTTCCCATTTGATTTGGGCCCAAGCTTTAGCCAAGACATCCTCTATTGTGCTGCATGGGTACTTGGTCAATTCTTTGTATAAGTCAGTATCGGGTAGGAGCCCCTTTGAGAAGGCAGAAATCACAGTTTGTTGGTTGCAACTAGGAATGGAAACTTTCTCCTGGTTGAATCGCCAGACTAATTCACGGAGTGATTTACTTATTCTTTACACTACATGATAAAGGTCGTCGGACCTTTTCTCGAGTTTTCTACTGCTTGCAAACTATTCAACAAAAGTATCAGTTAGTTGTGCGAATGATGAAATAGAGTTGTTAGAAAGGTTTGTATACCACTGTAGGGCCGACCTCATAAGACTGGAACCGAACCCCTTACACATGCAGGCCTCGCGAATGTCTTTTGGTATGGCGGCGGTAAACATTCTTTTTCTGTATTGAGCTATATGGTCGTCTGGATCATCCGTTCCATCATAAAGTTTCATGTTGGAGAAGCTAAACTTTTTAGGCATCTCCACCAGGGCGATTTCACCATCAAATGGAGAATTGGCAAAACAACTAGCCGCGCTCTTCTTGATTGGTGCGGGTACTCCGGAGATGCGTTGAACCATGGCTTCGATTGCAGCTAGCTTTCGTTCAAACTCTGGATTCTTTCCAGCGGTAGGTTGATGTTGGGCGTCAATCGATTCTCCGTGCAACGGTGTAGTGAATTGGATGTTCGAATCGATTGTCCTAAGTGCATTTTGGTCGAGTGAAGGCATCAACCTGACAGAAGTTTGGAATCGAGAAAAGCGTGCAATAGACGGATCTGCTGCTAACGATTCTACCTTATCTTGAAGTCCTTGATTCTCCACTTCTAGTCTTTCCAATTTTTGAGAATTTTGCTTGGTTAATTCGATGAGGTGCTCTAGTTGAGTAGTTACCTCACTCGGTAGAGTGATAGGTTGAGAGTGGATGAAGTCCGGACGGATGGCAGTTGAATGAACAGTGTTCGGTTGGACGGTAGCTTGCTGGACAGTTGTGGGGCCATGCCTTATTGCTTCAACCTCTTGGAGAATCAATCGTTCTGCTTCTTGATGGGCCGCTTCATTGAAAGTATAATTAATAAGGCCATCCATGCAATAGTTTCAGAAGTTCTAGACATTGTGATATTGGAGAGTGGTAGATAATAATGCTATACGAGAAAAAAGAAAAACTTCATTCGTCAGAATGATTGCTAAGGCCCCACGGTAGGTGCCAAATTGTAGACGATAGATTCTACAATTGAAAATTTCGGATCGATTGGGCCACTAGCAATCCTAAAGAACTCAAAAAATACACTACGAAAGAAAAACCATTAAAGGGTCTCAAGAGGACACCGGTGTGGTGTCGACTGAAGACTCTCCGAGGGTCAAGTCAGTAAGCTTGTAGAGATGAATACGAGAGTGTCAGACTGAAAATGAGTAATTGAAGTTGAATGTTTTTAAGTGAGCGTACCTTTCACCTAGTAGATGGTAGTATTTATAGGAGTGATATCACAATCGTCTAGTCAAAATCGGTAGTGATTCTTCGAGATTTTTGGTTAGGTAGAGATATAATCAGTTGTATTCTGATCGGTTTTGTGATAAGCCTCATCCTTCTAGATTTAGTCAAGTCTGCTACGATATAACTGAATCGTTTGATGATAGACTTTCAGAGGTTTTGGGCCGACCCGTGATGTTTTCGGGTTATATGACATCTTTAAGTTAAACCAAAGCGGCGTTTTGTTGAATGGCCTTTTTACGAGCATCGTTGTATATTTTTGGGATATTTGGGCCAGTTGAATAATTTTTACTACTACATAATACCACTTGTTGTATCATTCACTGTGTTTGGAAGATGAAGCTTGGTATTATTCAATAATAGATAGCAGCTTTATATAAGCCTTTTACAAAGAAACAGAAAGCAAACAAACCCCACGTTGAACACGGCCTAAAAAATGTGGTAAGAGGTCTAAGACCAATTCAAATACTAACAGCACTCTTCCTAACAACTAGGGCATTATTAACAAAAAATCAAATGCAAAGCAGTAAATGTAATTATACCTTAATGCTTCAACACTAAACACAATCTTCTACACACCCATAAAGTGGGTGCGAGGACGTTGCAATCCTGCGAGGTGGTCATGGGAGTGTGGCGATAGAAGGTGTAGGAATGACAATTTACCCCGCGCCCCGCCTCTCGCCCCGTTTAAAATTTCCCCGCCCCGGACAATCGGGTATTCGGGGCGGGTACGGGGCGGGAAAAATTACCCCGAGGCGGGTTCGGGGCGGAGTAGCCCCGCCCC
Source organism: Forsythia viridissima (assembly GCA_030279155.1). Lineage (NCBI taxonomy): Eukaryota > Viridiplantae > Streptophyta > Magnoliopsida > Lamiales > Oleaceae > Forsythia > Forsythia viridissima. The sequence continues at coordinate 21,178,268 of CM059045.1, read as the reverse complement.
TCCCCTCCCCTCCCCTCCCCCCTCCCCCCCGAAATACTATTTTTTTTTTAATATTTTTAATTTTGAAAATAATGGTTACAAAAAAAAAAAATAAACGGGGCAGCACCGCCCCGCCCCGCCCGGCCCCGCCCCGCCTCGATTTAAATGGGGAACGGGGCGGGTATGGGGGGCAAAATTCCCCGACGGGACAGGGACGGGGACGGGGAGGGCCGCCCCGGTCCCGACCCGCCCCGTTGGCATCCCTAAGAAGGTGTGGTGAACTTTGACGGGTCGCGAATATTTGGAAGTATTTTTGAATTATTAGTAGTCGGCGTGGAGAGAATTTTATTTCTTTTTAGAATGTGGATGTGAACTTTATTTATTGTCGGATGTGTAAATCCAATTGCAATAAAACTGGCATTAAGAGCATCTCCAGTGCAACCGTGACTTAAAAAATTCTTCTCCTGCAAGTTGTCAAAGACTCAAGTTGACGTGGTAGGAAAAAAAAGGCAATGTCTAGAGTTCCATTTAAATTCAGAAGTTCTGTTACACATATTAACTCAGCAAAATTTAAATTTTCTATGCACATTTAAATTTGATTTTGTTTTTAATTTAATAAAATAAAGTACACATAGATATCAATTTATATAATACATTGAGACTAAATTTGAACTTAAATGTCTATTATCAATGCCATATAGATTAAAAGTTTTTCAACATTCGTGTCACCTAATAGCAATTCATAGTAGTGGACAAAAATACTCACCCAAAACGGAACCAAATCGAATTGAACTGGGACCGAATCGAACTGATCAATTCGGTTCGGTTCTTCTTAAATTTAAAATACGTAGTGAATTTTAGAAGTGAGAACGTACTAGTTATGATTCGGTTATCAGTTCTAAGTCTAGAATCGAACTATTCACGTACATTGGTCAATAATTTTTATTAGACAACTTGTTTTTGTGTTTGTAAATTTGGACTTGACTTGCTATTTTGTATTAAGATAGAACATTATGTTCAAAACTCGATATGTTGTTTTTTGTAAATGGATTAAAGTTTGGAAGTTATAATTTGTTAGATTATTGTGTTGTTTTAAACATTAAGAGAATGAAAATAGTTGTTGAAATAATAAAAATTTAACTATGGAACCGAACTGGACCGAACGGTTTGGTTCCATAATTAAAATTGGAACCGATGGTTCCATTTACAAGATACTCATTAGTTCTCGGTTCGGTTCTCTTTGAAACCGGACCTAACCGAACTGTTCCCACCCCTAATTCATAGAATGCATTAGAGATTCTCTAATAGTTCAAACACAAAACAAACTAACCAGGCTAGAGTTAAAGAAAAGACAACACTTAAATTGCACTTTTTGTTTGGCCTCTTACCATCATTAAACTTTGGGTAGCTATATTGTCACTCAATTTCTCATAAGTGCACTACATTTTAATTATACTTAAGGTATTTAATCTTTATCCATTATAGCACTTGTGTTCTTATCTTTTATTTGGTCGAGGCTTCTTATTATCAACTTCCATAAATTAACATATCTCATCCTTGATGATGGTTTCTATCAAGATATCTGTTTCAAACATGCTTTGAAATAAAGAAATTGTCACACTTTTGTATTTATTGTTTTTTTTTTAAAATATGATGTATTTCGTTTTACATCCTTCCAATGAATTTTTTGGACGAAAACCGTTATCAGACACAAGATGTATTAATCAATGAAAAGTTATGGATAAAAATGTAATAAAAACAGTTAGAGACATGGGTGCTACAACAAGCAAAGATAGAAAACGTTAAATATAATTAAAATGTAGTGTAATAAATAAAATGAGTGGTGTTAATATAATTACCCTAAACTTTATTTATCTTTCGTTTCTAAATATTTTTTTTTTAATTTGCCTGCATCTACTGTAATTATTGTTTAATCTCGGCTAAATTTCATGAACTTTCAGCAAAATTTCAATTGAATTACTAAATTAATTTGTTTCAATTGAGTAATTAAATTTTAATTTTGTTTCAAATTTGATCTTCTATCATATTCTATCATTTATTGTCTCCATGTAATCACTACGTGACATTCTAGAAGCAAAAATAGTAAAATGCGGATTATGACAATCTTTAGATTAAAATGTTAAAAAAAGTAATAAGAAGTTGACATACTACAGAACTATTACGTGAAAAATCCGTCGTTGTATAAGCATAGTTAAGTAATTTTCTTTCTTTTGGAGAATAATATGTGATAAAAGTGGTGAAATTTGAAAATAAATTGAAATTCATTAACTCAATTTGAAATTAAATTTGAAGTTAAATAATTCAATTAGATTTTACTAAAAGTTTATTCACAATGGATGAAATTTACCCTTAAATCCTAAAAATTAAGCTCCATGTATTTATTTAGAGTAATGCTATTTGCAGTCTTCACCATCGATAGTCATCATACGTGTCATTACTCAATTAGATGAATCATTCATAATTAATTGCCATAAATACATTACTTAATTAGAGTAAATAATTCATCCAACTGTAAATATCATTATTCTTTATTTATGTGGTGGACAAGGCCAATTTAGCGCATGTTTGATAGAATTTAATATATATATGAAAAAGCAAAGACATTTTCAAACCACATATTTCACAGGATCTACAATTTTTATCAATCTTTTAACCACGCATATAATCAATTTTTATCAAAATCTTCTAAACAACTACTTTTAAACTTCGCCAAACAAGTCCTTAATTTCATTAAATTAATTAAGATCCTCTTTTCTGGAAGTAACAAACATTTCGAAACAAAGATTCTATTAATAAATACACTTAGCATGTGGCTTGCCATTACAATTTTTAAAATGGGATGCGAAAATGTTTGTTAAAGTTTAAATTATAATTTAAGTTGGTTAAAATAATTTAATATATATTTTATCTATATATTTTATAAGATTCACAACTTACTATCCACTTATTATCTACACATTCAAAAGAAATGATCTCCTACTCACTTATGTTGACTACGCTGAGGTGGCATCACATGATTGGTAAAAATAATGAGTATGAAATGGGACTATGAACTACCAACTATCAATCATGTGTTGCCATCTCTGAATATAATAAATAGGTAGGACATCATTTCCAACACATTCAATATAACTTAAAATTTATAAGTACGTACTACCAAACATACGTTGGTCAAGATAGCTAAGCTGGTAGAGAGAGAAAAGATTTGGTCTAGTTGACTTTGATAGTATTGTGTCTATCCCTTCTCTTTTTTTCCCTTTCCTACCACCCCAAAAAGGGGGTAATTAATTTACTAGATAAATTTGTTAAAAATTAATTATGAATATAAACTAGATTGATTGCTATCAGTGTTAATTTAAGATTTTCACAAGAGAAAATTACAGCAGCAGTCTTCAACTTTATTGACCTTGTAACAAGCCCGTCCCCATTCTTTTTCTACAGTTTTGCCCCCGACGTAGTTGTCAATCTCCTAAAACGACTTATTTGATGTTTTTCCACTACTAAAGCATACAAGTCAATATGAACAATTAATCATTTTACTCGAACAAAGCAGCATGTCATCCCACTTCGTGTTCATTGATTTCTATGCTTTAATATTGAGAGGACGATTTCACCATTCAAATATGTTATAAGTGAGATTGAATAAAATTCAATACTTAAATTAAGGATAACGATATTAAAAAATGAATTGAAATAATTATGATCTCCATTCCCGTCCCCATCGAGATGGGGCAAGATATTTTATTCTCGATTGACACGAGTCATATATGTTTGGAAGTGTTGAAATTATAATTTAAGTGCTTATATTATAAGTTGTTGGTGAATGTATAGATGAAAAGTAGTTATAAGTTGTAGATCCCATGAAATGTGTAGATGAAAATTATGTTTGACCAGTTCGATCAGCTGAAATTATAATTTAAGTGGAGCCAAACATATGAGTCAATAAATTGGAGAGTATTGGTGCAATTTTCACTTCTCCGCAATTGTTAAATTGAATTGCAATTTCCTTTGATAATGGCGTGCGACCCGACCGTGATTGACAGCACGAATCTCGCACAAATCCACACTTAAAAAAGCCACTCCGTCACTTCACTTTACTCTGTATTCACTTTAATCTCTCTCTATCTCTACTCTACTTGTTCTCCATCCATGGAGTTGGTTACTCTCTTTTGCACCGCCGCTCTATTAGCCGGCGGCTTATACTGGTTTGTTTGCATACTGGGTTCAGCCGAGCAGAAGGGCAAGCACGCCGTTCATCTTTCTGGCGGATCAATCGCCAAGGAAAATGTCGAAGACAATTACAAGCAGTACTGGTCTTTTTTCCAGCGACCCAAAGAAATCGAGAAGGCGGAGAAGGTGCCTGCGTTCGTGGATACGTTTTATAATCTGGTGACGGATATTTATGAATGGGGTTGGGGTCAGTCATTTCATTTTTCTCCTTCTATTCCTGGAAAATCTCATCGGGAGGCTACTCGTATACACGAGGAGATGGCGGTGGATCTGTTGAATGTAAAGCCTGGAGCTCGGATTCTTGATGCGGGTTGTGGGGTGGGTGGTCCGATGAGAGCAATTGCGGCCCACTCGGGGGCTAATGTGGTCGGGATCACCATTAATGAATATCAAGTGAAACGGGCCAGGACGCACAACAGGAAGGCTGGTCTCGATAAACAGTGTGAGGTGGTGTGTGGTAATTTCCTCCAGATGCCATTTGCCGATAACAGTTTTGATGGGGCTTATTCAATTGAGGCTACATGCCATGCTCCGAAACTGGAAGAGGTGTACGGTGAGATTTACAGGGTTTTGAAGCCCGGATCTTTTTATGTATCTTATGAATGGGTGACGACTGAATTGTATCGTGGGAATGACCCGGAGCATGTGGAGGTCATTCAAGGGATTGAGAGGGGAGATGCATTACCGGGGCTGAGGAGTTACAAGGACATTGCTGAAGTCGCGAAGAAAGTTGGGTTTGAAGTGATCAAGGAAAAGGATTTGGCCAAACCACCAGCAAACCCATGGTGGACTAGGCTGAAGATGGGTAGGATTGCGTATTGGAGGAACCACATTTTAGTCACAGTGCTTTCGTGGCTGGGGATTGCGCCAAAGGGTGTCGTGGATGTGCACGAGATGCTTTTCGTGACTGCAGATTACCTTACTAGAGGTGGTGAGACCGGGATTTTCACACCTATGCATATGATTCTCTGCAGGAAGCCCGAGAGTAAGTCTGCTTCTAGTTCAGATTAAGAGATGCAATGTAATGCAAGGAATTGATCTATGATTATGGAGGTCAATTTGTGCTGTTTTCATTTTGGTATTTGTGTTTTACTTTGTTGTTCATTGGATTTAATTTAACAGCCTTATCTGTTTTTAGCTTGATGTTGTAGACTTGAAGTAGATTTGGCCGGCTGTTGGTTGTCTTGTGCGAGAGGAAATTACACTTAAATTTGACAACGCCATCTAACTTATGTTAGAAAGTTTCTTTAAATTAGCTCGTTCGTTTCTTTTTGTAATATTAAAATTATCGATGATGGTTGATTTTGAGTATTACAAACGTTGTGTAATGGGAGAATGTTGTGCAATGCAGCATTGATTGCCAAGTGAATTGGAATGTCTTTTTTTAATTTTTTTGGTATATATCGTATTGCTCTGTTTCGCTTGTAACTTTGATGGTAAATGGTTATTTAAATATTGAAGTATCCAGTTTTTTAGTTTAAAACTGTCTTGGCTGGATTAGTTTAAGGTTGAGTCGTAAGCAATGCTGGCATGTGACTGTAGAATAGCTGTAATCGTCCTTAATCAATAAATTATTGAGTGGACATGGCACATGATTTAGTTAGCTGTATGAGTTTGTTTTACATTGGATGACTCATGTGAGGTTTGTTCGTGGTCCTTAAGTACTTTTGATGTTTGATACAGCTTTTGATAACATGAAGGGACAAAACTATCCAGATTCATTTTTTTTCTGGTGGCATTTCAATTCAGTAAGAGTTTTGTCCCATGTATAATGTAATTTTGATTATAGAAAAAAAAATGTGCAATTTAGTATGCAACAATGTATTCTCTAGGCTAGAAATTTGCTGACAGGTTATAGTACTCACATTTTCGACTTGAGTGTTCTTTCTTTGATTCATCGGTAGCTGAATGAATTAGTTTGACAATGGTAATTGAATCAATATTTGAATCAATATTGTCTGAAACTGAGGTTTTCAGATTTTTGGTTAAAATTGGTATATGCAAAGCATACTTAGATTCCAGTTGTTTTTTGTCAAATTTGAAGTGTATTTAAAATATTCTGTGAGAAAGGTCCGTTCATGCCTGGAACTCCTTTCTTGCTAGTGTATGGATTGGGCTCCTCTTTGGTAGACAATTTTTGTCCAATCTATGTTGTTAAAAAGGTATAATTGTGTTCATTCAGGTTGTCGGCTCGTGGTTTTAATTTATTGTCATATCCTGGCAGATGAACTACCTTTGGGTAATTTGATTAATATATTCATGAGGTTGGTGCATGTGCTATGCTTTCGAGCTGTTGAATAATTTACTTTTTGCAGATCTCTAAGCTCTTGTCTATTGTGATATTGTATTATACCTAACCAGCTCACATGACTTCTTGCAGTTTTTCTATTAATTTATCTATTGAATCAGTGAACGAGCATCATCATGTCTCGATACTTTTTTTCCTTTACCATTTTTGGGCAATATTAGAGAGATCCTCAACAGCGTCTATCACATATCATCATCTCTAGTTATCATGTGATAAGTCTTTTGTTTTGATATTTTAGTGTAAGGGTTGTCATAGTTGAAAAGTATTCCAGATGAATAACCGGTGAGCTTTTGAATTGAACCTCGTCCCCCATCACAATGACACACAAACACTCTCACTTGTTCTCAAACGCCGGAGTTGTTCAGCATTTTAAAAATGCTTTGTTTTGGCATTTTACTGCATAGGAGAAAACAAATTGTAAGGTGTTCTTAGCCTAATTTATAGGTGTAAAAAGGGGCCGGGCCGACCCAGAGTCCAAGCCAAAAAAAACATTTTTTAAAACAAAAACTACATAAAGGGTCGTGGGATCGACAAGGACTGGGCCTGATTCATGCCATGCCGAGCATAGGCCGGGCACGTCTCCTTAATTGGCCTGCGCTGGGCCGAGGTTACACGAGAGCTTTGGGCATCAAATGTATGATTGTTTAAACAAGTAGTGACAGCAGGAGTAGTGACTTTGTGTGATTGAGCCTACTTGAACGGGTGTTTTCTATATGCTATCATAGATGATGTCTCGTGATTCTTGTGAACCCCGTTGGGAAATATACAAGCTTAATCACAGTCATTGCTGAACTTCATGCCCCTCTTTCTAAATATTTAAAATTTGTATATGAGACCCACATATACTGTCATTGTATGTACTATATCGTCTATGCTTAATAGGTTTCTCCGTTAGAGAATCTGATATCTGCCTTCATTGCCAGGATGACAAAACAACTAACCTAGAGAGTGACAAGACTTTTATGCTTCTGTACTTGTAACACGGATATGCTTAGATCTAGCTTTTTGATCAGTGCAAACTGTGGAAACACTAGGGGACATACGCCTCATGAAGTGCACGACCTGTCAAGATTTTTTTATTTTTTTGGGTGCGTGTGCTTGTGCTGCTTATTTTTCTCTCCAGATGTTTTGAGCTCCTCTTTTGGCCATTAATTGTTCATTATAAAATCTCTTCAAAGTGAAAGCATATTGTTTTGAATCTCCCAGTCGAGGCAGTGTACATGCCGGTATAATTGTTAACGATAGGTTCCTGGTATAATATCATCGAGATTTCGTCATAGGAGCAGCATAAAGTTTTCATACGGTGGACCGAATCTCTCCTTTTGGATGTAGGGGCAAGCAATTCTTGAATGAACTGTTAACCTGTATTCTTTTCTTTAAATTTCTTGCTATCATTTATTGACATTTAACACTTCTAGGACGATTATATCCTTACAGGGAGCTGTCAAACACAATTTGTGGTCAATTAGATTGTACATGACTAAACAACAGAAAATATATATTAGTTGACGAAAAATAACTTTGTTCATAGAGTTGGACAATTAACGTCCAAGGTTATGTCACGTAAGCATACCATAACCCAAATCAGTCCAAGGTTATGTCACGTAAGCATACCATAACCCAAATCAGTCTTGTCATTCATTTGGACTCACAAAATTGGTTTTAGGGACTAACGTCATACGGGGTAAACCTTATAAAGTTTAATGACTAGAATGATAGAATTGTCTTTTTATTTATTTGTTTAGAATAGTTTAGAGTTTTTGCTTATTGATTATTTAAACTCTTGTACTCTCTTTTGTAAGGTACCTCTTTGTGGTTATTTGATATCTTAGTTTCATTTGCTCTCGTTTTTTTCTTTGCTTAGATTTACAAGATTCACGTGGTATCAGAGTTTCAATAATGCTTTGTTTTATGACGTAAATGAAGAATTATTGATATCAGTTATAGCTCCAACTAGAGTTCGACTACGGTAGATGACATCTAGAGTATCATGTATTAATGTTCGATATTTTTCTCACTGGTTACCTTAATATCGGATTTGACATTTTGTTTAGACTTTCATATACGCTTAAAAAATATTTGTTTCATTTTTGAATTTGAATTTGAATTTTTGTTCGATCTTTTAGTATTTGTTTGAAATATTATTGTGTTAGTAAAATTTTTATGATGACAGATGCTTCAGTCTATTAATGTGAGATTAGATGAGAAAAAATATTTTTATTAGATTGTTGTAATGAAGAATTTTTAAATGTTAAACTAATGTGGGATTATGTAACTGGTATTGAAACCAAACATGAGCTTGATAAAGATGAAGATCATAAATTTGTAAAAAAGTTCTGTATTTGAGACAAACAATATCAAAATTAAGACTTGGATATACAACTCTATTTGTAACAACTACGGACTTTCTCCTATGCTGAGGAGTTATTATATGCACAGTTAATTTACGTAGTGTTTACTGAAGTGCCCAATTAGTACCAACATTCAACTTAAGTGCCTCATAAAGTAGAAGTCTAGGGTTCAAATTGGTGTAAACGCAAAAGAAATCTAATTTAGGGCCTGACCATGGCCGGCCCTAGTCTCTCCCAACCATTCAGGGCCCAAAAATTTTGGCCCAATTTTTTTTTTTTTTTTTTTTTTTTTTTAAATTCAGTCTTCTTACATGTGAAAATGAGCATAAATAGAAAACAAGTTCAAATCTAATATATATTATCTACCTTAATCTAGTCTTTAAATTGTAGGCTCTACAATTTTATATTGAAACAAAACGATTTTCCAAATTGGTAGGATTTGAGCAATAAATAAAGGAAAAATTGCATATAAGTCACTTCTACATGACTTGTTTTAAATTAGGTAAAAAAAAATTTTTAAATTGTGATTAAGTCATACTTTCAATAATATTTTAAATTAATTCCAAAATCACCCCTATAATCCATATTTTCTATCCACGAGTTCTTCCACCCCCACAAACCTCCTCCACCTCCACCTCCACCTCCACCTCCACCTCCGGCGACAACCTTCTCCACCTTCGGCGACCTCCGACGAGTGCTTCTACGGTGCAATGTCACTTTTTAATTCCCCGCGCGTTCAGTGGAGGAGGTCACTTTTTAATTCCGCCGCGATTTGGGTACTATTTTTTGGCGTGGGGGCTGAATTTGATGGTGTGAGGCTGGGTATGGGTGCAATGAGGATAACCGAATGTGGTCCAGTGAAGTCTGGGTCCGGTGGTATTGGGTCGGGTCTACCATAAGAAATCTGGTTCTGGTTTTTTGTTTTCTGATCATTTTGCACATATGAATAGAAATCAAGTCGTGTTTATTAGTTATTGGAGTCAGATGGGCTTTTGTCTATGATTCAAATTTCAGACGTCTGGATGAATATTTATATAATGGAAGATTATGCAAGAGAAGAATGGCATATGGTTGACAGGGATGGTGCCTTGCATTTTATCAAAGAATTGGTTTATCAAAGAAATAGCTGAGTTTGGAAGGAGATGTATTCTGTGAAGAACAATGCCACCCTGCCATTGTGGTCTTCTGCACATGTTTTCCAGAATACAATTTTATCTTGTCAATAAGGTATAAGGTGTAGATGCTGGATTGCATACTTGATGTTGGTGATTTAAATTTTGAATGTACATGTCTAATTGAGTTTTTTTTTCTTATAGTCCTTAGTACTGTTAATGTATCCGTGACTGACTTGCAAAGTTTGCAATTTAGTCATTAACCAAAGCTTTGAAGTAGTGTTAGATTGTGTAAATCAATGATGGTGATAGTTTCATAAAAACATTTTTCATGGATGTATGATAAAAGTTGGTCATTAGATTATTTCTCTGTGTTGTTAATTAGTCGTGAAAGTTGTTTATACACAACAGTATCACAATAGAAATGGGCATAAAATTCGCATACGTGCTCAGAATTTTTATTATAATATATTTTCGAAATGGTCTCGACGAGCCTGTCAAGACCAGTTGCTTTGCACTGCATACGATGGATTTTAGCCATTTGAAGTCGTCTCTTTAACTTAAAATGGCAATCTTTAATTTTTCTTGTCAAAACAGTATCATACATATTAAAACAGTATCACAAAATATTATCATAATAGAAATGGCATAGAATTCGCATACGTACTCGAAATTTTTATTATAATATGTTTTCGAAATTCTCTCGACGAGACGGTCAAGACCAGTTCATTTGCCACTACGTACGATAGATTTTACCCGTTTGAAGTCATCTTTTTAGCTTAAAATGACAATCTTTAATTTTATTGTCAAAACACTATCATATATCCTCTAAAACAGTATCACAAATAAATGTTATACATGAAAATATGTTGTTCAAGTCCATTGATACTGTTTGCATTCAATAATATTTTCATAGATTAAAACAGTATTATAGATGTTTTACTAGTTGAAGTAATTAAACTGTTCTTAAAATACTAATACCATTGATACTATTTGCACTCAATAACATTATCATATATTAAAACAGTATGATAGATAAAACAAAGAGATTGATACAGTATCATAGGTCGAAACATTATCAAAGATTAAAGCATGATATAAGTATACCAATTCACATTAATTCAAATAAAACAGTATCATAGATAAAACATTATCATAAAACTAAGTATAAGATATTTTAATGGTTGAAGTAATGATATTTTTTTAATACAGTATCATAGGTTGAAACATTATCATAATAAAACAGTATCACAGATAAAAATATGATATAAGTATACCAATTCACATTATCTAAATAAAACAGTATCATAGATAAAACAGTATCATAAAACTAAGCACAAGATATTTTAATGGTTGAGATACTATTTTAATACAGTATCGTAGGTTGAAACATTTTCATAATAAAACAGTATCACAGATAAAAACATGATATAAGTATACTAATTCACAGTATCATAGATAAAACAGTATCTTTTGATATTATTTTAATCCATGATACTGTTTTAATCCTATGATACTGTTTGAATATCTTACTTTTAATTCATGATATTGTTTTGTTTAGGTAATGTGCATTAGTATATTTTGATATTGTTTTAATCTATGATAATATTTTAATCCTATGATACTGTTTGAATGTCTTACTTTTAATCCATGATACTGTTTTGTTTAGGTAATGTGCATTAGTATATTTTGATATTGTTTTAATCCATGATATTTTTTGAATCTATGTGGAATGAATTTTATTTATGATACCGTGTTTTTATCTTTGATATTGTTTAATTATGACAATGTTTGAACCCGTGATACTGTTTGAATGTCTTTGTTTTGTCTATAATACTGTTTTAATCCATGATAATGTTTTGTTTAAGTAATGTGCATTAATATAAATTGATACTATTTTAATCTATGTTTTAATCTATGATAGTGTTTTGCATAATACAGTATCAAACAAAACATATGACTAATTAAACAGAAGATAAAAGCATGATATCATAGTCATGTGTGTTGTTTGATACTGTATTATACAAAACAGTATCACAATAGAAATGATTATAGAATTTGCACACGTGCTCAGAATTTTTATTATAATATGTTTTCGGAATGGTCTCGACGAGACGGTCAAGACCAGTCGCTTTGCCACTGCCTATGATAGATTTTACCCATTTGAAGTCGTCTCTTTAGCTTAAAATAACAATATTTAATTTTTTTTTTCAAAACAGTATCACAAATCCTCTAAAACAGTATCACGGATTAATGTACATCCTTTTGCTGTAAATTAAAGCTCTTCCAAGATATCTGAGTCCCTTAAAAGTAAACACATACTTCAGAGCAATGTCAAGATGAAGAAAGAAAAACTGCTCACTATCATTAAAAACAAAGAAAAAAAATCAGCAAATTTCACTATCATTAGAAACAGTATCATATATTGAAACACATCTATTGAAACAGTATCAAGCATTTTACATGTTCTAACATAAAACCCTAACTTACAACAACTACATTATAAAAAACTAGTTGAATCAGTTTATCCAAACTCTATTTATTAACTGCATTGCATATGTTTCAATTGGAACAATATCTCAATATTTTCATAATTATTTTTAACCGAAAATGGTTACTTTATACAAAAAAATAATAAAAAAATTTGTTTGCCATTGAAATATCAGCTTTCGAATTGTTTGTATGCAGTTACAAGTTACGGTGAGAAGAATCAAATACAAGAAGAAGATGAAAATTGTTAAAAGTAAATGAAGGAATTTCTAAACAGGTATTGAAATGATTTTGTTGGTTTTTATGTGTTTAAATGACAGTTTTTACAATTGGATGGTATATTGGTCTTTTAGTAATAAAATATGACTTTAGTTGAATTAAGATTATATCATATGATTTTTCAGCCCACCATGGCATTAACAGTGACCGGCCCAAAATTTTTCCATAAATAAAATGACGAAAAATAAAAAACACAAGAATTTATATAGGTTCGCCTCAATATGAGACTAAATTATAATTTCAACTGGTCAAACTGGTCAAACATAATTTTCATCCACACATTTTATGGGACCCACAACTTATAACCACTTTTTATCCACACATTCACTAACAACTTATAATATAAGCACTTAAATTATAATTTCAGCACCTCCAAACATATGGTAAGTCATGTCTTCTGCCACTGCAGTATTTTCACTACAATGAATGATGATCTTTGTTTACAGGATATTAGTTCTATATATGACAACACAATGAAAGTTCTCTAATAATAATGAAATTCTAAGGCAACCCAATAAAAGTTTCCTAGTTATAATGAAATACTAGGATAGCCAAATTGCAAAGGCAAAATCTCAAAAAATACCCTTACTTAAACAAGTATAAATACCGTAGACCTTTTTGGGGTGAACCATGCTCAACTCCGCGTAGCGCAACAAATTAGACTCTACAACTTAACACAAATTTCAATAATTTTTCATTTAGTGAAGAAGAAAAAGATATCATTTTTTTGCTTGTAAATCTGTTTATATGTATACACACACACCCCTGCATATGTTGCTTATTTCTTTTTATTATATTTTTTCTCTATTCTTTGACATTTTCAACTGTTTTAACTCGAAGAACTTTATTTGTTTTTGTTGATTGAAAATAATTTGATTGTACTTTGTGCCTCCGTACTGTATAACAATTTTTGAGTCTTTTGACTTGTGTGAAAATCTAATTTAGATGTAAACACAATATTATATACTTATGCAAAAATCTAATTTTGATCTAGGGATGGCAATTTGCCCCATCCCCCGCCTCATTAAAAAATTTTCTGTCCCAGACAATCGGGTATTTGGAGCGGGTAGGGTAGGGGGGGAAGAATTGCCCCAAGGCGGGGTCGGTAGCTCATTCCTGGACCTGCCACAATTTTTTTTTAATTTTTAAAATTTAAAAAAATATTTTGATGAAATGGGTGTTGAAAGAGTCGAACCTGGGGTGTGAACATTGATTCACAATTTTAAACACTATACCATGACCTATTGATTTGTATTTTTTTCATTTTGTTTAGTAAACATATTATACACAATTTGTTTTTTAAATCTAACAATACCATTTAGAATTAATTTTAATTCCCTATTTCATAATTCAAATTTTCATATACTGCTCTCAATAAAAATCACGGTTACAAAAAAGAAAAAAATAAATAAAGTAAACGGGATAGTAAACGGGGTAGTAAGCTCTCCCGCCCCCGCCTCCTCTTCTTTAAGCACGGAACGGGGAGAGTAGGGGGTGAAAATTCCCCGGCGGGGCGAGCGGGGATGGAAAGGGCCGCCCCGTTGCCATCTCTATTTGGATCTAAACAAAATATTATAAAATATACCCATGAATGCACAAAGTTTTAATTCTCTATCAAAAATTTACATTTTAAAATATTTCAATTTATTAAGTGCCCCATTTAAATTTTCGCCTAAGGTCCCCCAAATCTCAGGGCAGGCCCTGAGCCCAACCTCCAGTAGATAATATATAAGTCATGCACGAAATAGCTCTTGAATAAAACACTTGTAGAGGAAAATTTGTGGTCGTTCATATTGAGAATATCTACAAGAAACCAAACAAAATGAAGTTAGAAATCTATACAAACATTATACAGATTAAAGGAAGTAATAAAATAAAAAAAACTCCCCTATGTATGGCAGTTGTTTGTTCTCAATCGAATGAAGGATTCGACCTTCATTTCTTCATTCTTTCCAGTGTTCTTGCAACTTCTAGGGATCAGACAAATAGCTTTATAACTAAAGCCTAAACCTTCCAAGAACATGAGCACGAGTCTCACCAGATCTTTAGACTAAATCAAAAGTCACAATTGTTCCTATTTCCACCAGAAAACCATATACACATATATGCAGTCACCATATAAGGAAGAAAGAAAGAAGTAATTTCGTCCAAGAAGTTAACCAGAGAAGAGAATAACAGAGAGCTGTAATTTTCCACTGTTGAAGCCGTGAAAATATAATCCATACAAATAGCAGCCAAAAATAGACAAACACTACTAAAGACGTAATTTGTTGTAACAAATTAACCATGGAAATAATCTCAGCCATTGATTAAAACCAATGGCTGAGATTAACTCAAACAAGTACAATCTGGGTGAATCCAAATTGCCCAATTAATGTTTGCCATGTGGACAAATGCCACAGCCCCATTAAACGGGTTTTGAGATACACGATTTTATAGTCTTCACCTTGGATCACAAACTCGTGCTCACTGTTCTGGTTGCTTAATGCTTATTCTTATTTTAAATTTTGACTATATAAATGTCTCACCATCACCCTCACCTGCAAGAAAAAAATTAACCCAAGTCAATTTTCAAATTTGTCAAACAAGACTTGAATTTAACAACAGTTAATACTTTCGTACCCATATCAGCCAGATTACAATCAGTTGGTATTTTAAACAATTCAACTTCACCTGAATTTAATTTCTCTCTTACAAAATGATACTTAACTTCAATTTGTTTAGATCTCTCATGTTAAACTCGATTTTTACTCAACATAAGAGCACTTTGACTATCAGTGTACAAGTGTAAAGTATCATGCAAGATATCTAATTTATGAAGTAAGCCTTTTAACCATGTACCTTCCTTCACGGCCTCCGTTATAGCTACATATTCAACCTTAGTGCTGGACAAAGCAACTAAGGACTGC
The DNA here is from genome assembly GCA_030279155.1 of Forsythia viridissima. Classification (NCBI taxonomy): domain Eukaryota; kingdom Viridiplantae; phylum Streptophyta; class Magnoliopsida; order Lamiales; family Oleaceae; genus Forsythia; species Forsythia viridissima. Next base: position 21,162,589 of record CM059045.1, on the reverse strand, counting down.
AATTGTGATTTTCAAGATATACAACAATAACCCAAAGAAAAGAAATATGTAGTAGTTGATTTTCTTTGATCACGATCACCGACAAAATCAGAATCAACATAATCATGTAAAGCTAACTTATTTCTAAATACATGTTAGCAAATTCATAAGATAGTTAATTATTTGATATTTAAAAGCTAGTAAAATATTTTCTTCAAGTTTCTGTACATGAATATTAGGTTTATACATAATATACATTAGAATAAAAAAATTTCACGTGAATTGAATATATTTGATATTAATGAAAAGATAAATACAAAATGTTGACGTTCGAAAATGGTTTGTACTAATTCCAAGATAACTTAAAAATAAGTGTTGAGGTCGGTTATGACCGTAATGAGTGGCAGATAGGTAAGTATATGTAAGAAGACCTGATTGTATAATCTTTGTAAGAGTACTTTTATTAAGCAGTTGAATGTCCGAACTGTTGGACATTTATGTTTCATATTTATAGAAAAATATGTAATGATGATCTGCATTTAATACTAAGTTAGGCATTAAATGTTTACATAAATTCTCTTTTTAGAGTATTTAATGTGAAGTGACAGCTGACGGCCGAAAGGACAAGCTATAATAATGACATGAATATGGCGTCAGAGGGCTAGGTCCGACCTGGACTGATCGAGCGAGGTCCAAACTGAAAGTTGACTTTCCAGGAGAGGTTCGAACTAAAAGTTGACATGATGGACCAGATCCTAAATCGTGGATGATGTCCGACCTGAATGTTATACTTTCAGGTCTGACTTCTCTTGGTTCCCTGCTGAGTAATTTAGCACTGGGAGCGGCCAAATCTGATCGGGTGCCAACAATTGCCCCCCAAGACCTGCTTTGAAGTTAATCAAAGGTGGTTTTCAATTCGCATTACAGCTTGGGTGCGTGCTAATTTGAGTTCTGCCATCTGGATGCGATATCTCTGACAACTCACCCCCTTGACTGACACATGGAACGGATTTAGTGGAGATGTCAGGTTTTTGCATGGCTCGAGAACGTGCCTTAATGAGGTGTCATCATTGCTACATTAATAGTGTCAACCCTTTGACTTCCTCCTTTATTAATAGGGAGAATGAGGATTACTTGAAGCTGGTGCTTAGAACATTTTCTTTTCTGAGTTGTTTCGTCTGAGCTGAGTGTCAAAACGGTAGAATTTGTCCGACCTAAGAGTCACTGCGGTAAAAAACGGTCAGTACCTATTTATTCCTCTTTCGTATTATTCCTTGCCTTTCTTTGCTTTTCTAGGTGGATCGGGTAGGATGTCTAGTGAGCTCGGTAGTGATAGCGGGGGAGAGGCCATGTCTTGGGGTAGGGGTCAGGAGGAAGAGGAGTCTGGTTCGGGTAGGGTGATAGAGGAAATAGATGAGGATGAGGTCCTCAGTCCAGCTCCAATAACCACTGTTATTCTCCAAACTAGGTCGTCCCTACATGCCGAGACGAGTGGTGAGAGGGAAGTTGGGCCTGAGACTTTAGGTCAGGGAGAGACAGCTGTTGAGTCAGGGCTTAGGACAGCCCCAGTCTGGAAATACAAATTTTTTCCCTTCGAGGTCAACGAGAAGCAGCTTAGGGATTGGCATTAGGCATATAGGGTTCTAGATGACATAGAGTTCTTCGTTTCTGGTCCCAACGACCGGGCTGACGACTCGCCACTGGGCTGCGTGGCTTTAAACCAGGCTGTGTTGGCGGTCGAACTTCGGCTTTCTTTTCCCAGGATAGTTATGAAATTCTTGCGGGAGTGGGGTATCGCTCTAAACCAGTTCTGTCCCAACGGGTGGAGGATCATGGTAGGCTTCCTCATCCTGTAGGAGCAACTCGATTTTCCTCATCCTTCAGTTAGAGAGTTTAACAGCCTGTACTTCTTTAAGTCGGATGGGAAGAAGTCGGGCTGGTGGTATGCGTCGATCAAGGTGAAGACCGGGGGTAGTGTTATCACCCAGACCCCAGACTCTATTAAAAATTGGAAGAAGTTCTGGTTCTTTGTTCGAGGTCCTTGGTAGTTCTCGGTGAATGACACTAGAACCGACCTGCATATTCCAGTTCGTTATCACGCCCTAAGTAATCGTGTTTCTTTATTCGTTTAGTTCATTTCGATAGTCTGACCTAAATTTGTCGTATTGAACTTTTTTCGTCTTACTTTGTCCTCCAGGGTATACCTCTCAAGATCCAACACCAGAGTCTTTAGAAAGAGCTCGGAGGGCTCAAGGTATTAGTGAGAGTCTCCGATCTAGTAGTGCATTAATAATCGGAGAGAATTTGATATCAACTCGACTCTCGCCATCAAGTTTAGATCGTCCCAAGACTCGTGAGTTATTCTGAACTCATTATTCATGATTTCTTGTTATCAAAACTTCTCTTCTTTCTTCTTTTGCTCTGACATCGATCTTTGCAGATCAATCCGGGAGAGAAATGAAGGACATATCTACCCTATTGAAAAAAAAATCTCAGGCCGGTAAGGGGAAGAGGAAAGTCCCCGCGGGGGGTTACGAGCCTTCAGGTCGACAGAGGGTACAGCCAGAGGCTCCTCTCCATCGCGGTGCAAATCCAGCACAGAGTGTCAAGGTCGTAACTTCTCCTCCAGTTCATGGAGGGCCTTCCTCTTCTCAAAACGTCTGACCTCATCCGTCGTCGCCTCGGATTCTAGCCAATTACTTGGGTTCCACTCCAGAAAAAGAAGAGGAGTTTCTAAAGCTTCGTAGTGCTCTTCCCAAACTGGTTCGGGATTTCATTAGGTCGAACTCACTGTCCAGAGAAGAGATAGTCAGGCTTCTCCTATCCACCAGGAGGGCAATCAAGACGATTGCGAAGTGCTGGACCCAGTTCAGCAAAAGTACCTGGATATAATGGGAGTGGTGGACTCCGTGGTGGTAGCGTCTGTCAATACTTCGAGGGCTGCCATCCAGCTCACGGCGGCCTCTGAAAAGATGAGCAGGCTCATGGCTGACGTCGAAGTCATGAGGGAGGTGGGCCTCAAAGTTGTGGCCGACCTGGAAGAGGAGAAGAAAATGCGGGCCACCTCCTAGAACATTCTTATGAAATGGGAGGAAGAACTGAGGGCCAAAGAGGCTGAGCTAGGGATGTTGATGGGCGAGCTGGAAACTGCGAAGCAGGATAAAGCAGCATTACAGCAAGAGCTCGAGGCCGTTAGGAAGAGTCAAGCCGAACTCAAAAATGAAGATGTGGCCGAGTTCAAGTCCTTAGATGCATACATGGCTGATCAAAAGATGGTCTATTTTTTGACCATGGAAGAGCTGATTGATGCGACCGTGGATAAGAGTCTGGACTGGAATGTTCAGTTTCTCAGGGACGAGTTGGCCGAGCTGAAGGCAAAATCCACACTCAATCCTTCGTCGCCAGAAGAGGCAGATCAGGCTCAGTCCGACACGGACGAATAGTTTTTGAACTGTTGTAATGCATTTTTGTTGGATGTACTGAACTAAAATATCAATGAAGTATCCCCTCCTGTTTACTTGTTCACATTTTGCTTTTGTTGTTTTTGCTACTGACTTTTTAACTTTTAACTTCGAAGGTCGGACTTCGACGTCTTGCCTTGACTAATCTTTCGAAGATTTGGCTTTTGTAGGGCTGACCTCGAAGGTCAGGCTTTTGATTTATGAGACGCTGGAGAGAATAATTGTCTTTGGTGCGTGGGCGAGCTGAAACTAAGGATACTAACGTTTTGGGATTGAGGTCTAGACCAGGGGTGATGTCCGATCTGGAGTAGATATTGCTTTAGGTGTGTGGATGCTCCCAAGTTTCTAGCTCGGCCCCCGTGCATTACTGTACAGGTCGGTCAATTGGACGAACTAAAGTTAGATCGTTCTTAGAAGATTGGAAATGTAGTTCGGTCACTTGGACGAACTGTGTCCTTTGGAAATACTATGTCCTTGGGATGGAAGGACTTTAGTTTTGGTGTTGGTGACGTAGCACTTACGCCACCCAACGTGGGTCCCAGCTTTGTGGGACCTATGTGTTAAAAGGATTGTGACCTTGATCACTTTTTGTTAGGTTGGTCTAAGTTTTGATTTTTTGTTTTCAACGTAAGTCCGTATCTCACAAAACGTCTTTATGCAAATGCTAGGAATTTTTACAAAGTGGAAGCCATGGCTTCTCTTAACAGAAGTAGCGCATGCCCGTTTGGCCTTCGTAGATGAGTTTCATTGGTAGTATTTTTTAAGGTGTTCAGCATTCCATAGGTGTGCGAGTGATAGACCTTCTGCATTCCGGAGCTCGTTAGCTCCGTTTTTTAGGACAGTGACGATTTTGTAAGGCCCTTCCGAGTTCGGGGCAAGTGTCCCTGCTTGGTTTCCTTTGTTGCTAAGAAAACCTTTCTTAGGACTAAATCCCCGGCTCTGAATTTCTGCTCTTTGACTTTTCTGTTGTAATACCTTGCACTCCTTTGTTTATAAATCATATTTTTTAGTTCTGCTCCTAGCCTCTTTTCCTCAAGTAGGTGGAGTTCGGCTCTTATGGCTTTGCCATTATATTTTTCATCAAAAGTTCAAACTCTGAATGAAGGGAGTTCGAGCTCTATCGGAATGACGGCTTCGATTCCAAAGGCTAGTGAGAAAGGCGTTTCTCTTGTGCTGGACCTGCACGTTGTGCGGTAAGACCATAATATACTTGGGAATTCTTCCGCCCAAGCTCCTTTTAGTTTATCCAGGCTTGTCTTCAAGGTGTGCTTGATGATTTTGTTAACGGTCTCGACTTGCCCGTTGGCCTGGGGGTGATTTGGAATGGAGAAGTGTTTCCTGATGTTCAGTTCTTCACAGAATGATCTGAGCCTAGAATTGTCGAATTGCTTGCCATTGTCCGTAATGATTGAATAGGGGACTCCAAATCTACAGACGATTGATTTCCATATGAAATCAGTGGTTTTCTGCTCTGTTATCTTGGCTAGGGGTTCTGCTTCTGCCCATTTAGTAAAGTAGTCTACAGCGACAATAGCGTATTTAGTTCCACCCTTTCCTGTTGGCATGGGTCTGATTAGGTCAATCCTCCATTTCGAGAACGGCCACGGGCTAAGGATTGAGGTCAGCCCTTCCGGGTGAGCTCTAATGGTGGGGCCAAACCTCTGGCATTTGTCACATTTTCTGGCAAATTTGATGGAGTCTTTCTTTAGTGATGGCCAGAAGTATCCCTGTCTTAAGATTTTGTGCGCCAGTGACTGCCCCCCAGTATGGTTGCCACATACTCCTTCGTGAACTTTACTGAGGGCGTACTTGGCTTCGTTTTCCTTTAGGCATCTCAGTAGGAGGAGAGAAAAATCCTTCTTGAATAGGACATTGTCGATGATGGTATATCTAGCTGCTCTGATCCTTAACTTTCTTGCTTCTGTGCTATCTGGCGGTACCTTACCATTCATTAGAAATTGAATGATCTCATCCGTCCAGCTGGAGTTCAGTTCGACCGTGGTGAAGATGTGCTCGGGCTGACTGATTGCTGCACTGCTGATTCTCCCGATCTGGATGTTCTCCAGTTCTTCTATGCCTTCGCTAATAGCGATTCGTGCTAGAACGTCGGCGAGGCTGTTTTGAGTTCTTGGTATTTGTCTGACCTCGACGGTGTTGAAAGACTTAAGTTCTTGCTCTACGATCTATGAGTAAGACGCCATTCTTTCGTCCTTGGTTTGATATGAGTTGTTGATTTGATTGACCACTAGCTGAGAGTCATTGTACATGAGTAGTTTGAGCGCACCCATGTCTTTTGCAAACCTCAAGCCAACTATCAGGGCCTCGTATTTAGCTATGTTTTTAGAGGCATGGAAATCAAATCGTAGAGACTGACAGAGTGATTCTAGGTCAGAGCTCATCAGCACAACTCCAGCCCCGGCGCGTGTTTCAGTTGATGACCCATCTACAAAGAGAGTCCAAGACTCTTCTTGTTTGGTCTTGGGCTTGTGCTTCGGGATGAACTCGACAATGAAATCTGCTAGAACTTGACCTTTGATCGAAGTCTGGGGTCTGAAGTGGAGCTGAAACTAGCCGAGCTCTACTGCCCATTTTACAAGTCTTCCAGAAGTGTCTGGTTTTTGTAGGACCTGCCTCAGAGGATAGTTTGATAGGACTTCTATTGGATGTTGCAAGAAGTATGGCCTGAGTTTTCTTGCAGACATGATGAGGGCATATGCCAGCTTTTCCATCAAGCTATACCTGAGTTTGGTATCATGCAGTGCCTACCTGACGTAGTACACCGGGTGCTGGATTCCTTTGTCCGTCCTGATTAGCACAGAGCTGATAGAGTGTTTTGAGACCGCCAGGTAGAGGGTAAGGACTTCCTCAATCAGTGGTTTTGACAAACACGGGGGTTGCGCTAGTTGTTTTTTTAGTTCTTCAAAGGCCAGTTGGCATGCCTCACTCCACTTGAACACTTTGCCACCTCGCAGAGCATCGAAAAAGGATTTGCACTTGTCGGTTGATCTTGAAATAAAACAACTGAGTACCGCCATCCGTCCAGTTAGGCTTTGTACGTCTTTGATTTTTGTAGGAGGTCTCATTTCTTGGAGAGCTCGGATTTTTTTTAGATTGTCCTCAATACCCCTCTGGTGAACCATGTAGCCCAAGAACTTTCCTGACCCCACACCGAAAGAACATTTGGTAGGATTGAGCTTCATCTTATACTTCCTTAGTATGGAGAACATCTCAGCAAGGTGCTGGATGTGATCTGTTGCTTTCGTGCTTTTGACAAGCATGTCGTCAACGTATACCTCCATGGTCTTTCCAATGAGTTTAGAAAACATTAAGTTGACTAGCCGTTGATAAGTTGCTCCGGCATTCTTCAGTCCGAAAGGCATAACTCGATAGCAGTACAGACCTCGGTCAATAATGAAAAAGGTATTCTATTGATCACTTTCATGCATTGCTATTTGATTGTATCCGAGTATGCATCAATAAAGCTCAGAAGTTCGTGCCCAGCTGTGGCATCTACCATTTGGTCTATTCGGAAGAGTGGAAAGCTGTCCTTAGGGCATGCTTTGTTCAAGTCGGTGAAGTCAATGCATACCCTCCAAGTTCCATTGCTCTTCTTCACCAGGACGGGAGTGGCCATCCATCGCGGGTAAAGTGATTACCTGATGAAGCCGCACTTGAGTAGCTTGTCGACTTCTTTGGCTAGGGCTTTATACATTTATAGATTGAGAGGACGTCGACGCTGCTGCCTTGGTTTGACGTCCGGGCTAGTGTCCAACATGTGGCATGCGACTTTGGGATTTATTCCCTCCATGTCTATGTGTTCCCATACGAACACATCAGTGTTGCCTTTCAGGAAGGTCGTGAGCTGAGATTTTATTGATTCATTGAGCTCTTTTCAGCGGAGGACTTTCTTAGGATGGTTGAGGTCGACCTCAATTAGTTCCAGTTCTTCCACTGGTTCGACCTTTCTCTTGAGTTGGTTCGACCTGGGGTCGAGGCGTCCCAGGTCTTCCACTGGGCCATCCTCAAGTTCGTTTATGTTCGACCTGAGGTCAGGGTTTTTGGGCTCTGCCTGGAGCGTGTCTACTCCAACTCGGGAGAAGGTGATGTTGCAGCTCCTGGCTACCAGTTGACTTCTCCGTACTATCTCCACTCCGTGAGCAATGGAGAATTTGATAGCGTAGTGGTAAATGGATATGGCTGCCTTGAGTTCATGCAGTATTGGTCGTCCCAGAATGGCATTGTAGTTAGACGGGAGGTCTACAATTACAAAATCTACAATGATTCTCCTGTGGCATGGAGGTAGTCCGAGCTCGACTACGAGGACGGTCTGCCCCTTTGGATTCACGTAGTCTCTGGTAAATCCCTGTAGAGGCCTAGGGAAAGGCCTAACATGTCGGCCATCAATCTCCATTTGTTCGAATGTTCTTAAATATAGAACATTCACGGAGCTCCCGTCGTCTACAAGTGTTCGGTGAATATCGATCCCAGAGACTGGCATAGTAATGACGAGTGCATCAGAATGTGGTTGTAGTACGTGGGACGCATCCTCCTCAGAAAAAGAGAACTTCTCAGCGTTTGGATCATATATGGCGCCTGACAGCACTTGGTAGCTGGTATGGGCTTCTTTAGAGAGCTTGCGGCGCTGCCTCTTTGACCCTTGTTGGGGCGGAGGTGGTAGTTCAGTCCGATTTTGCAGTTGGGGTGGCTCACCTCCTCCAAACGATCAAGCTAGGAACTCTTTCAAGTGACCTCGCCTGATGAGGCTTTCTATTTCTCTTTTCAAGTCTCGACAATCGTCGGTGTCGTGTCCAGCAGACCGATGGTATCTGCGGTACTTCCTTTGGTTCAACTCGGATGAGCTTGCCCTCATAGGAACGGGCTTTTTGAGGATGTCCTTTCATTTGGTTTTCATCAGGACATTCTCAAGCGAGGTGTTCAAGACGTGGTATCCCTGGAACCTCTTCGGAGTAGGTAGTGGCTGACCTGGGTGCTGGAATTCTAGTGTTTTCTTGGGACTTTCTTTCTTATCTGATTTGAGGTCTTTCTCTTTACTCTTCACATTTTCTCTTCGGTCGGATCTATCATTCTCCTGGTCGGAGGTGGCTTCCTCAACACTAATGTACTTTTTAGCTCTAGTTAGGAATTTTTGGTATGTTGCCGGGCCGTCCTCGTGAACAGACCACCAGAATCGAGTAGCTAGTCAGCTGTGGCATTTTTAGCTTTTCTGGCAGGGGCTTTGCCAAGATATCCTCGGTGAATGGAGAGTTTCTATCCGTCGTGTATTCTTTCAGGGTGTTCTTTTGCCTTGCTTCCAGTTTGGCCAGGCGTTGCTTTATCAGTTCAAGCTCATCCGGAGTGTTTTGTACACTTGATGCCGCCATAGATGGGGCTCCTTCCTTCCTTTGTACTTTCTGCTCACGCGGGATTTGGAAGGGTTGACCTAGGCGGTCGAATACACTGGCTGACCACTGCGTGGAAGCTTTCCTGGTAGGACTGGGGCGTATGCTCTTTTCTCCCTTACTTTCTGATGAACTTTTATCGCCAAACTCCAGTCTTCTTTTCATACGGCGATCCTCGAATTTGTCATGCGCTGGCGACTCTGCTTCAGAGTTAGAGACTTGTCTAGTGGTGGCTTGGTTCTTCTCAAGCCGTTCAATAGCATGAGTTAGGTACTCAAGTTTTTGTAGAACTGCATCTCTTTCAGGTGCACGCATTTGAGCTGAAGTTTCTCCTTGTTGTCTAGACGGAAGACTTGGGGAAGGTCAACATGTTGGCTTCCAATTCTTCCGTGGCTACAAGCTCTTGAGTCATGACTACGGCTTATGTTTGGAGGCTTTTTATAGGTGAAGTGTTTAGATATGTTGATCAAGAGTTGATCTTTTCGGTGAATTTCTAGAATATGGAGAGCTTTTTTAGGAGGCCCTCCTTTTAGCGCCAAATTGTTGACGTTGGAAAATGGTTTGTACTAATTCCAAGCCAACTTAAAGATAAGTGTTGAGGCCTGTTATGACCGTAATGAGTAGCAGATAGGTAAGTATATGTAAGAAGACCTGATTGTATAATCTTTGTAAGAGTACTTTTATTAAGCAGTTGAATGTCCGAACTGTTGGATATTTATGTCTCATATTTATAGGAAAATATGTGATGATGATCTGCATTTAATGCTAAGCTAGGCATTAAATGTTTACAAGACATTCTCTTTTTAGAGTATTTAATGTGAAGTGACGGCTGACGGCCGAAAGGACAAGCTATAATAATGACACGACTATGGCGTCAGAGGGCTAGGTCCGACCTGGACTGATTGGGAGAGGTCTGACCTGGACTGATCGGGAGAGGTCTGAATTGAAAGTTGACTTTCCAGGAGAGGTCCGAACTGAAAGTTGACATGATGGACCAAATCCTAAATCGTGGATGATGTCCGAACTGAATATTATACTTGACTTATCTTGGTGCCGTGCTGAGTAATTTAGCACCGGGAGCGGCCAAATCAGATCGGGTGCCAACACAAAATATATAAATATGTTTAAATACCTAGGTTACAATAATAGGGCCTTCAGGGCAGTGGTGGGGTGTTAAAGATTTTGGGTAAATAGCACTTAGGTTTCGAATAATAGGATCTCGAACCTTCAATTTCTAGTACTCCGGATCTTTAATCTTTAAAAAACGCACGATCAAGGTCTTTTTGTTAAAAAAAATTATTAGTTTAACTGTTAAATTATCAAAAATTTCTTAAAATGACCACATTAAGTTTTTTCAAATAAAAAAATAGAAAAAGAAACAAAAAGAAAAAAAGAAAATTAATTTTCTCTCTTTCTCACACACACACACACAAAACAAATGTTGCAGAAACCCACCCACCTTTCTATGTCTCTATTTATCTATCTCTCTCTAACATACACACAAAACTTTAATCATAAATCGAATCAATAGCACAAATCGATAAAATCTTCAATCGTAATCATGAAAATCGTATAAATAAAATAAAATGCAGTTTATTCAAAGAGAATATGATGTTTCTAGAGCAATACCGTTGTAGAGAAGAACAATATGGCAGCTTGTCCAGCGACTCCAACTCTGTTCAAAGTTGTTGTGCTGGGATTGGAGGAAGGAATGGCACCGTCGGAGCGGAAGCAATGAACAGTGGATAAGTGGTGGGTCCAACGGGAGTACTGACTGGAAGAGCAGAAGGTGGAGCTTTGGTTGGGGCCAGAGCAGTGGTGGAAGGGAATGGTGTTGGAGCTGATGGGAGAAAAACAACAATTGAATAAATCACGCAACGAAATATAATTAATTCTCCCCTCTCGTATGAACTTAATATGGATTAATCAAATAGAGCAATAGCTAAAATAAATAATGCGAAAAATTAAAGACACAATATTTAACGTGGTTCGACAATGTGCCTACATCCACAACCCAACTCCAAATAATCATCCACTATAATCAACAATAATGGGTACAACGTTCTTCTCTAGATAACACTAGAGGCACACCAAATCATCAATAACTAAACAACTCTTGGCTCACAAATAATCCTCGTTTATCAAAGACGGAACTCCTCAAAAACCAACAATAACAATTAATTCAACCACACATATCTCAAGAATAAAGATTTTTAGAATACTACTCAAAACCAACAAATAAAGATCTCACCAAATTTCGTCACTGTTCATATGGTAATTCTTCACGAATGAACCATTTGGATCTTAATCTTAACCGTTGGATTTGAAGAACAGTCAGTTGTGAACTTTCTGTCAAATTTCATGACGATCAGACCACGGTGCACTGAGATATCACTGTTTTATCACCGCTGCGCAGGCTGTCAGAATTGTGCAAATTTTAATGATGTTTCAGTTTTTTAAGCTGAAGTTGGGTTCTCTCTCTCTCTCGAATGGCTGCTCCATTTGTCTTCTTTTATATAAAATAATTAGGGAGGTTTAATTACTCTAATTATGTTGCTTGAGACGAAAGACAATCCCTAATGCAGCCACAAAGTTATTTGTAGGTACCCTAATGGGCTTTAACTGAATTTCCGTCCTTAGTGCCAATTGTATTTGCAATGGGTCCTTCAAATATCGAGCGGACCCAACATGAGTGGGTTTAGGCACTCAACCCATGAGAGTAACAGTAGGAGAAGCCTTCGGCTAGGCTGTCGGAACCTGAGCCTGAGCCTGATGCAGCCACCAATGGGTAAGCATTGGTTTTTTGTGGTGGTATAGAGCTTCCGGTGGGTTGTGGCCGATAGTGGTTTTAAAGTAGAAGAAGTTATCGAATGAGGGGTTGATTGTAATTTTTTTTTTTTTGAGTTGGTTGGGTTATGCATTGGTTTTTTGTGGTGGTATAGAGCTTCCGGTGGATGGTGGTCGATAGTGGTTTTAGAGTAGAAGAAGTTATCGAATGGGGGGTTGGTTGTAATTTTTTTTTTTTGAGTTGGTTGGGGATTGGTTGGAGAAGAAGAAGTAGGAGAGGGGGTTAGTTGTAAATTTTGCTCTTTTTCTGTTTTTTTTTTTTAATTCGAAAAAAGGGTAATATGATCATTTTAAAATTTTTTTGACCATTTAACAATCAAACAAACAGTTTTTTTTAACAGAATGACCTAGATCACATATTTTTTTAAGTTTAAAGACTCAAGGTGTTAGAAATTGAAGGTTTGAGACTCTATCGCCACAAGAGTCAATGGATTGGGACCTCTAGTACTATTTATCCAAAGATTTTCAAAGAATTTCTCATGGATTCGAGCCATCGTCCCATCTTCTTTAACATGTTTTTTGCAAACTATTGAAGAACCGATTAATCGGGTCATGTGGGTTTAAGTAAATTCTTCAATTTACTCGATTCTTGATTGAATCAAATACTATTTAGGTCTAATAAGCGTATTCAGATCAGCTAACAGTCAAGACCAAATCGTTTAGGTTGATATGAGTTTTATAACCATGTATTCGAAAGAAATCATCGTCTTTATGGAGAAAAGAAAATTTGTAATAATCTTTTTATATTTAAATTGTATTATAGGTCGATAAACTGATTGAACATTTAAATTAGATTAATCATAGAACTTATTACATATTTAGATTATATAATAGCGCATCAAGTTATTTGCCCCGGCTAACTTCATCATCTTTTAATAGATTTTTGATCAAATTAGATGATGGGAACTGACATTAAATTACAAGTCGAAACATAAATATATTGGATTCAACTTGAAATTACATGTTTTTTTTTTGTTGGGCTTTTTTGTCCGTTAATGGGTTGTAAAACAGAATATGTAATGGCTTATCATTTTCAGAAATTCAAACTTTTTCTTTTTCTTTTTTCTTTTTTTTTTTTTGAGGGGGGGGGGGAGGTGGGGGTGGGGGTGGGGGTGGGGGTGGGGGGGAATTGGATTTGTTGGAATTGATACAATATGATTTCAAAATTAATCCATATATAAAAGAGAAAATTAGGAATCCTACCTACTTTTTTTAATAATTTTCAATTATACTAGATTATTTTAAATTTTTTAATATTACTAATTATAACATTTTTTTACTGTATTTAATAAATAAACCAGCAATATTTGATTTCAAAATTCAAATTCAAATAATATACCCAATGTGCTATTTTTCAGGAACCAAATCTTATCAAGCTTAATTAGTTGGATTAATTCTCGAATTACCCAAAATAACATGATGTATCCTAAAATTCTTGGTTTCTTCTTCTTCGTCAGATAAGTAATTGACTTTCACTTTCCCGGAAACCTAATTCATCACGCACTCAATCTCCAACCAAATCCAAAGAATTTTTTATAGTATTAGCATTTTCACCGATCTTTGTTAATGTGCCATAACTGCAAAATGAAAATGTCATTTGATACATCAATTAGTATCATCTAACACATTAACAATGTGAATACATAATATTCAATAATAGCATGCAACAACCTAGTTCATTCTAATCGTGTACATTATTCAGTAACAGCATTACGGCAACTTATTAAGTAACACCATAATATAGTAATATTGTTCATATATACTGCTCAGTAATAGCGTGCAACAACCTAGTTCATTCTAATCATGTATATTATTTAGTAACAGCATTACGACACCTTATTGAGTAACATAATATAGTAACATTATTCATATATACTGCTCAGTAATAGCATTCAAACACATGGTTCAACCAATTCTAATATATAGTATCACCTTACAGTCTAGTATCTGGTATAGTTATTATTCTTAATCTTTTTAATTTGATATAATAATTAACCATATTACATAAAAAATTATTCACTTTGTCAATAACAACAACCAATAATCTGCGAACCCAATCAAAAATAAGTAAATATAATAAAAAATTAATTAATTTACCTGTCTTTCGATTTATTATTGATGCTCAACGTTAAGTAACCACAATCAACAAACTATCGTCGAGCATGAATGTTACAGCTCCAACAACTATATGAAAAATTTCATATTAAACAATATTAGTGTTAATATATAATAATAGTATTCATTTCAATATCAAGTTTGAAAGCTGGTTAAATACTAGGAAATTTCAGAAATTTCAGAAATATGATATTGGAAGGAATAAAATTTATAAATAATCTGGTGAATTGCATTCAAATAAAGAATATACTCAATCTTGTAACTACACCGTGTTGAAGATGGACAACAATATCATTTTGAATTTCAAAATTAGGAGATAATTAAGGAATGATAATCTTCAATATAAAATGGAAGTAACGGAAAGCACCAAAATTAAAACAGATAAGAGTTTTGATTGCTGATGTTAATATCTAGTATTTCTATTAATTTAATTTTATAATTAGTATTATTTTATGTTATCTTTCAAATCCAGTAAAAAAGTAAGTTAATGAATAAATATGGGTATATGTGTTAATAACCCTATATAAAAAAGGATAAATAGTACTATAAGTCCATAATCTTTAAACTTTGTGATGATAGAGTTCTAAACCTTTAATATTTAGTAATTGAGATCCCAAATCTTTCTAACATTTGTACGTTAGATCTTTTTATGATAGAAAACGTTAGTTTAATCGTTAAATTATCAATTCTTTATTGATATGACATTTCTACTCTTATTTTAATTTAGACTAAATAGTAGCGGGTTCTCTAACATTTAATCTTTGTGACAATTAGGTCACGTATATTTGATTTCTAGCACCCATGCAAAGTCATTTGTGATGGAAAACGTCAATTTGACCGTTAAAGGTCAATATTTGAGTAAAATAATTAGTGTAAATAAAAATAAAATAAAAATGAAGAAACGAAAGCAAAAGAAAAAACGTAAAAAAAAAAAAAAAAACCATCTTCCTAATTTCAAACCATCCATTCCAACTTCAAATTGTGATGAAATTATTGGTTTGAAAGGGTGGGGTGATTATTTTATTTTTTATTTTTTATTTTTTAATCGTTAAACTGACGTTTTTCATCACAAAAAGATCTCAAACGCAGACGTTTGAATGATTTAGGATTTTGTTTGCTAAAAATCAAAGATTTAGGATCCCATTGTTACAAAGTTGAAAGGTTAGGACTCCCAGTGCTATTTACTCTAATTATAATAAGGGTATAACTGTCATTTTAATAAAAATTGACTATTTAACGGTTAAACTTTTGTTTTCCGTTTCAAAAGGACCTCTTGCGCACGTTTGAAAGGTTTAAAATTTTGAGTGCTAGAAATTAAAGATTCGAAGATCTCTAGTGCTATTTACCCTAATAAAAAACACCATCAAGAGAGATAATAACATTATTCTTCAGCAAAAAACAACATAATTCATTATTACGCAAGTTTTTTAATTGTGTAAACTGTTTTCTTTGTTTTTAACCTTTAAATCGTTTTTAACCTTGGAATCATAAAATTTCTAGATGGTCTAGTTCAGTTCAAAATAAAAATATTGACGAATTACATGGACCCAAACTAACAATTTAAATTTAAATTTTTGGTTTGATGGTTTTTTTTCCATCCCGAATCAAAATTTGGAGGTGTCAAAACCCCATTAAATCTTGCTATAATTTTTTTTTGTACTTGTAAAATTGTAGTGATGTGTTAAAATTTTATTGGAAAACAAATTAGCTGATAACAAAAATTGGGACAATAGGTGTGGTATTGGGACAAACTGGGCTTGAAATTCTAAGAAGAAAAGTGGAAATAAAAATGATAATGCAGTCAAAAGTTGGGGACAGAACATGCAATTTATCCTAACTTTACTTCACTACTCTCTCACTCTCTGTGATACGATATACTGTTAGCGCAGTAATCACAATTACACTGTGGGTTAGGCTGCCAATTGGGCAAAATGCAGATGAATAAATTTTAAAGCCCAGAAGAAGCCACTCATCTGTACACTCACAAAACAAGAACATGGCAAAGAATTTGTCTTTTTGTGATTGAGAAAATGTTCCCAATTGTTAGTTTTCATGTTCATATCAAACCCATAACTCCCCGTTTTATCTTGCCCAAAGCTTCAAAAACCATTCAAAGCCATGAACCCATAATCAAGAGCCAGAATTTAAACTCAGCTACTAGTGTTAAGAAAAGACGAGCAAAACGAATCAAAACATTAGTTGACAGCCGGAATATCTCGTCGACAAGAAGGCTTTTATCTTATGTGGAATCCGGGTATTTAGAACATGCCCTCCATGTGTTTGAGAATATGAGTGACTCGAGCACTTTCATATGGAATATGATAATAAGGGGACTAACCAATAATGGGTTCTTTCAAGAAGCCATTGATTATTATCACCGTATGCAGTTTGAAGGTGTTAAAGCCGATTGTTTTACTTTTCCATCTGTAATCAAGGCGTGTACCGCGGTTTTTGCTACGGTGGAGGGACAAAAAGTTCACTCGAGAATAATTAAGCTTGGTTTGGATAGTGATATTTACACCTGTAATGCTCTTATTTTGATGTATGCAAAAGTTGGGTATGTTAAGGACTCTGACGAAATATTTGAAGGTATGCCTGTGAAGGACCTGGTTTCATGGAATTCTATGATCAGTGGGTATGTTTTAGCTGGTGATGGTCGGAGCTCCTTGACGTGTTTCAATAAAATGCAGGCAGATGGATTAAAACCTGACAGGTTTAGCATTATTAGTGCTTTGGGTGCCTGTGCTCTCGGGCATTTTTTGTTGAATGGAAAGGAAATCCACTGCCAAGTGATTAGGAGACGGTTTCAATTAGATTTAATGATACAGACCTCACTTATCGACATGTATGGAAAATGTGGTCTGGTGAAGTATGCAGAGGGGGTATGTAATAGCATTTCTCAAAAGAACGTGGTTGTTTGGAACGCAATGATAGGTACGTATGCCGTGAATGATAAATCATTCGAGTCATTTGCTTGTACGAGGGAAATGCAAGAGAATGACAATTTGAATCCTGATATTGTCACAATGATAAACTTGCTCCCCTCTTGTGCAAAACTGGAAGCTTTTGCGCAGGGCAAAGCCATCCATGGTTATGCCATTCGAAAAGGATTTCTTCCTCATTTAGTATTAGAGACTGCTTTAGTTGACATGTACGGTAAGTGTGGGAGGCTGAAATTGGCTGAAGGTATGTTTTTCCACATGAAGGAAAGAAACTTGATATCATGGAATGCCATGATTGCTGCTTATGTGCAGAATGGCCGTGCCAGGGAAGCCTTGGAAATGTTTCAAGATTTGTGGGATGAAAAAATTTTCCCAGATGAGATGACATTTGCTAGCATCCTGCCTGCCTATTCTGAAAAGGCCTTGCCAAAAGAAGGGATGCAAATTCACAGCTATATATGTAAATTGGGTTTTGCTCCTAGTACATTCATCTCCAACGCACTTATATACATGTATGCAAAATGTGGGGATCTTCAGACTGCTAAAAAAATCTTTGATAGTATGTTGTTTAAGGATCTTATTTCATGGAACACGATCATATTAGCTTACGCTATCCACGGGTTTGGAGCATCTTCCATAACATTATTCTCTAAGATGAGGGAAGAGGGCATTAAACCGAATGGAAGCACATTTGTTTCGCTTTTATCATCCTGCAGCGTTGCTGGGATGGTTGAAGAAGGTTGGGAGTTTTTTAATTCAATGAAAAGGGATTATGGGATCAATCCTGGAATAGAGCACTATGGCTGTATGCTTGATCTACTAGGCCGTGCTGGTAATCTTGACTTAGCTAAACGCTTTATAGATGAAATGCCGTTAACACCAACTGCCCGGATCTGGGGATCTTTGCTGGCTGCGAGTAGACATCATAGAAATGTAGAACTAGCTGAGCTAGCCAGAAACCACGTGTTGTCATTGAATCATGATAACACTGGATGCCATGTCTTGCTCTCAAACATGTATGCTGAAGTCGGCAGATGGGAAGACGTAGAACAGGTTAGATGTTGGATGAAGAACCAAGGATTAGAGAACACCATTGGATGCAGCATAGTTGAGTACAATAGTAACACTTGCCGGTTCACCAATCATGATAAATCACAAATTAAGAGTAACGTGATTTATGAAGTTCTTGATATTATTTCTAGGAAAATAGGGAAAAATCAGTTCGTCCCTGACGTCACTAAGTTCAAGCCACTAGATTTGTTGAAGAAAAGGGATAATGCTCCTCTCTGCCACAGTGTGAGATTGGCTATTTCATTTGGCTTGATCGCCACATCAGTTGGGAACCCTGTGCTTGTCAGAAAGAACATTAGAATATGTGAAGATTGCCACAATGCTGCAAAAAAGATTTCAGAGATCACTAACAGAGAGATTGTAGTAGGAGATTCAAAAATATATCACCATTTCAGGGATGGGCGTTGCTCGTGTAGAGATTATTGGTGAATACAATTGTTTGAAAGACTAGTATACTTGTAAAATTATTGTTTCACGATTTCTGAATCCACGTATATATACCACTGAAATCCTCTTTACAAGCTTCAAGTAGTACCCGTGTGGCCAAATTGATAAGGTGACTCATCTAATGCTTACTGATGAACGAGTACGAATGGCATCAAAATGTCAAAAGTAAGAAATGCTGCTATTTCCAGGAGTTTTGCTAGATTGTCTACGAAGTTGGAATTCAATTATACAGCAGAGGAAAAAGGGGTGTTGTGTATCTTGTTAAAAGTAAGACATGCCGACCGACTATTTACAGGATCACTAGTCAATGATCGACGAGGTTGAGATCATCATATCAGACATCTGTAGAAACCATTTTGGTGGGAGCTTGAGAAACTGTTTAGGATAAAATGTGGGTTTATTGGGGAACACAGGTTCTTCCATATTAGATGTAATTATCATATTGGTAGCATATATAGTTACAGGAGTGTAAATGAATTATTTTCATCATTGCTAAATTTGTTGAGGATGTTTTCAAGTTCTAATTGCTAGAGTTACAAGAATGACTACTTTTGATGAGATTGTAAGCAGGATTAGATTAATAAGGCTGGCAGATAAGAGAATAATTGTTTCAGGTAAGCAGGATTAATAGGATACTTCTTTACCAACCAGACAGTCTAATGAGGAAATAAGGAAAGCAGCAAGCTAAGAAAAGTTAAGAGTTACCATCTTTCAGGTTTATTTGCGCTCGGGAGCTACCCGTATTACGAGCACGACGGAGATAGGAGTGGACTAATATATATATATATATATTTTTTTTTTTTTTGGACTGGGATAATGTTTATAACTATTTTTCACTTGTTAAAAAAGTAATTGAGATTGGGTTGTATTGGATTATCTACGTTGTTGATTACGAGAAGTATGAACTTGGACAACACTATACTTTTAATCAAAGCACCTAATAATTCAGATAACTATAGGAGTCCTTGTCCAAAATACAGTTAGGCCATGACACGTAGAAAGAAGTATTGGGACATTCACACTCTTTTTTGGTGGTTCAGTTAGTGTTGGGTGGCTGAAAATGAGAAGTAACACATCAACCTAACAACTTGTTACCGTTGTCAAATATTGGCACTATTTTCATTATTAGTGTTACCAAATATAGGAGAGACCGAAGTACCGTTGCAACACCTGGAGGAAAGATCCTAATCATTAACACTTCTAGAGGACAAAATAAAATATGAAATTGCAAGTTAAATAAATAAGAACGTGTCGTTGATGATCTTTTAAAATTTTAAACAACTCAAAAAGAATCCATATTATATGTTTGAATTCTATCTTAATTATATCCGTCATTATTGACTAAGTTTAATTTGAATTAAATGATGCTTATGGGGGTTTTTTATGTTGAAAAATAAAATAAAATAATTATTCTATCCATCTATTCGAAATAAATTAAGATATCAAATTGAAGTAATAATATTTTTAAATCATCATTTGAATCTACTTTAGTATGTACTTTTGTTGGACGGGGAGTTATCAAGAGGCTATAATTAACATTATCTAATATTCATAGTTAATTCTTGTGGAGAGATTTGATTTGATTTTACTATATTAATAAATAAATATTTTGATATTAAATTATTTCTATTAATATATATTTATTTAAAGTAGATACACGCTAATCAAGTGTTATACAACAATTTGAGTGCATATCTCTTAGATATATTTTTAATTTTCCCGTGAAAAAATATATATATATACCGAATTCTAAAACAACAATTAGATAATTGACTAAAGAATGAATAATTATTGAGTCGAGTGTTTCTCGATATACTCTCTCATAATAAAGTTTGAGATTATAAATCATTTTCAAATCTCGTCGGTTCACATAAAAGTAAATCTACTTTTTATCCAAAAGAAAGTCTAACAATCTTCCTTTATATTTTATTTATATTTACACCTCAGTCACTCCCAAAAATTAAGGAAAAAAATTCTAACGTGTTAAAAACTAATATATTATTTACAAAAAGGAAAATCGAATGGACCAGTCACAACAAAGCTTTAAAAAACTGCAGATTTGTCGTGTTGTACCATAGACTCTCATTTCTCAGTCAACTTTATCTTCATTTGTTTTGTACCTTGAGTCTGTTTCTCGGAAAAAAGACTCTTGACCACCACCAAAACGACGTCGTTAAAACAATCGATCAATCCACGACACTTGTCCATCATTTTCCTCACGAAAAATCTCCCGTCGTTGTCTTCAAGCACCGCCATGGGCTGCAGGTACGCCCACGCCGCATGCTGCACTAAAGGATCCTTGATCGGAATCTCCCTCCAGCTTTCCCTCCGGCTTGTTACTGGAGATCCGATCGACGTCGGAGACGCCGGAAGTATGTCTTTCAGGCTGGTGTAGCTTAAATTCTGAATCGGAATCATCTCTATGTCGGAGTTTTGAAATTGATTAATGCCATTGGCTACGAGAAATCGTCGATCTTGCGAGCGCTTTATGAATGGAAAATCAAAATCATTGCGAGGATTAAGTATCTGAGTTTCCATATCAGAATTGGATTAAATTCGAACTTTATTCAGGTGAGTGTGTCTAGTGTGTGTGTGTGTGTGTTTGTGTTTGTGTTTGTGTGGTGAGAAGAGAAGAGAAGGAAGGGAAGGTGAGAGTGGAGTAAATGTAGATCAGTGAAGAGAAGTGGGGTCCACGCGCAATGGAAAATGAGAGTTTGGAAGGACACGTGCTCAAGTAGAGTTGGTTGGTGGTCCAAGCGCGTGGAATACGTGGATTAAATGTCTTCGTGTGCTAACCTCAAATTTTTGGTATTAAAAATAGGGAAAATAAAGAATTGGTAGCGATTTGGACATTTTAACATTTTTTAAGAAATTTTAACTTAATTTATTATGTGGCCCTAATTTGCTTATTTGTCCTATTTTGCATTTCATATTTGCTTGTTTCCTAAGAAAAACTAGTAATATATATTTTTGGTTGATGATCTTAAAATATTTAAAAATATTCTAATTTCTTTTTCTACATATTCTAGAGTGAAACATATTTTTTTGGAGAACAAATTTAATAGAAAAATATTTAGAATTGGTATCGTGATAAAAAAAAAAAAAAAAAAAATTATTTTTTCGTGTCATTAAGTTATTGTAACAATCAAATAAGTAAAATTCATCCTTAATATCGATTGATAAGTATAAAATATCTAAATGGTTATAAAATCTACAAACAAAGCCTTAAAAATAAGCATAGTAGAGTAATACATTCCATCGCACTTTAAAAGATTAATTAGAAATTCATATATTGTATGTGATTCTATAGCTTTTTTTTTTTTTTATTGTTGAAATTTTTAAATAATAATATTTCGATCTCTGTTTCTATATTTTATATATCTAACGCTTGCGACATTAAATCACTTGGATTAAGGCTTGATTTGGTATTGCTGTACTTTTAAGAGAATTAGCTTTTGATGTGCTGTAGAAAGAATCAGCTGTGAGAAGAATCAGATAAGTGTTTGGTAAACTCTTGTTTTAAAATTATTGTATGTTTCAAAAGCAGCATTTGAGCGTTTGGTAAACAAAAGTAATTTTATTGCTATAATGATATTAAATTAATAAAAAGGACATTGATTATAATAATATTATTTTGTATTATTATTATTATCAAGAGTGGTAAAATTTATTTTTTTTCTTTTATAGTAACATGTAATATTGTCAAATATTTTTTAACAAGACAATGCATTGACTATTGTTATTTTAAAATAAAAATAATAAACACCTAATAAATTTCAAATTTTATAAAAAATTATAAAATAAAAGCATAGTCTTATAGTGCAAAAATTAATTAAATTTATATTATTGTTTATGCATCAAACTTGCATCAATTCGATTTCTCAATTTCTCCATTTTCATATAATAGAAAAAATGTCAAATAATTTTAAATTTATCATTAATTTATGACTTGCAGAAATTCAGGTTCTCAATTTCTCTATTTTCATATAATAAAAAAACATCAAATAAATTTAAATTATGTAAAATGTGTAGGAAATCACGTAGAAAATAAACATATGATATTAAAGAAATTAATTTAATTAATTAGAAGTAAAATATGTATTGTAATAATATATAATTGTAAAAGCTAAAAGCAAAATTTGAAAAGCTGCATTTTTACTGCTTCTCAAAATCTGCTGTCAGGTGAGTCAGATTATTCTATAATCACTTTTAAAAATTTTGCTAAACGCCTAAATCAACTTCTGATTGTTTGAGAATTAGACGTTAGATTCCAAAATCAATCACAAACAGGGTCTAAGAATTAAGTGATTACAGAAATTTTGTTCTAAACCACGGTCCATATGCTAGGAAATTAAGGAATAATGATACAATACTGAACAACATTCATCATGAACTTCTAAAAGAAAATTGATATTAGGAGTGTGCATGGTCCAATTTGATCCGATTCTAAAGAAAATTGAACCAAATTAAAAATCATTAATTATCTATACTACATCTAAAAGGTCTTAAAAGGGAGAAATATTTTTGGACCAAAATATCATCACTCGTATTTTAGATTTTTCAATTTACCCTTGATTAATTTAAAAGGCCTATAAAATTGGTTCAATTAAATCTTTATTAATTAAGACCTTTAAAATTATTCACCTAAACATCTACACTCTCTTCTTCATTTCATGAATTGAATATAATTAATTGGAAACACTAGCCTCCAATTCTAATCTACGTCTAAAAGGTTATAAAAGGGAGAACATTTTTTTTTTACCAAAATATCATTACTCATATTTTAGATTTTCAATATTTTTGAACCAAAATATCTTCATTAATATTTTAGATTTTTCAATTTACCCTTGGTTAATTTAAAAAGATTTTAAAATTGGTTCAAGTAAATCTTAATTAAATAAGACCTTTAAAATTCTTTACCTATACATATACACCCACCCCTTCATTTCATGAATTGAATATAATTAATAAAAATACTAGCATTCAACTCTAATCATAACACATCACTTCAATTCACTATTGTATCAAATTATTCATGGATTGAATGCTTTTCACAACAGTAGATTTAAGATAGTAAACAAAATTGTAAAGGAACCATGATCATGAAAATTATAGTAGAAAATTACTCTGCGTGCCTATTAGGTAGAAGCCTTGAATTGTTATTACCACAACTGATATAATTATCTTGAAATAGATGTTAATATTGGTAGCTCAATAATAGCCATCGCAATTTCGCGCCTGACTTTGGGTTGCGTTACGGCAGTGACGGTGGATATGGATTTCTTGGAATAGACGTAGTCGGAGGATGAATTACTAGAGAGATTGTTTGGTGCTAACAGGATTTATCAAATGGAGGTGGATTATGCAACATTTGTTGATAATGTTATGCCATCAAGGAAAGTTTTGCCCTACGAAGATGAATAATGAGTTTTATTGTAAATTTATCATCAATAAGTTTATGATTTTTCTCAATCATGGTGAAAATAGAAGATAAAATTGAAAACTTTTGTACACCTTACATTGAAGATACATAGCTCTAATAGATATCTAATTCTTAGAATAAATGATCTTTAGAAAACCAACATCACCACTCAATAGCAGTGGAGTACCAAGTGAATAAAGTTGTAAATGAAGCTTTTACTTATGCATTAATTTTTATTCACGAAATATATATGTACAACAGTGTTCTAAAAAGCGTAAAGTGTGACTAAGCATGTAGTCCGAGTTTCAAGCTTTTCGAACCTAGACGAGGCCTAGGCGATGACGATACAAGAGCGACGCGAGGGCAATGCGTGAGGCTTTTTAGAACAACGGTACAAAGCATGGATATGGGTTACCAATTATTATTGGCTTATTAACGCATCCCCTTATGTAGAAATGTCAATTTTAGTTTCTTTATGCTTGAACTTTCGTTATAAAAGTTTAAAATGATATGTTTGGACTATTATTTTTAAAATAAAATAATTTCCTTACAATCTGTTAATTTTTAAATGTGATGGTACTTGAAATTTGTAAGGTTTTTACAAGAATTTTATATAAAAACGACATTTAATATATCAATTGTATCCATATTATCAAAAATCAACTTCAAGCACAAAAAAAGGTAATCAAAAATTGATTTTGAGTTCAAATGGATGGCAATCAGGCGGAATATAAACTTAAAATTTTTATTTTTTATAATTTACTTACTTGTTGTTGTCTCGAACCTCTTTTCAGAAGTTCATGATGAATCATGTTCAACACTCTATTGTGTTTTTCAAATTTCCAAGCAAATATTGTCAGTTTCTGTAATTTTTAAATCCAAATCACCCGAAGTACTAATTGAGAGTTGGATGGATAAAAAAAAAATCACAATGTTATTACAAAATCATGTGCAAAGTACGTGTTCTTAACTAGTCTTATAGTATCAACTTGAATTATTAAACTAAATCAGAATCAAACCGTCAGTTCAATCCCATAATTAAAGTTTTCAAAATTATAATATTTCTAACAACTATTTTCATTTTTCTTACTTGACACAACGCAACAATTTAGCAAATCATAACTTTCAAACATTAATCTATTCACACAAAAATATTATATCAAGTTTTAAACAAAAAATTACATCTCAATACAAAAATAACAAACATAGAAATAAAATATTTTTATTTTTACGAGATGAATTTTCAAAATAAAAATAAAATAATAATATATTCGATTCGATTCTTCAATCTAGAATCGATAACTGGACCATAAACAATTTGTTCTCGATTTTAATACACATTACCCAATATATTCAGTTTAATTAAGTACTTTTGCCCACCCTTGACATGCTAGATGACCGAATATAATCCCTTTGCTTGGAAAAAAACCCATACAAAACAACCAATGCAACAAATGCATTAAGGATTATGTCTAAACTAAACATTAATTATTTATTCTATGTTATATTTTTTCCAAAATAATATTTATTTCATATCCTATAAAATATTAGACTAATATATTTATTAAATTAGCACAACATAATTATTTTGGTATAAATTATATTATTTAAACGGAAGCTATGTTTCTATTTAATTCGCAGGATTCCAACTATGCATCTAGGGATGTGGCTGGTATCAAAAGAGAGGTCCTTCTTTCTGGTTGTGAAATCGCTTAGATTGAAAAGTAAGTCGATGATGAATGAAAGATATAATCAAATTTTTTAAGGGACAAGAAGCCAATGAAGATTGACAGAAAAAATTTATAACTTTCTTATGCACCGGCAAGTTTTAAAATGGGGCTGGGGTCGGGAACCTCCCACTCCCGTTTATTATTTTTTTAATTTTAAATATTAAATTAAATTATTAATTAATTAAAAAAGAGATACTTCAATATTAATAAATTAAAAGAATACAACAAAATTATATTATTTTTAGGCATTTCTTTTCTAGTATAAATGATAGTTTTTCGATGTGGGACAAAATGTAATATCTTAGTAAAGACCCAATACTTAAAAGGGTACATGTATAGAATGAATCTCATATCAATTCTTTCAATAAATTTGTTGAAGGAGAAATCTATAAAAAGGGAGTGGTTGATCAATATATTATTAAATAAATAATTGGTTTTACATGTGGATGAATCATGAAATGGATTTGTAGTCTTTTAATCAATATTTAATTCATTAATACTTTTTAAAATAAATAATGGATTTTACATTTCGACGAGCCATGAAATAGATTTGTAGTCTTTTAATTAATATTTAATCCATTAATACTTTTTATATTTATATTTTTATAATTATAGTTAAAATTGTAATAATAATAATTAAAAAAATTATAAAATGAAACCAGGGCAGGTGCAGGGCGGGGACCATGTTCTTCGACCCCGTCCTATTCTCGACTCTGGGTAGGGACTTTTGCCCCAGCCATAGCCTCGACCATTCCTTTTGGAGTGGGTTCATGCAAGGATCGAGACATCCGGGTTGAATTGCTTGAGCTTCGCTTCAATAATTTGTATTTTCACAATTCTCACTCATATTCTCTAGCGCTTGGCAGGTTGCAGCAGACTTGCAGAGCATACATATCTATCAAAGTCTAACGGATTAAAAGTGAGAGCTCCAATATATAGCTTTCGAGCATTGCAAGATACCAATTTGATTAGCCCTTTTGCCAAACTCGCGTTCACCATTAATCAACATATGTTCAACTTTTTCTCTATGAGCAACTTACAACTCAATTAAGCACTTAAAAGAATAACTAACAAGATTAATAGTATTTTCCAAATAAGAAAAGAATTTCTAAATAACACTTACATCCTTAGTTGCAGATACCAATGTCAGTTGTAGTCGGTGAGCAAAATAATGAACATAATATGCACATGGACAATTTCTAAAAAATAATGTATGAAGTTCATTCCAGACACTATAGTTATTACTAGAATCATCATACCTTGGTCTCGCTTTTTTTTTTTTACCCAATGGTTGTAATAAATAATAATATTAGATATTTTTATTTTTATTTTTATTTTTTTAAATTTGATGATGTAGTGTCACTAACCAATTTGATATCAAAGTAGCATTCAACTGGTATACCATCGTGTTCACATTGAAACAATCATGTATTGGACACCAAATTTTGAAGAAATGTGATATACTCTATTGTCAACAACGTAGAGACTGGTGGTGAGTGATTACTGCTTAAATTTAATAGGGGTGTGATTTATTTTAACTCAAATTAACAATTCTGCACAAATATTCTATCTTGGCAAACCAACTCAACTAATGCTATTACAAACATAATTTTAACTATAACACGTGCAACGCATGAAGCTAAACTAGTTCAATTAAAATTAATTTTTGGCTTGTAGAGGAAGAAACGGAGAGTCGGAGAGAGAACAAGGTGACCTGTCCACGGAAAAACACAAAATTGAAGAAAAAATTTCCATTTTCTTGTGCGTGGTAAATGCCTATTAAACCTAAATTTTTTGTATTTCTCAAAATCCTTTGTGGTAAACATTTTCTTTGTTTTTATGATATTTCTTGTTGATTTTGATTGTTTTTACTGGTAAAAATACCATCATTTATTTGTTTACGAGCCTTTGTAATACTTTATTTAATGATAAATAATACTGGGAGTCCTAAACTTTTGAACCGTCTGATGATAGGATCTCGAGCCTTCAATTTCTAGCACTTCAGATACTTGACCTTTAAAAAATGCGCAAGCAAATTTCTTCTATTAATTTAACTGTTAAATGATCAAATTTTTTTAAAAATGAAAAGATTACATTTTTTCGAATTAAAACAAGAAAAATAGAAAAATAAACCAAAAAAAGAGAGCAAAATATTACAATAAACCCCCTTTTCACTTATTCTTCTCCAACCAACCCTCAACCAACTAAAACAAATTGCAATCTCCAATCCCCCCTCCCCCCGGGAACTTCTTCTACACTAAAACCCGCTGTCAAAAAAGATGCTTTTAAGTTTAGTCCAACATGCTCTAGGTTTACTTAAATAAGTAACTTAAAAAGTCAAGTTTCGTTAGTTTTAATTATAACCAAACATGATCCAACATAGAAGTAAACTTTTTCCCAACTTTTTCATAATTTCTTGAAAACATTTGGGCAATAATAAAAAAACAAACAAAAAGATTGGAATTGAAATTTGAAAGTCGAAAATCGATTTAAAAAAAATAAGTAAAAAATGCAGGTGGTACTCAGCGTGGACGCAAGGCAGTGTACTCTTCCTTCTTCACTCCATTGAAGCTCGCATTCTTCAGAGGTGTGCATGATAATCTTTTCATTCTTGACATCACCGGCCAAATTGATTTTCTAATTGACGTCGTCGTCTGATTACATGTGGAGAAAGAAGTGATTGGTGATGATATATCAGCTTGTGTGTGTGTGTGTGTGTGTGTGTGTGTGTGTGTGAGAGAGAGAGAGAGAGAGAGAGAGAGAGAGAGAGAGAGAGAGAGAGAGAGAGATTTGAGTTGGGTTGGGTTGGGTTGGGTTGGGTTGGGTTGGGTTGGGTTTCTACAACCTTTGATTTTGTGTATGAGAGAGAGAGAGAGAGAGAGAGAGAGAGAGAGTTTCTTTTTGTTTTTTTTTTCTATTTTTTTTTGTTTTAATTCGAAAATGGGTAATCTAGATATTGAAGAAAATTTTGACAATTTAACAGTTAAATTAACAGTTCTTTTAACAGCTGATCTAGTGTTTTTTAAAGGTTAAGGACCTGAGTGCTAGAATTTGAAGGTTCGAGACCTCATTGTCAGAAGGTTCAAAAATTCGGGACCTCAAGTGCTATTTACCCCTATTTAATTGTTCCACCAAGTTTTCGTGAATTACTTGGGCAATTTCAGAATGTTAGATGTTTTTATTTTCATTGTTTTGTATTTTCTTAATGAGTAGTGGATTTTATTAAATTGTTCTCAATATTCAGCTGATTTTTAAATTTTAAACAATGTGTGGTAAGGTGTAGCATCTAAATTTAGTGTTGATTATTTGATTTGTTTGCTTTAATGTGACGAATTGAAAATTGGAATACAATCTTGGCTAGGGGTGGGCATAGGTCGAGTTGGGTCGGTTTTCGGCCCAACCCGACCTGAACTGACCAAAAATCGGTTTGGCTTGGGTCCGAAACCGACCCGAACCGACTCGGGTTGGTTTGGGCTTTCGGTTTGGACCGGTTTGAAGAACAATTTTTTTTTTTAATAAATCGAGTCGGTTCGGGTTGGATCGGTTTGTCAGTTTCGCGGATTTTTTGCCCAACCCTAATCTTGGCTCTTAACAAAGCTTGAAATTTGAAACTTGATAGCTGTTTAACTATGAAGTGAAATGTGATGAATGAAACTTCAGCACTGGAAAATCTCACTCAAAATCAACAATGAGAAACTCAAAATGTAAACCTCAACTTATATTTAATAAAATCAACTCCAATACAGAATGGGTAAAACTAATTTTAGAAACAAGAAGGAATAAGGAAGAACAAAATTTAGAAATGAGGAAGAAGAGCTCTGCAATTCAGTTAGCATGATTCATTTCACGTGCCTTTCTCTCTCCTCAGCCAAATGATATATCAGCAAAACAATTAAAAGCGTGTTTACAAAATGTAATAACAGAAACGTAATATAATTTCAAATATTAAGTTTAAATGTTAAACGGCGCCGTTTCGTAATTCAAATTTCAGTTAATATGGTTGGATGTTGGCTCCTTCTTCTTCATCTTCAGCTCCTGGTTCCTGGTTTTCTGGTTTGCTTCTCTTCTTCTTCCAGTAGCTCGTCCGTCTCCTTCCTTGCCACTGCAGCTCAACCTCTTCACCATAACAACCCTCCTGCTTATCTAAACCTTGTCCCCAAGGTTTAAATGTAGGATATTGCATCTAAATACTTGTGGTATCCTCCCACATAGCTTCTTCCTTGGTCTGATGAGTCCACTGTATCAACCATTTAACTCCAGCCTCACTCCCTTTCTTATAGATTCTGGCTTGTAAAACCCTTTGTGGTTGTTTGTCTACGGCTGTTGTTGAAATGTTCACTGGAAGTTCTGCAACTCTCACTGCCTTGTCCCCAATTTTCTTCTTCAATAATGACACATGAAATGTGGGGTGAATTTTGGTTCCCACAGGAAGGTCCAATTTGTATGCCACTTCTCCAACTTTATTCACAACCTTGTAAGGTTCAAAATACTTGGGACTAAGTTTTTGATTGATCCTCCTCACTACAGACTGCTGTTGGTAGGGGTGTAACTTCAAATAGACCCAATCTCCAACCTGAAAATACCTCTCTGTTCTTTTTTTATTAGCATAGTGCTTCATTCTAGCTCTTGCCTGTGCCAAACTCTCCTTCAACTGTTGATCCATTTTGTATCTCTCCTGCAATATGTCATCTACAGCAGCAACATTGGTCTGGTGGTAAGGTCCCATGGCCAGCTGTAGAGGTGGAATTCCATATAATGCTTCAAAAGGAGATATCTAAATAGCTGTATGATAAGTGGTGTTGTACTACCATTCTGCCAAAGGAATCCACTTAGCCCATGCCTTAGGCTTGGCATGAGTCATGCACCTTATATACATTTCTAGGCATTGGTTGAGTCTTTTAGTCTGTCCATCAGTTTGAGGGTGGTATGCCGTGCTCATCTGTAATTTAGTTCCCAATAGCTTCTGGTAAATATTTTATCCCTGTCAATATTTTATCCCTGTCAGAGATGATGGATTATAGACACCCATGTAACTTATATATATTGTCAAGGAACAATTGGACAACTTTCCTGGCTGAAAAATGGTGAGAGAGTGTTAAAAAATGGCCATATTTTGTGAATCTGTCAACTACAACCAGTATTACATCCATGCCCTCTGATTTAGGTAGTCCCTCCACAAAATCCATAGCTATGTGATTCCAAGAATGCTGTGGTTCAGGTAGTGGCTGTGAGAGACCAGGGTAAGGAACACGTTCCTCTTTACATTTTTGGCATACATCATATTGTAAAACCTCCCTTCTGATTTCTTGTGTCATGCCTGGCCAAAAGAAATGCTACTTGGCCCTAAGAATACTTGCTTGAATTCCTGAGTGTCCCCCTTCTTGAGAGGAATGAATGTTCTGAATAATTTTTTGTCTTATGTTTCCTCCATTGCCAATGTAGAGCTTGGACTTATATTTGAGTATCCCATTGCAATACTGATATATAGGGTTAGTATTTGTCCCAATCATCAGGTTTTGAATTTGTTCCTTAGCAGCTGAATCATTTTCATAACTGTTAATAACTTCCTGCAACCAAGCTGGGACAAGTTGAGCTACAGCATTGCATTCTCCCTCCTCTTTTCTTGAAAGGGCATCAGCTACTACATTTTCTACCCCTTTTCTGTATCGTATCTCATAATCCAATCCCATAAGTTTAGTCAACTATTTCTATTGCAGAGGTGTAGTGACTCTTTGCTCCAGCAAAAACTTTAATGATTGATGATCTGTTTTGATGATAAAATGGTGTCCTTCAAGATAATGTCTCCACCTGACCACAACAGTCACCAATGCAAGCAGTTCCTTATCATATATGGACATCCCTAAGTTTCTCTGCCCAAAAGCTTTATTGATATAAGCTAAGGGTCTTCTGTTCTACATCAATACAGCCCCCAATCCTCCATAACTAGCATTAATCTCTATAAAGAATGGCTGAGTGAAATCAGGTAATGCTAGGACAGTGGTGGAACTCAAAGCTCCCTTCAGTGTTTTAAATGTTGATTCAGCTTTTTCGTCCCACAAGAAGCTGTCCTTCTTTAATAAGTCAGTTAAAGGTCTAGCCAATGTTCCATACCCTTTAACAAACTTTCTATAGTAACCAGTCAAGCCCAGAAATCCTCTTAGTTGTTTGAGATTGGTGGGGGGAATCCAAGATTGCATAGCTTCCACTTTCTTTAGATCTGCAGCCACTCCTTGTTGGTCAATCACATGACCTAAGTATTTTACCTTAGTCTGTCCAAAAGTGCATTTACTTAGCTTAGCAAAAAACTGATGTTTCCTTAGGAGTTGGAGTACATTGCCCAGATGTTCACCATGGCTGACTATATCTCTGTTGTATACCAAAATGTCATCAAAGAAGACTAACACATATTTTCTTAGCTGTTCCTTAAAAACATCATTCATTAGACTCTAAAAAGTGGCAGGTGCATTAGTTAACCCAAATGGCATCACCTTAAACTCATATAATCCTTGATGAGTTTTGAATGCTGTTTTAAACACATCATCAGGCTTCACCCTGATTTGGTGATAACCAGCCCTAAGGTCTATCTTGCTGAAGTACTTAGCCCCATATAGTTCATCAATTAACTCATCAATAAGGGGCATAGGATATTTGTCTTTTATAGTTAAACTATTCAACTGTCGAAAATCAACACAAAACATCCAAGTCCCATCCTTCTTCTTGACTAGCAACACAGGTGAAGCAAAAGGACTATTGCTGGGTTGTATGATCCCTATGGCCAACATCTCTTCTACAAGTCTTTCCACCTCAGTTTTCTGGATGAAAGGGCACCTATAGGGTCTGATTTTGAAGGGTTGGGCTCCCTCTTTCAGTGGAATATGATTATCATGTAGCCTCTCTGGAGGTAATCCTTTAGGCTCTCCGAAAACATCCCCAAACTCTTCCAAAATTGGTTTAATTTCTTCTGGAGTAACTGTTATCCCTTCATCCCAGATAGTAAAAAGCTGTCCCATCAACCCATATGGTTGTTGGGTCATCAAGGACTCCATCTTTGGTCCCTGGATTAACTCAAACCTGCAGTCAGAATCTCCACTGCTGAGAGTTACTCTGCTTCCCTGATTCAAGAAGCTAATATGTCCCTGATTGAAATCAAATGTTATAGGCCCAAATTGGCTCAACCAATTAACCCCTAAAACCATGTCACTTCCCCCAAGTCTTAAAGATCTTAATTTGTATTGAAATTCCATACTTTGCATCTGCCAGACAACAGGTTGATTTACTGATCTGCTCTCCAATTTCTGCACATTAGCTACAGTCACAGTTAAGTGCCTACTATTATCATTTTGATATCTCAGAGTTTGCAATAAGTTATCATCTATGAAGCTATGAGTGCTTCCACTATCTATCAAAATAGATATGTTTTTGCCTCTGATCTTTCCTAGGATTCTGATGGTCTTATGGATAAGATTCTCCATTAATGCATCAAGAGAAATCTGCATAACCCCAATATCCTCTTCCTCGGCTAACACCTCTTCCTCCACCTCTTCTTCTTTAGCTACCAAAATATAATTCAGCATTCTGTTCTTACAGACATGTCCAATGGTATACTTATCATCACATTTAAAACGAAGTCCTAAATTCCTCTTTGTTTGTAACTCAGCAGGGGTAAGGGTTTTATAAGGAAGGGAAGGGCTTGGTCTTTTGGTTTCTGTGTTTACTGCTTCAGGTGGCTTAGGGTGGATGTAAGGCTTGGTTCTTTTGGCATTTTTAATGATGGCTGTCGTGGTGGTTTCTTGTAACAAAGCAATCTCAATGGCTTGGGTCAAGGAAGTAGGTTTGATTATTTTGACCATGGATTTAATTTCTCCCTTCAATCCACTTGTAAATACACTAATATAATAGGACTCAGGTAAGTTTGGCAAGGCTTGCATAGCTTGAGCTTTCAACTCCTCAAACTTCTCCACATATTCAGCAATCCCTCCATATTGTCTGATTTTACAAAAGGTTTCCACCACTTCTTCACTAGTGGTTTCAGCAAACCTTCTACACACTTCAGTAGTTAGAATTCCCCAATCTACATTTGGATGGCTAGACTAAAATCCATGAAACCACACATCTGCTTTCCCTTTCAAATACATCTTAGCTATTCCTACCTTCAACTCATCTGGTACCTGATGCAATTGAAAATATTTATTGGCTTTCCTCACCCATTCTCTTGGGTTGTCACCACATAATGGAGGAAAATCGATCTTAGGAAGCTTATGATTCATTCTGACATCATTTCCATTTCTCCCAGTTCTAGTTTCACCACCAAATCTCACACCCAACACACTTCCCTCAGCTGAACCTAGATAAGTTCCTTCTACTTGTTTATCTTTAGACATGCTTCCCTCTACTTGTTTATCTCTAGTCATACTCATTTTAGCAAGCATAGCCACTATAGATTTATATTTATCATTCATTTCCATCATATAATTATCATGTTTAGAGCTCATTGCTCTAAGAGGCTTTCAGTTGAGTCTACCTTACCAGAAACTGTAGTGTAGGCAGCTCCCAGATCAGTTATCTCCTTATCTACTCTTTTCCAACCTTCCTCGTTAGCCTTTAGTCTCATTTCCATCTGGTTAAAGGATCTTTAACTTCTCTGATACCAAATGTGATGAATGAAACTTCAGCACTGGAAAATCTCACTCAAAATCAACAATGAGGAACTCAAACTGTAAATCTCAAGTTATATTTAATAAAAATAAACTTCAATACAGAATGGGTAAAACTAATTTTAGAAACAAGAAGGAATAAGGAAGAATAGAATTCAGAAATGAGGAAGAAGAGCTCTGCAATTCAGTTAGCAAGATTCATTTCACGTGCCTTTCTCTCTCCTCAGCCAAATGATATATCAGCAAAACAATTAAAAGCGTGTTTACAAAATGCAATAACAGAAACGTAATACAATTTCAAATATTAAGTTTAAATGTTAAACGGCGCCGTTTCGTGATTCAAATTTCAGTTAATATGGTTGGCTGTTGGCTCCTTTTTCTTCATTTTCAGCTCGTGGTTCCTGGTTTTCTGGTTTGCTTCTCTTTTTCTTCCAATAGCTCCTCCGTCTCTTTCCTTGCCACTGCAGCTCAGCCTCTTTACCATAACATGAAATTGTGAAAAAAAATGGGCTCTATACTGTTATCAACATATGATTGTGATGATTTTGTTTGTTAGTTTTTGAAGTAAATGAATAATAATCTTTTGAACTATCCGAGTTCTGGTGGAAAAGTTTACGAAAAATTGCATATTTAGTCTCTAATTTTTAAATACGTTGGGATATATTCCTAACATTTAAAAATAGTACCAGACATTCCAACGTTTGAAGAAATAAGCATAGTAGGTCATTTATGACGAAATTGACTTCTTTTTAAATAAACAACAAAAAAAGAAAAAAGAAAAAAGAAAAAAGAAAAAAGAAAAAGAAGAATAGAAAAATAATCAAATATAACCCAAAAAATAAAAATTAACAAAATGGATGACTATCTCTTTTCCCTACGACCGAGTGAGCAGCTATTCTTGCACTTCTTAAATCAGATGTATTTGATTTGGGAAGGTGGTCACGTATTGGTATCAAAAGTACTTCCGGAGAAAGGCTAAATAGATTTAGGAGTGAAATAAGCCGAATATCCCTTCTTAATAGACATTGGCCCCGACACCATTGTCTTAATATTTGTCATTTTGTTTCCATCATCATGTTCATCTAGAGCAATCGAAACAGTTAAAATATGAATACTAATAATCATAAGTATAATTATATATGAAATAAATCTCTTCGTGCTTGACAACATAGAAAATTGTACCCAACTTTGTATTAAAACATATAATAATATTTGATTTAACCTAGAATGATGAATTTTGGCACGAATTTTAGCAACATTTTAAATTGGGCATACAACTTTGATCATCTTGATGACTTCGGCCTTAATATAGTAATAAAAAACAAAATAATGTTTATTTAGAAATTTCTTATTTTGTTTTAACAGGTAATGTTACTCAATATTAGATTTATCATCTTCAATTTTTTAGTAGCATTTTTCATCATTTTGTGTCTTTTTTTTGTTTCAAGTGCAGATGTATTTAACACAGAGCATTTGCTGCATATTATGGGAAAACCGAAGCATTTTTAAGCTATAGATATTGATAAGTGTAATTTATACACTTATATTGATTCCTTAATGAAACGTTTTTGTATAATTCTAAGTATTTTAGAGTTGATATCTATTAAGTTTTTGTTCATTTTTGTGATTGTAGGACAAAATCTCCGAACTCAAGTCACATTGGTGAAATCGGCAAGTAAATGAGAAGAAATTGAGTTTTTGAAGTGAATAGCAAGAGCCAAATATTAGAGGATGAGAAAGAAGATAAAATCATTTAAGGTGTGTTGGAGTGAAAATGAAGAGTTGAAGTGAATGATCAAACACTCGAAAGTCGAAGAAGCAAATTGAGAAACTACAGCCAAAATATATGGAAAAATTAGAGCACAACCTTTGGTACAAATATCTCCATAAGGAAAATGATATACCATTGGAAAGATAATTGAATTACGGTTCTAATGCTCTTTACGGATTACAATTTGGAGTTTCTTACAAAAAGTTATGACCGTTTGAAAATCAGTCGCCGGCGGGACAGAACTCTGTCCGCTCGAGCGGGACGGAGGCTCGCTAGAGCGGACCTTTAGTCAAAAATCTGCACGTTCTGTCTGCTCGAGCGGCCATGACACCCGCTCGGGCGGACAAATCCACGGCCAAACACTTATTTAGGTTAAAAATCTATTTTTGAAAGATTTTTGGAGACTTTGGGCACGAAATTCAACCCTAACTAGACCCATATAAATAGGAAAACTCTTATAACGATTGGGGAGTCGAATTTTGGAGAGAACAATGAGGCAAAACACAAGATCTTTACAAGAATTTTTTCATTCGAGCAAGATTATTGAGATTTCAAGCAAGAGAAAATTGAGATTCTTAGGCAATCCATTGAAGACCTTCAAAGAGCCAAATTAATATTCAAAGTTCTTCTTGCAATCAAATATTCCGGGTGATAAATTCTTCATTTATTATGTGTTTTTGTAAATTAAATATGATGGGATAAACTCTTTATGCAAAGGATGATGATATAAACCATATGTTGAAGTTTTAATTCAAGAATTTCCGTTTTTAATCTTAATTTGTGTTTCTTTGATTTATACCATGGTTTTAATATCCGTTTGAATAATTGATCACCGTTTGAACATGTTTGTGATTTATTTTCATTTTCGAAAGGTTTAAAATAGATTAGCTCATTATAGTTTTAAACACTAAGTCCTATAGAGATTAGGAATAACCTTTTGCCATTTGATCTCAACCTTTTACCATTTGATCTCGAAATCAAAATAATCTTTTGTCATCGAAGAAGAGTACAGAGAAATACACCAAAAACAATAACACAAGATGGCTAACGATGAGGACAACATGCTTGTTGGAGATGTCTTCGCAATGTATCAGGCTAATATAGCGAGATATGATGGAACCTCTGAAATTGATGAGGACGACATGCTTGTTGGAGATGTCTTCGCAATGCACCAGGCTAATATAACGAGATATGATGTAACTTCT
This sequence comes from Forsythia viridissima, assembly GCA_030279155.1. Lineage (NCBI taxonomy): Eukaryota > Viridiplantae > Streptophyta > Magnoliopsida > Lamiales > Oleaceae > Forsythia > Forsythia viridissima. Next base: position 21,125,546 of record CM059045.1, on the reverse strand, counting down.
AAGATTGATGAGGACGACAGATGTCTTCGCAATGCTTGTTGGAGATGTATGGGTGGTACCAGTCATACAAAATTCTTGTCCCTACTCCTATATCTACAATCAAGATTGAAAAAATCACTTGGACTATTCTTGGTACAACAACCAAGGTCAAACAAGAATACCAAAAGAGGAGAAAAGTGGATGGGAAGAGGATTTCGCTCAGTTGGTAAAAAATCAGCATCGAGAACAAATAAATGGATCCATAAAGGAATTAAGACAGAGACAAGATTCAACTTTGAAAAACATATAGAATCAACTTGGGTAGATGATAAATGTATTGACGGAGAGTCCACAAGGCACCTTCTCAAGCGACACTGAAGCCAGTCCAATGGAATACATGCCAAGCATTACAACAAGGAGTGATGAGCAACTGTCCGAGATTTTGGATAATAGACATGTCATCCAACCAGAAGAAGAACCAATTAAAGAATAAGATTATGTGGAGAAAATTAAGTTAAATGGGCAAAATAAAAAAGTGATATTTAATAATGATGCACTTATCAAGCAATTCTTCGACTCCCTTCTTTCTTCTAAAATTGATTTTGTGATCAAGGTCGATGAGAAAGTTGAAGTTTTCGTAGTGGAATTCGAGCAGGATGCTAAACCAAAATCAAATTTTTATAAGAAGTGCAAATTCAAATTTTGGAAGATAAACGAAAAATGGTGCAAAGTCAATAGATGCAAGCAAAGCAAGTCCTCCAAAGCACTATTTAAAGTGCTATGAAACGATTGTTACAAAGTCAAGCTAACAACCCTAAATAAGCGATTATTGGAAGGCAACCCAATTTCTAACCCTTTTATTTACTTGCTTTTAAGTAATAGTTTTAAGTAGAATTTTTGCATCTAGGTTGTCGTCATCCTTTTATATGAAATTTCTCAATTATCACATAATATATTTCTTGATTTGTAGGTCACTCACAAAGTGTTCAATGAAATACTTTAACCAGAAAATTGCTCCAAAGGATTTGGAAGATTCACTATAAGTTTGGGAGAAATAGCATGGTCGATTCAAAGTGCTCAAATACTCTAACCATAAAGAAGAATACTAGGGGAGTATCGCGATCCTTCTCTTTATTTTCATAATTTGTCTTCGTACTTACATTGGGACAATGTTGATTTAAGTTTAGGGGGTGTAGTCGATTTGTTGAGTCAAGTTTTTATTATTATTTTGTATTTATCTGGAGTATGTAGTGTAAAAAAAATTTAAAAAATAAACAAAAAGTCAAAAATATTTTTTTTGTGTAACATAGTTGGACAACTTGCTAGCTTATTATGATTTCAATTTGGTCTAAGATTAATTATTGAAAAATGATTGAGTATTGCTACAATGTGCTTAGTTTTGTTAAAATTCCTTATCCGTGTGTAACTTAAGACTACTTTGAGCACATAGCTATTTTTGGTGTTGCTTAAGTTTAGAGACAAGTTATGTAATGTAAATGGAGACTTGAGTTTAAGACTTTAGTTAATGTTTTTGATTTCCAAGTACCCAGTTAGAAAATTCACTACACCAACATTTGAGAATAAGTTTGGGGTGATTGAGCTGGTAACGGTGATAGTTTAGAGAAGTGATGATTCAGCCATGATTGAGAAAATTTATAATTAGTTCAAGTTGACGAGTTGAAACTAGGCATTGACTATTTTCTAGAATTCTAATCCCAACTTTCAGTCCCAATGAAAGACATTGCACTAGTCAAGGTACATCAAGTGGGAAAAAGTTGCATATACTGATGTGTGAAAGCTAGCCTTGAGTAATCTGGTCCTATGTATCAACAATATATAAAACACGATCTACCATTGAAGAAAGCTGCCTCAGTATTAGAGCGAAAACTACCTACTGTGGTGAATAAAAAAAAGTATAAAGAAAAGCAGTAGCAAGAAACGAAATAAAAGTACTGCATTTGTCTGACTAAATCTTGGACAAGAAAGGAGATTTAGATGCCTAGTTAGTTTGACTTGCTTAGTTATGACCTAAAAACTAGAACACTTGACATCATGGATAATTATTGCCTATCTAAACTTTGCCTTAATTAGTTAGATCCTTCTAGCTTGAGAATGAAGACTAAAATGTGAGTCTAGCATTGGTTGAAAGCCATCGAGGAGAAGTGATAGATACTTGAATATGGTGTAAAATTTACGAGAGGAGAAAGGAAAATATGACCATTGAGAGTTGGGATTGAAAGACTTAAGAATTGCATAACTTTATCCAAATTAAAGTAATGACTGAAATAGCTATTAACACACATACAAGTCGAACATTGGATAAGTGTTAAAATCTTTTATGTAGCAATATTTGGACCTTTTTCTTGAATTAAATGATTAGATCTATACTAGAGGTAAAAGTGAAAAGAAGTTCAACGGTGTGCACATTTTTTTCTTTGTATGCATTTGAGTCTTTGTTTTATCTTATTTTTGTTCGGGACTAGCAAAAGTTCAAGTTTGGAGGTTTGATAAGTGTAATTTATACACTTATATTGATTCCTTAATGAAGAGTTTTGTATAATTCTAAGTATTTTAGAGTCGATATCTATTGAGTTTTTTTTTTCATTTTTGTGATTGTATGACAAAATCTCCGAACTCAAGTCACAATGGTGAAATCGGCGAGTAAATAAGAAGAAATTGAGTTTTTGAAGTGAATATCAAGAGCACAACATTAGAAGATGAGAAATAAGATAAAATCAATATATTTAAGGTGTGTTGGAGTGAAAATGAAGAGTTGAGGTGAATGATCAAACACCCGAAAGCCAAAGAAGTAAATTGAGAAACTACAACCGAAATATGTGGAGAAATTAAAGTACAACCTTTGGTACAAATGTATCCATAAGTCAAATGATATACCATTGGAAAGATAATTGAATTATGGTTCCAACTCTTTTTACGAATTACAATTTAGAGTTTTCTACAAGAAGTTATGACCATTTGAAAATCAGTAGCCGGCGGGACAGATCTCAGTCCGCTCGAGTGTGCCGGAGGCTTGCTCGAGCAGACCTTCAGCCGAAAATCTGCTCGTTCTGTCTGCTCGAGCGTCCGTGGCACCCGTTCGAGCGAACAGATCCACGGTCAAACACTTATTTAGGTTAAAAATCTATTTTTTGGAAGATTTTTGGAGACTTTGGGCATGAAATTCAATCCTAATTGGACTCATATAAATATGAAAACTCTTATAACGATTGGGGAGTCAAATTTTGGAGAGAACAAGGAGGCAAAACACAAGATCTTTACAAGAATTTCTTCATCCGAGCAAGATTATTAAGATTTCAAGCAAGAGAAAATTGAAATTCTCGGGCAATCCATTGAAAACCTTCAAAGAGCCAAATTAATCTTCAAAGTTCTTCTTGCAATCAAATATTCCGGATAATAAATTCTCCATTTATTATGTGTTTTTGTAAATCAAATATGATGGGATAAACTCTTTATGCTAAGGATGATGATATAAACCTTATGTTGAAGTTTTAATTCAAGAATTCCCGTTTTTAATCTTAATTTGAGTTTGTTTGATTTCTACTATGGTTTTAATATCCGTTTGAATGATTGATCACCGTTTGAACGTGTTTGTAATTTATTTTCGTTTTCGAAAGGTTCAAAATAGATTAGCTCATTATAGTTTTAAACACTAAGTCCTATAGAGATTATGAATAATATCATATGCTTTGTGCAATCAAATTTGATAATCTTGATATTGAAAGCATTTTTGTATATTCGTATTAAAAATAGTAATATTTTGGAACTTATATGAAAATAGGTTTAATTCTACTCTATTAGATAACTTAGGATTATCGATTGTCAATTTGAACATAAATTGGATTAGAACGTGGGATTTTGAGGATTAAGATAGATATTAATGGTAGAGTCGGATTCCTAGCATAACTCATTTACTTGATTTTTCTCCAAAAACTATATTTGTACTTAGTTAAATTGTAGTTATAGTTTAGAGAATTTCATACTTTCTTTATCCAAATATTTATTGTGTGTATTCGATTTAAGATAGAATTGGTGAAAATTAAGCTATAGTCTAATCATCGTGGGAACGATACTCTTTTACTCACTTTTACTATTACTTGTCAACGAACCCGTACGCTTGCGGGATTTCACCGAACAGATATTCCAAAATATGACCTCAAGAGCTATAAAAATGATGTCTTCTCTCCTCGGAGGATAATTTCTTTTTCCTATTTTCCGTTGTTTTCCTTTCTCCTATTGAAAATGACACCCCATGTTACACTGATCATAATATGCCGAGAAAATTTGAAATTATGGTTGGACATGTTAGAAAAATATAGAGAATCTGATAATCCGAATAAACTCCAAAACACGAAAATGCTATCTTTTAAGAGATGTTTCTCCCCTATCCAATGAAGTCACAATGTGGTTTTAATGAAAATCTCTTTCAGGATACGATGGAAGTATTTGAATCAAGTTGTGACGGTTAGATCAAACCAAGAGAACACTATATGAGAAAACTGACGATGCCAAGGAAACGAAAGAAGAAGTAGAATGAAAATCTATGTTGTATTTGCAAATGGACAACAATCTCAATATATAATAAAAAATGTGTCCATTGGAATGAATAAGTGTGTTTGTTGGAAGAAAACTTTCAATAGACACAACTCTAAAAAACACTCATATTCACATACACGGAAATCAGAATTCCCTTTCGAGTTCGAAGCGGCAAACCATTTGCATTACAACAATAAACAAATAAATAAATTATGAAAAAATATCTAACATATCTCTCCTATTTTTTTTCCAAAATTTGTTTTGATAAAAGAATATGATAAAAAAATTAGAATGACTGCATCACCTAAGTGATTGCCTTACCGAGATCAAGCCACCGTAGTTCATGCAACACACACAAAAGCATCATCGCAGGAAAATTTTACATAAATAAAAGTAGCTTTTGACTTTTAAGTTTTAAATAAGTCAAAGTTTTGTCAAGGTGCTATGGTGAACAAATCTTAAACCAATGAACCTATTATGATTAACCAGAGTCATTACACATACTATTTCCAATAAAAGAGTGTTTCTTTTGTTTCAATATGTTAATGGCCATGCGTTATATCCCGATTTCATGAGTGCTTTAGAGACAGTCTAAATCTCATAGAAAGTGGCCTGACTTTCTTACTCATATAGGTAAGTTCTCATAAAGTGAATCTTCAATTCACTTTCTTTCTCAATAGAACTTATTGAGGAATTAAATCCAGCCTCTAACATACAAAATTCACACACTAGAGATTTTATGAATGAGATTTAACTAATACTCTAGTGTCTTGTCTAAGTTATACTTTAACTTGTTAGTACCCTTTGAGCTTTGTTTATATTTCAAAACATAAGTAGGGTTCCCATTAAAGCTAACTCAAGTTACGTAGACCTCAATTCCATTCCTTTCGAAGTTTTTGCAATCATCTCTCTAGCCAGTCATTTTGCCAAAGGATCTGCTAGGTTGTTCTTCGCTCTGTATAGTCAACGGTGATTACTCATTGCTTAAGTAATCCTCGAAGAAACTGATGTCTATGACTAAGATGCTATTGCTTACCATTGTAAGTCTTGTTTGCCACCTTATACAAAGTAGCCTTATTAGCACAGTAAATCATCACAGCCGGAGATAGTTTCTTCCATAAAGGGATGTCTATTAACAAATTTCTCAGCCACTCAGCTTTTTTACATGCATAAGCCAAAGCAATAAACTCTGCCAACATGGTCGAATCTGAGATGCAAGTTTGTGTCTTAGAATACCAAGACACAGTTGCACCTCCTAAAGTAAAAATCTAGCCTAAAGTGGATTTAGAATTCGACTCTATATTATTCCAACTAGCATCACTGTACCCTTTAAATACAGTGGGATATCCTTGAAAATGTAATCCATAATAAATGGTTCCTTTCAAGTATCTTAGAACTCTTGAAACTACATTCCAATGTTCTTTACCTGGATTACTAGTGAACTGACATAATATACCAACTATATACGCAATATCTGGTCTTGTGCAATGCATAGCATACATAAGACTTCCAATCACACTAGCATATAGTAGTTGGTCATATCATCTACCAGTATTTTTCATTAATTTGATACTAGGATCTATGGTAATAGAAGCAGATTTATGATCCATATGACCATATCTTTTAAGGATCATCTCAATATAATCATATTGACTTAGTGATATAATTCCATCTTTTCTCATTATTTTAATTCTTAAGATCACATTTGCTTTGCCCAAATCTTTCATATCAAAATTAGATTCTAGTAATTGCTTAGTCTCTTTTATATATTCTAAGTTAGGACAAAAAATAAGCATGTTATCTATATAAAAACAAATTAGAATGCATGTACCATTTCTGTATGTAGAATAGATACACTTATCAGCTTCATTAACCTTGAAACTGTTAGATAACATTACTTTATTAAATTTTTCATGCCATTGTATAGGAGCTTGTTTTAGATGATAAAGAGACTTGACTAGTTTGCAAACCTTCTTCGCTTGTCCAAGTAAAACAAAACCCTTTGGTTGCTCCATATACACTTTTTCCTCTAAATCACCATTTAGGAAAGCCATTTTTACATCCATTTGATGAACAAGTAGATTGTGAATAGAAACAAGAGATAATAACACCCAGATAGATGATATCCTAGCTACATGAGCATAAATATCAAAATAGTCTATCTCGTAACGTTGTTTGAACCCTTTAACTACTAAACGAGCTTTATATTTATTTATATAACCATCTACATTTAATTTCTTTTTGAAAATCCATTTACAACCTATTGGTTTAGAATCATAAGGTAAATCAACCAATTTACATGTCTAGTTTGACATGATGGATCTCATTTCATCATTAATTGCTTTATTCCAGAAAATAGCATCACGAGAAGAGATAGCCTATGAATATGTGATAGGATCACTTCCATCATTAAGAGTTAACTTAGAGTGTAATATTATTTACATAACCTTCTAGCAAGTATGTCACAAACTCAGGACCGAAGGATTGTTCTTTCCTTTGCCTCTTACTCCTTATAGGTTCTATGTTTGAATGTGTTTCAACTGATGTGTCATCAAGAGATTCTTTATGAACTCTCTTGGAAGAGCTAGGAGTAATATTATTTTCCGTTTGCGTAGGAGATAACTTATACACATGTTCAAAAAATTCAACATCAATTGATTCGATAATATCATATGATTCTAGTTTTAGAACCATATAAGCAGTATTGTTCCTTGCATAACCTATCAATACACATTTATAAGTTTTATTTCCCAATTTACTAATCTCTGGATTTGGTTTTCTCACATGTGCGAGACATCCTCACTCCTTGAGACGACTAAAATTATATTTTTGGTTAAACCACCATTCATATGCGGTCTTGTTAATCCTTTTCATAGGAACCCTATTTAAGATATAACATGCACTTAAGAATGCCTCACCCCACCAATGATCAGATAAACTAGAACTAATAAGCATGCAGTTCACCATCTTTATTAAAGTCCTGATTTTTTTTTTTTTTTGCTACACCATTTGATCTTGTGAGTATGGTGGTGTAAACTCGTGAATTATACTATTAGATTCACAAAATTTTGATAATTCTATTACTTGATATTCTCATCCTCTATCGGAACGTAGGGTTTTAATTTTTCGTTTCAATAGATTTTCAACTTCTGCTTTATAGATCAGAAATTTGCTTAAGACTTCATCTTTACTTTTTAGTAAATATACATAAGCATATTTTGAGAATAGTCTATAAAGATCACAAAATACTTATTCCCTCCACGTGAAATTTTACTATATAAATCAGATACTTCAGAATGTATAAGACCAAGTAATTTAGTTGTACATATCACATATTTATGTGGTTTACAAGTTATCTTTCCTTGAACACATATATCACACTTGTTAACATCAACTTTACATTTAGAAATAATTCCTAAGTTATGCATGTTCCTAATAGACTTGTAATTTGTGTGCTCTAATCTAGCATGCCATAAAAGTAAAGAATCAACAGTATAAGCAAAGTTATCCTTTATTAAATTCATCTCGAACATGCCATTACAAGAGTAACATTTCCTAACGAACACATTGTTCTTGGACACAATAAAACTATCAGACTCAATTACAAGCTTAAACCCTACTTTGTTAAGACGTTCTCCAAAAATCAGATACTTAGTCATTTCGGGTACATGGATAACTTCAGCCAAAGTTAATTCTTTCTTGAAGTGAATTTCAATTCCACTATTCCAATTCCAACAACTTTGGCACAAACATTATTACCCATCTTGATCTCTCTGCCATCAGTGCATTCTTTGTAAGTCTTGAATTGAGATATGTCATTACTTACATGATAGCCCATGTATCTAGCCACCATCATTCTTCAACTCCGATTGAGTTAGCCTCTTCCACCACGGCAACAAAGTTTGGATCATTGTTTCCAATAGTCACATTGACTTGATCCTTCTTTGCATTCTCGTTATTTATTCGATGTCAACATTCTCGAATGGTGTGACTAGATTTCTTGCACTAGTAGCATTTACCTTTGAACCTTTTCTTAGAAGATTCTGCATAATCTCCTTTAGATTTTGAGTTCTTCCGCTTTTTGCTACCCTTCTAGTTTTCTTGAACCATGTTTGCTTTTCTTGCCTCTTGATCATTATTCTCTCATTTTCGAGAGTCATCCTCAATACACAAATGACGCAAGAGGGATTCCAGAAAGTGCTTGTTCTCTTCATGTTTAAGTTTCTTTTTATAACCGTTCCAAGAATTGGGCAATTTAGCAATATTGGCTCCAACTTGAAATGGTTTAGGCAAAATAATTTCAGCATTTTTAAGATTGCTAACAATAAGTTACAATTTATGCACTTGAGAGCGGAAAAACTTACCATTAGTCATTTTGAAATCGAAATAATTACCGATTAAGAATTTCTGGTTGCTTGCTTCTTCGATGCGATACTTGTTGTCTAGTGCCAACCACAATTCCTTAATCATTTCAATAGTTTTGTGTGCGCTGTAAACATTATCTGATAATGCGTTCAGAATATGGTCGAGATCATCATCCTTACGTTTATGCCTTTGCTCCTACAATTCTTTTTTGCATTCTTGAAAATCATCTGTTCCATCTTCAGGAATTGGTGTAAGATCATCACTCAGGATATAAGCTAATTTTATTGCTGTCAAGATAAATATAACTTTCTCCTTCTAGCGAGTGAAGTTTTGTCCATCAAAACGATCAAGACGAATCAAGTCCTGATTCATGACTTGAATCGAATGTGCAAAAGATTCATTCAACGCCAGATCGTTAAACGAAGACATCTCATAAAACTGTTAGAAAAATATAGGAAATCTGATAATCTGAATAAACTCCAAGGCACAAAAACGCTATCTTTTAAGAGATGTTTCTCCCCTATCCATTGAAGTCACAATGAGGTTTTAATAAAAATCTCTTTCAGGATACAATGAAGGTGTTTGATTCAAGTTGTGACAATTTGATCAATCCAAGAGAACTGATGATGCCAAGAAAACGAAAGAAAAAGTAGAATGAAAATCTATGTTGTATCTGCAAATGAGCAACAATCTCAATATATAAGGAAAAATATGTCCATTGGAATGAATATTCATGTCTGTTTGAAGAAAATTATTAATTTTCAATAAACACAACTCTTCAAAACACTCATATTCACATACATGAAAATTAGAATTCTTTTACAAGTTTGAAGTGGCAAACCATTTGCATTACAATAATAAACAAATAAATAAATTATGAAAAAATATCTAATAGGACATGTGCCATTCTTGGTGCTAAAAAACACCTGAACAAAGTCAGTGTAATATTCATTTTCTTTGGCATTAAGCAAGAACTTCAATTTTGAAATCAAATTGAGATAGGAAGGGAAAGAAATGAAATGATAAAACTATTCTACAAAATTCAAGAAAATAAAAAATAATATATGTACAAATGTGAAATTGAATATCGTCAAAGTAAAGTTTATCATCATAATACATGGATAAAATCATTAAAAGCATTAGCTCAACAATCTGGCACAAAGCTCTTCACAAAAATGTACAAAATGAAGAAGAATAAAAACTCTGTAATACCCATACATACATTAAAGACAGGAAAAATGATAAACTTACATATACGGAGAGAAAGGAGAACGTTCTAAATTGGAAAATAGAAAACAATAAATCAAAACCATTGTTTATTGACAGCCCAAGCAGCTTGTTAGTTGCCAAAGACATTTTATACTAATTCACTTGCTACAAAGAAAGCTAGTTATAGAAACTATTAACATGGAGGGCTGTTCAGAGATGAAACCATAATACCTAATTGATCAGACAATAAAGATGCAAAAGAGATTCATTGATCTCAAGATCGAAGATATACAAGGCTTTAAGGATTCATGATTAAGTTACAACAAAATGAGACTCAAATAAGAATGTTGTTAGCACACTTTCACATTTGCAAGAGAAAATGCCACTTGAAGAATACGAAGAAAAAAACATAAGGAGGACACTGTATTTTTCTGAGGTGTGGTGGTGACAGAGCTCTGCCCCTCCAATTCCAAAATGGGTTGGGAAGAGATCAACATGAAAGCGCGGATCAAATTTTGGGCTAGGTCTATGGCATCTCATCTATACAAGGAGTGTTAAAACTTGACCACTTTGGATGCATTAGGTTTAGAAAATAAGTACTGATTGCATAGATACTTATAGGGATCTGTTGATCAGATAGAAGGCCCTCAACCATTTGAAATATATGGTCACTATCACACAATTTCTCTAACATATTGGCAAATACAGAACATTCTTTGTTGTACTAAATCACTGTAGCAATTTCATGCTAATTATTTTCTCTTGTAGAAAGATTCATAGCTTAAAGTTTCCAAATAATTATTCAAAATTTTGATTCTAGCACGTTTTCTCATAACGAACGAGCTCTTTTGCTGGATTTTGCATAAAAAATAGATGTAGGGAAGATAGCTTTGTATGTTCCAAATGATAAATGCCATTGATGAATTACATTAATGTCAATCTCTTAGGTCATAACAAATTCATATTCATTTTAATATTAAAAGAATAGAAAATAAATGTTTTTCTTATGAGAATATCAACTTATGTTGTTCCTTTTAAATTATAGATATCATGTTCGTGAGAATAGAATAGGTTAATCATTTGTGTCGATATAAATTTTAAATTTTTTTCTTATTTATTCTAGGAATAAACTATAATAAAGGTGGAAAATTTCCTCAATTGCAAGTTATATCCACGGGAATTCATTAACATATGTGCAAGTTGAAAATGCAGTGTCATTGCCAGAAAATCATTAAAAATAGCAAAATAATCACTATGCTTCTTAAATCGAATTAAACTCATATTTTTAGAACATTTATCAACTCCTTTTATGATTGATCTCTAAATTACAAGATAACAAAATATAATTAATTATTTACCAAAGTAAAATATTAAATTTACTATAGAATATTTACATAAATTCAAGAAATTTCGCTTTTGACACTTAAACCACTATCTTTTTTCAAAACATTGAATTGCATTCTAAATTTTCAATTACCTTTTTCACTGTAGTATCCAAACCACCAGAGCCGTGATCACTCCAACTGATCATACCACGTCAAGCACTCGAGCTTGACTTGAATGGTCTCATTCAACCCAGGTGGAAAAAGACTTCTAAGTACATAAAGAAAATGCGATGGCTACAAATACAACGTTGAAGAAGTCAGTGACGACATCTTTTATTCGATGTGCCGGCAAACCTAAAGAAGATGAGCTCGTCGGGAAACTCCTTGGCAGCTCTAGCAATAGCCATATGCATGTACAAGAAATTGGGGAAGAAACCTGAAACACAATATTCGGCCGATAATGAAGTTGTAGACAGAGGAATTAGTACATCATCAAAACTACGTCATTGGTGCCCAATTTTAAGCCTCTTTTCATTTAGTTAGGATTAGGATTGTATAATTAACACATTTCCTCTCAAATTGTGCAAAGCGTCTTTATCGTTTGGATTTTGGTATGAGTCCCTAAATAAACGTTTCTTTGTAGATCCCTAACGTCCATTTCCGTTAATAGTTACCATTAAAATTATCAAAATGGTTAATTAGTGTAAATAAATCTAAACGATATGGATGATTTGCACAAAAAACAGTAAACGATAGAGATGTTTTGTGCACACAAATGTTTAAAATCAAAATTTTGGTCTTTTTCTTCCAGCAATTATAAAATTCCACACAAACCGATAAAACTACATACATTGTAATATTACACTTAAACATAGTGAAAAAAAAAACTCATAGAAATTACAAGAACTGGACACATCCAAACAAATGTATACCATTATATACGCTTTCTTGTATAGTATATTTAGCAAACGATAGGGACAAAGTGTATCACAATGGAGATAATACCTTAATTGCTTTGATCTAGGAATGCGTATGAAGAACAATTATTGAATTTGTATAAAGAGAAGAAGTTGTTCAATTTTAGAACGTGGTGTTTAGTTTTTGTGTGCGGGTTGGTTGTAATATGGTTTATTGAAGTGTTTAGAATGTATTTGTCGGTATATAATTTGTTTGGATGTGTCTTGTTCTTGTAATATGTATGTGTATGTATTTTCTTTACTATATTTAAGTATAATATTACAATATATGTGATTTTATCTGTTTGTGTGAAATTTTATAGTTGTTGGAAGTAGATGACCCAAATTTTGGCTTTAAACGTTTGTATGTACAAAATATCCCTGTCGTTTACTATTTTTTGCGCAAATAATCATTATTGTTTATATTTATTTGCACTAATTAACTCTTTGAATAATTTTAATGGCAAATGTTAACGGATATGAACGATAAAGACTTTTTCTGTAAAGAAACGTTTATTTAAGGGTTCAGATGCCAAAATTCAAACGATAGAGACGCTTTACATAATGAGAGTTAAAGACGAAATGTGCTAATTACCCGCTAGAAGTTGGATTAGGATTAGGATCAGGATCAGGATCAGGATCGTATTTGTATTTTTGTCCAATTCAATTTAGTGGGTGGGTGGGTGGGTGGGTAAATGGACTATTCTTGGTGGTTTGGGCTAATAGCTATTTAAGTTGAGCTAAAAAATTTATTTTGATCCAATTTAAAATTAAAATACTCCTACCCAATGCTATATTTCTGCCGTTGATTTTGATTTGACATTAAAAGTATATTGATTTTTCTCCAATAACAGAATACTTTTGTATGTAAATACTACATATTTGATTCTATCCATAAATCTTTCTTCTTCCCAAAAAAAAAAAAAAAAAAAATCATTTTTTTCTTTTCTTTTTCATTATTAGATATTTTTGAGAGAATCGAAGTTTAAATCTATGCTAAAGTTTCAGAGAGTAACTACATAGTTAACTTGAACAAACTTATTTATATTTTCACATATAATTAAAAAGAGAAATTAATTAGTATAGTTGGAATAATAAATTTTAATTTATATTTTTTTCTAATAAACCCCATATAGGGGTGGCTAATGGACCGATCGGTCCGTGGACACGCCGGCTCGGCCACCGAACCAAGCCCAACAAAAAAATTATGAGCCAGCTCGTCAACCCGACTATTGGGCCATTACACGAGCGGCCCCCGAGCCGAGCCGAGCCCAACAAAAAAATTACGTGTCAACTCGTTGATCTTGCTAATGGGCCGGGTCGACGAGCAAGCTTGTGTAATGGCCTAAATTTTTTTGAAAATCCTGCATTTAAAAAAAATTAAAAAATTGAACTAGGCTCATGGGCGGCTCGGCACGTGAGGCCCACAAGCTATGGGCCTAGCCGAGCAAACTTGTTGGAGACGAGCCAAGCTTGACTCGCCTCTTGGATCGAGCTGGTTCAATTCGACCCATTGCCATATTTAATTAATATAATGATAGTTCATATTTGTTGATAATAAGATGCATTAATGGTCCATTTGAGATTGATTTTAGAGATCAACTTTTTACAATTAGTTGTTTTAAACGTTTGGTAAATTTTTAAAAAATGATTCCAATAGAATCTGTAGCATGTGGCAGTAGATTTTGAGAAGTAATAAAACCGTAGCTTCTCAGATTCTGTTTTTAGCTTTTTCATTTATCTTTTATTTAAATACCAATTTTAACCCTAGTTAATTAAAATAATTCCTTTTATATCGTAGATTTATTAGTATTCTAATTATAAAATATTTCCATAAATAATTTAAATTTAAATTTAATTAATTTTTGTACTATATGACTATGCTTTTATTTTATAATTTTTATAAATATTGAGATTTAATATATATTTATTATTTTTATTTTAAAATAATTATAGTGAATTGTCTTGAAAAAATATTTGACAATATTACATGTTATAAAAATAAAAATAAATTTTACAATACTACTTATGATAATAATACAAAAGAATATTATTATAATCAATATCTATTTTAATAATTTTATATAGTCACAAGTAAATCAATTTTGTTTATCAAACAATCAAATATTGATTTTGAAACATACAACAATTTTGAAACAAGAGTTTATCGAACACTTATCTTGATTTTTTCTGCACCATAGTAAAAGTTTATTCTTTTAAAAGTATAGCAATATCAAATCAGTCTTAAAGAAGAGTATATTAGAAAACTATGAAATTAACTATATTCTCAATAAATAAAAAAGTGAACAATAGGATAAATAAATAAATAAAATAAAATAAATCTACCTTTATAGAACAGATGGAGTAAAACTTTGTACAACCAAACTTGAATAGAGTCATTACTATGAACTATTAATTAAAGAAATGATATGTGATTCATAAAAAATTAAACATTTTTTCATTGTCATTTTATAATGGGTTTAATAGTACTCTAAATTTCTAGGCTTGTTTTTTTCTTTTCTCCGACCATCTCAAATTATAAGACACTTTCTTTGTTGACATTATAATCAATAAGATATGAATTAACATTAACATAATAATGATATAAATATATGAATATATTAGAAAAAATGTTAGTATTACAATTATAATAACTATATTTTTTTAATTTATGTGAAAATATAAATAAATTTGACACGAGTCTTATTTTCTATATATAAAGGACATGATCCAATCTCTACGGTGATATCCATCGGAACATTTTACATTCATTCAATAAATATAGAACTAAGTGTTTTGGTACCGCTATATGTAAACCCCAAAAATGAAGTTTATTTAAAAATGGCAAAAATAAAGAATTCATCCGATGAACCCAATTCTAACAACATTTACAGATTTACAGCTTTGATGAGAAATTGGCAGAATCTGCAGCTCCGACCGCCGTCGCCGCTCTCTCTCTCTCTCTCTCTCTCTCCACCCCAACCCACACACACACACACACACACAAATTGCGTGTAGTTTGGATGAAATAGACACGTGGTGGTCGACAAGAATGACACGCAGTCATTACCTACGCTGTCACTACCGCAGTCTTCTTTAACTTTCCATGGTTAGTACCACTCTCCATCACATAGTAAATCCCCCAATTTCCAAATTCTATTCATCAAATTACTAAACTACGCATATCAAATCACCGTGCAATACAACAGGTAATATATCTCAAACCTCCTCTGTCGATACTCAGAAATATTAATAAATTAATTAAATTGCAATGTATGATGAGTATTTCTTGTATATTATGGCTATTTAGTTAAGATTGGAAGCCCACATCTTTGTCATGTTTCTGATATTGTTGAGTTGGTGAATTTTCATGGTTTGATATAAGATTTCGCGGTTTATTATGCCTTGAGATCAAGGCGCCAACATGAAAAACAAGGATCAATGAAGATAAACAATTTTATTATTTATTTATTTTGTCTATAAAATGTAATTGGTAAGGGTTGATTCTTATGTTAAATTTACATGTCCTAGGGGATGTTTAGATTTCTTGAGGTGCATTTAGAAACTGGGTCTTTTCTTTTGTATTAGTTTCATGAGAGCTGAAGCTGCTATGCCTTTGATCTATAAATTATACTTTGAGTTTCATGTTGACTTACATACATTTGGTCCACACTTACACAGTTTGAGTTTTCTTCAATTGTTTGGTGAATGTGCTTGAATACCTTGATGCCAGCTTTTTTCTCCCGATTCAATATCTGTAAAATTCATCAATTAACTTTAGGAAAAAGAAGCAAAGCAAAGCAAAATGAACGATGGAATTTCATGGAATATAAGAAAGCTCATTCCTATATTGCTTTCGTGATATTTGTCCTGTTACCTTTTAGATATCTTCCTCTCCCTTTTTACTAACTAAAAATATATTAAATTTTGATATTGCCCACAGAAACAAAGAGCTTCTTCTGCTAAGCTAACATCTATTTGGATGAGGGAAGACAATAATGCTGAGTATGTAGGTTTGGAGGATGGAGTTTCTCCCAAGTCACAAAACTTTAATAAGGTTTCAATTCTCCCTCTTGTTTTTCTGATATTTTACGAGGTCTCTGGGGGACCTTTTGGTGTTGAAGATAGTGTCCAGGCTGCTGGTCCTCTTTTAGCCTTGCTTGGCTTTCTACTTTTCCCATTGATATGGAGTGTACCGGAAGCCCTAATAACTGCAGAATTGGGTACCATGTTCCCCGAGAATGGAGGATACGTGGTTTGGGTTTCATCAGCTTTGGGTCCTTACTGGGGATTCCAGCAAGGGTGGATGAAGTGGTTAAGTGGAGTTATTGACAATGCACTTTATCCTGTTTTGTTTCTAGATTATCTGAAATCTGGTGTACCGATTCTAGCAGACGGTTTCCCTCGGATGGTAGCAGTGCTTGTGCTGACTTTAGTACTCACTTACATGAACTACAGGGGTATGTCCATAGTTGGATGGGTTGCTATAATGTTAGGGGTGTTCTCCCTACTTCCTTTCTTGTTTATGGGACTTGTAGCGATTCCTGAACTGAAGCCTTCAAGATGGTTTGTGCTGGATTTGAACAATGTGGATTGGGGATTGTACTTAAATACTCTATTTTGGAATTTAAATTATTGGGATTCAATCAGTACTCTAGCTGGTGAGGTGGAAAATCCAGGTGGAACACTCCCTAAGGCTCTATTCTATGCCCTTATATTAGTCGTCCTTGGATACTTTTTCCCCCTTCTGATCGGCACTGGAGCTGTTCCCCTCAATCGTGAGCTGTGGAGTGACGGGTATTTCTCAGACATAGCAAAAATTCTTGGTGGGGTGTGGTTGAGATTTTGGATTCAAGGGGCTTCTGCTCTATCAAACATGGGGATGTTTGTGGCTGAGATGAGCAGCGATTCATTTCAACTTCTCGGGATGGCTGAACGTGGAATGCTTCCAGCATGTTTCGCCAAGAGATCTCGCTATGGAACTCCTGTTCTTGGGATTTTGTTCTCTGCATCTGGCGTGATATTACTTTCATGGCTAAGCTTTCAGGAGATTGTTGCTGCGGAGAACTTCCTTTACTGTTTTGGAATGATAATGGAATTCATAGCTTTCATCAAGCTAAGAATAAAATACCCAGCAGCATCTCGACCGTACAAGATTCCCCTAGGTACCACCGGATCAATTCTACTGTGTATTCCTCCTAGCCTCTTAATATTGGTGGTTCTGGCCATGGCTTCTTTCAAAGTAATGGTTCTTAGCGTCTTGACCGTCGTTATAGGGCTTGTTCTGGAGCCTTGTTTAAGGTACAGCGAGAAAAAGCAATGGTTCAGATTCTCCGTGAGTTCTGATCTTCCAGGTTGGGATTACAATCATCACAGGCCGATTGAGCCATAAACTGAACAAGGAACTTCTCTCTGGATTGTGCAAGTGAAAATTTTCATTGTGATGGTTTTGTCCTTGCGCAATTGACTGAACAAGTAGTGTTTTTCTGCATATTAAGTAAAATAAGCTACAGACTGACCAGCTCGACTTGAAAATAGGCTAGACCATATGAAGAGCGAATCGGTCAAAGTCCTTTTTGGCACGGCGGTTGTGAGTAGAGTTTTTATTAAAAAATTGTTGAATGCGAATTCAAAAAGTGTTTTGAATACTAAATTGAATGCTTTACTCCATAACTATAAGTATTTTTGTATAAGTTTTATATTTATTTGACTAATAAGTAATTAATCATTATATATCTTATATAATTTTTCTTTTATAAATAATATTTTTTCATATCTTATAATAACTATTAAAATTAACAATCTAATTAAATTATGATAAAATAATTATTTTAGTTATATATTATATTATTTAAAATTAATTTATTTGAATTAAACATATCATTTGTAATTTGTATTATTATTTAATGCATTATATTATTTAATGCACTAAATATATTTTTTCATTTTATATTAATATATGAAGTAACAATTTGATAAAAATAATTAATGTGGCAAATAAATTAGGGAAAATAGCATATTTAGTCATCATTTTTTCAAAAATATAAGGGATATATTCCAAATCTTTAAAAATAGCACCGAACATCTCCAACATTTGAAGAAATATACATAATAGGTCTTTTATGACGAAATTGTCTACCTATTTGAATAAACAAAAAAAACAATAAACAATAAACAATAAACAAGAACAAAGAACAAAAAGAATAGAAAAATAACCAAATGTACCCCAAAATATAAAAAATAAAAAAGATGTCTATCTTATTTATTAAACCCCAAAATCCACCACTACCCCAAATCCTAAAAATCCCAAAATCCACCATAATTGTTAATTCCATTTAAATCATATCAAAGACAATTCGGCTTTCAACTCTATTAAATCTCATATCAGAGATATACCTGTTGTAGTGAAAGTGACAGATCCTAAGAGTCTACTTTAACTGTGCAAAGAACCTCAAAAAATAAAAAATCCAATAGATGAAAAATATTCTCGAATAGCCCATAATTATGGATTTGGAAAGGGTAAGAGGAGTCGATGGATGCTCCTGCAAAGTTTCCTTGGACAAATCACAAGGCTTAATTCCAGATTTCACTGCATCCATCCCACACTTTGCGTTGCAAAGGCCATTCCAATCAACATATAATAAGAAAAATCCAGAGAAATGTATGGTAAAAGTCAGACTCAGAAGCTCAAATATCCACATTGTGATAATGCATCAAAGGTCTTTCTCACAGCAGTAGCTCGTCCAGGTCACCAATTGGCCATAATTGTTAATTCCACTTAAATCATAATTGTTTTAGAATGGTGGATTTTGTATTTTGGAGTTTGATAAGGAAGATGACATCTTCATTATTTTTATTTTTTTAGGATACGTTTGGTTAATTTTTTGATTCCTTTTTTTTTTCTTTTTTCTTGTTTTTTTCTTTTATCTTAAGGGGAGGGCAAACGTTGGGAATTTTCGATGGTATCTTTATATGTTAAGTATATATTTCTTATGTTTTTGAAATATTGAAAACCAAATATGTTATCTTCTCAATAAATTAATATCATTTTTTGATATATTAATGATATTTTTTATTTTTTATTAAATGTCAATTGTAACTTCCCGTAAAAATTTAATTAGAGCTTAAAACAGCTTTTTAAGCTGTTCAAAATTAAAAAGTACTTATTAATTTTAGCCAAATAACCATAAATATCCAAAATCATTTTTAGTCTTTAAGAAGTAATTTAAACTTCAAAAAAAGCTCTTCCAAACCCAAGTCTATTAACATTAACCAATGTTGGTGTGGCTCTACAATATTATAATATTTTTACAATAATTATAACATAATTGAATATAGTATGTATTATTTTAACTTTTTTTCATAACTTTTTATTGAAACAGTTCTGGAATACCCAAAATTTGAACATGCTTTAAGATTATTTCAAGTTATTACATTAACAATAATTGTTCTCATTTTTTAAAATTATCTTTCAGAAATTTTAATAATTTTTTTATGATAGGGTTAAGATACGGGATGTATATTGCTAAATTAGTATATGTATTTATTTGAATTATTTTATTAGTTAAACTCCTATTAATTTGAAAGTAAACGAGCTTTAAAGTCATTTATAAGTTTAAATAAATAAGTAAACTTATAAAACTGGATAAACAAACACATTATCGTTATTCACTCCTCACTAAACTAAATTTGAAAAATAAATACGTTAGCAATAAAGTTACAGTTAAATACATTTTAGCATATTTTTCTTCTTTACACAGTCGGCCACATCAACTGGAACGTTTCATAGGGTGAAACCAAATGACTACGAGACAATCCGAACCAAACTTCCCAGTTCATATAATTCTTCCGCTTTTGCATAATGAAAAGGGAACTATAAACTCCAGTTCTATGAAATATTGAAATCTATTTGGTATCCAAGCTAGTGACACAAAAAATAGCAGTTAAGGCTTGGTACATAAAATTTATGCACCCAGAAAGACAAGATGAGCCTTTTAGATTTTCAACAACTTATCCGTGTTAGCCCTATGACATGACTTCAATTTAGTGTATGTAAAAAACTAATTCAAAACAAAATTTAAGACCACGTCGTCTAAGAAAAAATACGAGCATATAACAGGAACAACTTGCAATCCAATATATTAGAAACAACAGTTATGTTATCCTACTTTAGCCTACTATACAACAAGTTAAGGCCCTCTCTATTCATGCAGAATACAAGCCTCGGAGTCTCTATAAAGGCATCCTATCCCGAGTAATTGCAATTTGCAATAGACATACTATAGCAAACATTCCTTCTAGAGGCATTAAAATGTTTTACTTGGGGGAAAAAAAGTGATATTTTCAGTAGCTACCTCTTCTTCAAATTCGAAAAGAAACTACAAGGCGCAATATAAATTGCTCGCTGATGCTTTAACACGTCACTTTTGCCTCTGGGCAGCCTGTCACCAGTGAAAAGTAGTTAGAAAAACAGTGTAGTAGTATTCCAGAAATGCTGGTTAATATTAAAGATCTTGGGAGAGAGAAAATGTGAAAACAAAGTGATAAGATGAATCTTAAAGAGAAAATGATGATAGTGAGAATATGAATACAAACTATTAACATCCTATAGTATTTTTTTTCATTGTTTTCAGGCTTCTAGACAATAGTAATACACGTAAAAAATAAGCATTTGATTTCAGGCAGGTTAATAGGACTTCGAGTACGCAGCCAAAAATAATGTCCAGAAAAAACATTAAGAATCTGTTTACTGTCCGGGTAGGGGAAGGCCAAGGCCAAGTGGGCATCTCATATCTAGCAATAGAAGTCCAACAACGGTTATATCGAAGTTCACAAATCATGCAAAAGCAACAGAGACATGAGGTAACTGAAATCATGTGCGAGAAAATTCCATAATTATCACTCCAGCACAATGTCTGGTTGGATCCACTATTCCTAAATTACTCTCCATTCACTAACTAGATATTTTTTTTCTTCTTTATATTCTTCAGGAGATTGGTTCCAGCCGTAAGAAGAACGCTTGGTATAAATAACTCACTTCTTGGTCTTCGACCCCCTCAGTAAATACGAACGCCCCCGATCAATGCAATGGGATGTGTCTATTTATCTATCTCTTGACTCGAAATGGGAGCAGACTATCTCGCATCTCTTTTCCCACGATATAGGCATCTCCCACATTTGTTAAGGGTTTGAGATTCCTATATTATGTGGACATGCAATAACAAAAAAGAAATCATGCCACCATCATTCACATTAACTATTAAGCAAGGCCCGAACACGGGATCATGTTGCACAATTACAGGCACTGATGCAAGATACTTAAAGTGTCAAGAGAACACTAAAAATTTTTACTAGAATTATAGATATTGGTTATTTGGTTAAAGTGGCCAAACTTAGGAACATATCTGAGCACACAACTCATTTATCATCTCAACCAACCATAGATTTAAATTATAATCAGAAATATCCTCTTCTTCCATATTTGATCATTAATTGATTATAATTGCAATAGGGGCTGCTGCCGCAACATTCGCTTAATTGGCTCAATATTAGTCCAGGAAACTAAAACAACTCCTTGTTGCACCCTTCCCGCACCTCACCTCACCTCACCTCACCTCACCTCCTAAATATCACTTAATCACTTATTCCAACCGTAAAATCCTAAACTGAATGTTTCTTTATCTGCTCGTGTAAAAGTAACGAAGATCAATCCCTCCTCCCTCAGGGACGATGGTAACAAACTCAACTAAACAAATATACAAGGCTTGAAAATACGGCATCCTATTTTGAGCTAGTGATGGCAAGGTTATGCCACTCAAATGCTATGGATAAAAGGAAAACAGCATAGGAAATGCATGTCCATAGAAAATAAATTTATATGTTATAAAGTGAGGACACAAGAATATCATGTTGAATAACATAAATAACATTTTCAAGGCAGCAGCACCAACCTTCTTCAACTTCTCCAGTACCGATTCTTCAAAAGCCTGATATCCAGCACCAACAAGATTGCTCAGTTTTGGGCCATCGGTTTCTGCATTTGCCTCAACACCAAAACTGACTGGTGATGAAGCTGGTTCAAGAGGCAAAACTAGAAGAGGATTTGAAAGATCTCCCAAGACATTCCCAGTAGCAGCAACCTGTTAAAGAAAACACCCCCTTCAGAAACTAGATAATAAACTACATAATCAATTTGGAGTAAAGAAATTCATAAAAAAATAAAAAATAATAATATAAAAAGAAACATACCGCTGCATCTTTAGACCCCATTACAACAAGGGCAGACCCTTTCTTCTTGGAACTCTTGATGACTACATCTTCTACCACACCAAACTCCTCAAAAATTTCCCTGAGTCTTTGAGCTGTATAGTCTTCGCCGGTCTTCTCCCATGAAACCTTAAGAACCTTTCCCTTGTCTAACCCACGCCCACTACCACCACCATCCGTGTTATTTCTTCCCCTTGCAGCAGTATCTTTCTTTGGAGGAGGAGTCGTAGTAGCAGATCCTTTGTTACTACTCATTGCACGAATTCTAGCAATCTCCTCCTTAAGCTTCCTAGCAATTCTCTCTTCCTCTTCTCGAGCTCTCGAGCTCGGGTCAGGAGCAAAAGCATTTCGCTCTCTTTCTTCGAGATCTGACATCATCTTCCTGCGCTTGGAGTCCTGTTGTGACTGGCGTTGAAACTTTTCCCGTTTCACCCGAAGCAGATCATCAAACAACTTCCTAGCTTTTTCATCATTTAGGATCGCATATGATGTTGTAAGCTTTTGGAAATTGTCATGCGCATTTGGGTCATCAGGTCTCTTATCTGGGTGCAATTCCAAGGCCTTTAGTCTGTAAGCTTTTTTAATTTCTTTCTCTGAAAGCTTGGCACCTTCTTCACCTGATGGCAAGCCCAAAACAGCATAGTGGTCGACTTCACCGTCCATATCTTCAACTCTTTATTGTCTACTGACACTGACATGAAAAATTGCAAATAAACAATAGAATGTCAGAAACTTCAAACGTAGATTTCTCTATAGAAAGTGGAGGAAAATGCATAGTTACAACAACAACAAACTAATTCGTGTTCCAATCAAGGTAACTTGTACAGAAGCTTTTAGCTATTATATTCATGTTACCTTGATTTGGTGTTTGTCAGAATGTATAATTACTAAGATGCCATGTAATCAATAGATGTTGTATATGTTAAAAAGATTAGGTGGTAATCTCAACTTTCCCAATCAGGTAAATTATACAAAAGCTTTTAGCTACTAGATTTATGCTTCGTCCCAATCTAACGCGGGCTTTCATCAGAACTCTCGAGATAATTTTATCGTCATTTATACGTTCAATCCATCAAAATAAATTGAAACCCATAGTATAAAGATTTTCTACTGATGTAGGTATTGACATCAAATTTTAAAAAATATATATATATATATATGAATCAGGAAATTTAACATTTTTATGAAATTAAGTAATTTTCAAGTTCATATGACAAACAGAAAACACATCACGTGTGCAGTTTAGCATAAAAACATCAAATTTTGGGGGACTAAGCAACAAAAATTGTGACTAAAATAGATAATACTGTAAATACCTTGCAAATTATAGTTGGCAGGCAAACCAAAACCCTAAAAAACTTTAGCACAGAAGATTTGTAATCGCCAGAAGGGTCAGGTCCAAGAACCTCAAATTTATTGAAATTATAAAAGAAAGAACTCCAAAAGAACGTTAATTCGAAAGAATCCAAATCCTAAGTTCGGAGACTTTACGACGGTGACGGTGACGGTGTTGGCGGCGGAGAGCTTGCTCTATTGAGATGTTCTGCACCGATATTGTGTGTGAAAAATTCCCCCAATTTATTTACAGATCTCTCCTAATAATCGTTAAATAAACACAAAAAAAGAACAAGAAATAGGAAAAGATAAGATTAGGCCATTAGGGTAATTTACTTTTGGGTGGCATGATATGCTTCTTTTTCCTTTTTTCAAATTTTCATTCGTTTATTTTTTGTTTAAAATTGTCTTTTTTAACAAAAAAATTAGCTTTTAATTGAAGATGAAGGTAAAATTATTATAGGGAATTGGCACAAATGATCCCTAATATATTCTCCTTGTACATTTTGGTCTCTAACTTTTTATTTGTGTCGAAAAGATCCTCAATATATGCCTTCAGATGCAAAAATGATCCTTTTAAATGGAATTTGTCCGAAATGTCTCTTATTTTCGAACATGATTTATACTCTCATTTAATAATGAGGGAAAATTTGTCAATTCTAAAATAAATAAATAAAAAGAATCATCTCAACCCACCTAACAACAAACACTTCCACCGCCAAGCCACCGAGAGAGACTTCGTAATGGCATAATTTGAGGAGAGATTCTTCCCCCTTAGAATCTGCATTGGATATGTTAATTCAACTATTTGTGTCATATGTTAGGCGGGAGTCAAATTCACCTCTCCATTGGATGTGTTAATATGTTAGTTAAGTGCATTTATTATAGTCATGTGTTAACTAGTTTGCAAACTTTAACTCTCACATTGAGAATGTCAAATAGAAAATTGACTAGCTAAATTTAACACATTCAATGTGATGACCAAATACTAGTTAAATTTAACGTGCAGATGTGTCAATTATCATTTACTTTATTATCTATGTGGCTAATTAAAATTAATACATCAAATACAAATACAGATGCTCTTAAATTTGCCATTAACGACATAAATGAGGGGAAGAGAAATCCCACCCTCAAACATCTGTCATTAATAATAGAAATGAGGGTATGTCATTAATGACAGAGGGGAGAGGGGAGAGGGGAGAGGGGAGAAGGGGAGTCCTCTGGTAGCCTGGCGGTGGCGGCGACGGCGACGTGTGTTGATGGGTGTGGTGTGGGGTGAAGAATATAATTTTTTTATTTAGATATTATTTTAATTCTTTTTTGAAACTTTGTTTTTTATTATTTATTTTAAAATTGACAAATTTGCTCATACTATTAAAGGAGTTTGTAAATCATGCAAAAAACTGATGGAGATGTTGGGTAAATTTCGTCCAAAATAATTATATGTGCACCTAAAGGCATAGATTCATGACATTTTCGTTAAAAAAAAAGGTTAGAGATAAATAAAAAAAAAAACACACAAGAACATACATTAAGGACCATTTACACTAATTTTCCTAAAATTATCGACTAGGGCTAAGTGCTTAAAGAAAGGATGGATATTTGAAGATTGGCAATCAAAATACAACACAAGTTAAAGGAACCTCATTGCAAAGGTTGTAAATATGTTAATTATTCTTGGGGAATTCATTTAAAAAGACTAATCAACCAATAGCTTCATCTTAAAAGCCTCCCTTCAATATTATTTGGCAAAAAGGCCCAAATGTACAAAATATATTTACAAAATAAAATATTAAATGACTAAAATATCCTTATATGTAAAAAGACATTAATGGATAACGACTATGACATCGTTACCCTTCAATGTTATTTGGCTAAAAGGCCCAAATGTACAAAAAATTTAAAAATAGAATATTAAATGATTAAAACGTCCTTATATGTAAAAAGACATTAATGGATAACGACTATGACGTCGTTATTCTTGTACAGGAACGATTTCGATGTTGTTATTATTTTCTTTTTTTGCAAACAAAAAGACATACATGCCGTTTTCTTTTTCTGGAACGACATAGATATCATTATGGTGGCCGTAGATGGTCGATTCGATGTTTTGAGCTAGAACGACTAAACATAGTTACGAATGAACTGAAAGATTTCAATGTTGTTATAGTTGTGTTTGTACTAAAGCGAGAGCAATGTCGATACATTTGAACTACCATGACTTCAACATCATTATAGTTGTGTTTGTAATGGCACGAGTTCAACGTTGTTACATGTGAACTGAAATGACGTCAACGTCGTTATAGTTGTGTTTGTAACGAAACGAGATCAATCTCGTTATCTTCAAAATGAAGCGATTTCAATGTAATTGTACTGTATTTTGTACTGGAATGACATCAATGTCGTCTCTTAGAGCTGACACAAACTCATTGTTGTTATGTGAGTTCGACTATCGTTTCGCACTCCGGTTGACTTGAAGCATCATTACTGGGTGCAAGCATCACTCATAAGTTCTAAGTGAGAATCGTAGAATCAGTTCAAGGGACGTTTCCGTATCGACCACTATCGAAGTTCCCAATGTTGTCAACCATCTTTGAAGATCTCCAATGGAAAGAAGGTCACTCCGTTCGCCTTTTCTTCATCGTCCAAGTGGGATCAACCCACTTGATAACCTTTTTCGAAACTCCTTAATATGTCAGAAGCAAGCCGAGTGGCCCTGGACGATCGATTTGGCATTTTTAGCCAGAACGAGATCAATCTCGTTACCTTTTAAATGAAATAATTTCAATGTAGTTCTGTATTTTGTACTAGAACGACATCAATGTCGTCTCACTGGAGCTGGAACGAACCTATTGTCGTTATGTGGGTTCGACTCTCGTTTCGCACTTCGGTCAACTCGAAGCAACGTTACTAGGTGCAAGCATCTCTTCCAAGTGATAACCGTCGAATCGGTTCAAGGGACGTTCCTTATCGCCTACCTTCAAAGTTCCCAGTATTGTCAACCACTTTCGAAGTTCTCCCGTGGAAAGAAATGCACTCCATTCGCCTTTTCTTCACCGTCCGAGTGGGATCAACCCACTTGATAACTTTTTTCGGACCTCATAGGTATGTTGGAGGCAAGCCGGACGGCCATGGACGGTCGATTCGACATTTTTAGTTGGAATGAGATCAATCTCATTACCTTATAAATGAACTATTTCAATGTAGTTATAGTTTTATTTTGTACTAGAACGACATCAATGTCGTCTCCCTGTAGCTGGAACAAATCCATTGTCGTTATGTGGATTCGATTATTGTTTCGTACTCCAGTCGACTCGAAGCTTCGTTACTAGGTGCAAGCAACATTCCCAAGTGAGAACTGTTGAAGCAGTTCGAGGGACGTTTTCGTATCGATACAAGCGCAATAAGTTATATGTAGTGGAACGACTTCAATGTCGTCACATAACGAGTTCGATGTCATTACATAACGATTTAAATGTCGTTATGTCAAATTGATACATGCGTGACAAGTTATATGTACTCAAACACTTCAATGTCATTATTTTTATCATAACAATTTCAATGTCAATACATAACGGGTTCAATGTCGTTGTTTTTATCATAATGACTTCAATGTCTTTATGTCAAATCGATACATGCGCGGCAAGTTATGTGTACTGGAACGACATCAATATTATTATGTCAAATCGATCCATGCGAGACTTTATGTGTAGTGGAACAACTTCAATGTCATTATTTGGACACGTAACGACTTCAATATCGTTATTGATTCATGTAAAACGACAAGATTCAACCAATAGTATTTATAGATTATGAAAAAAAAAAAAAAAGATGCCAAAAATCGAAAAACCAACAAAAATTACATCCACAAACCACATGGTTTTCCCTTGCTCGGACATCCAAATTACAACTACATGATAAATTGTTCGTCTAAATGTGTTATAGAGTCAAAATTATACAAATGACAGTCTAAAGTTCAAAGTGTCATGCTAAGAGCTCCGCATCTAATTTCTGCATCCACATCAGTATACATTCTGGATGAATTGCATTTACATCCATGTTTGCTTGTAGAAATTTAATTTACTTCACGAGTCTACAAAAAAAAAAAGCTTTCATCAATTTTCGTTATACCATTAAGGGGTCTACATCAATCAAACTCATACCAAACTAAAATGAACTTACTTAGATCAGATCAAAAAGTACAAAACATATATACACACAAAAATCAAATATATTAATGCATAATCAAACTAACCAGATTATAATTTGAATATATTGGAGGAGATTTCTTTGATAGACTTCGTGGTGATCATTTCTCTCTTTTTGGTGTTGTGACCCTTGAATCAAAACTATGAAAACAACCCATTTGCCTCTTTGGAATCTTTATGAATTATTTCCTCGACAAACTTATCAAATCTCTATTAACTTTATCTTCCCAACATATCAGTAAAGACAAGAGATAAGACTCGAGATTAGTAAGAAAAGTGAAGGAAAATTAAAAAAACAAAAACAAAAAGCCAAAGAAGAAGAATTTCATAATTTAAGTTTTGGGGGAAGAAAGTGAACAAGTGATGATAAAATGAGAAGAGGAAAGTGGATTTAAAAGTAAAGGGTATAAATGTCTTTTTACTTTTTATTAAAATTTTGATTTTTTTTTTTTTGTGAAAATCCTTTTGAACGAACTCACAATAAACGTATCTTGCAAGATTTGAAGAAACAATGATAAAGGGGCTTTTATTTAAAAGGCCCAGTCAAACAACGTCTTCATTTAAAAAACCTTCATTTAGGGTGTGTTTGATTCAAACATTTTCCATGGAAAATGTCACTTCCATGGAAAATCTTGTCAAATCCAACACTTTTATTTTCCCACTTTGTTGTTTGATTGGCACATGGAAAAGCAAATACATTTTCTAGGTACAAGCATTTGAAGCATAGATTTGCCTTCTTTCTTGGAAAAAATTTTCTTGGCTAGATAGTGAAATTTATTTTCCCACTTCCATGGAAAATATTATCATTTTCCACCTATTTTCCATGCTACCAATCAAACACACCCTTAGGCTTTGTTTGTAAACAATTAAAATTTTACTAAAATGCTAAAGTCAAAGTCAATATTTCATTTTAACCACACATTTCATGGGCACACAACTTTTCAACCACACATTTCACCAACTTTTATCAACTTTTACAAAAAAAAATCTGATTTTAATCACAATCAAACACACCCTTATTATTATTTGGCTAAAAGGCTTAGAGATTAAAGAAAATAGAAAATTAAAATATGAAATGACTAATATATCTTTGTATGTAAAAAGGTATTAATGCCCTAAAATTAGATATCATTTTATTTTTTTGGAACAACATAGATATTGTTATAGTGGACGTGAACCTGATTCAATGTTTTTAGCTAGAACGACATTAACATTGTTGTGAAAATAATATAATTACAAGTGAACAATATCGTACACAAGTAGTAAAGTGGACCTATTGAGTCCGGATTATCGTTCTCACGAAAACTATCTTATTTATATACTAGTTAAATTAATCTTA
Organism: Forsythia viridissima; assembly: GCA_030279155.1. Classification (NCBI taxonomy): domain Eukaryota; kingdom Viridiplantae; phylum Streptophyta; class Magnoliopsida; order Lamiales; family Oleaceae; genus Forsythia; species Forsythia viridissima. The sequence goes on along the minus strand of CM059045.1, from coordinate 21,096,007 downwards.
ATCCTAATTTGTTTGAAACACTTTAAAATAAATTGATTTGAAGAGTTTAAATTATAACTATCAATTTAAGAAAATAATATAAAAATGTATGTTAAAACAAATATCAAGAATTTGTCAAGAATGATGATTGAAGAATTTAGATTCACGAGTTCACCATAGTTGTCATCTTTAATTTCTTCTCTCAAGATTTATTCCCAAAATTGTATTCGGTTGAATTCACGAATGTAACATAATTTACCTCTCTCGAGTTCAAATTAGTACTATCTACTAAAGTCAACTTATAACGTCAGAATGATTCTTAATTAGATGCATTAAATCGCCTAAGAATTTAATTCAAGATCGCAACAATAATAAAAGCGTATCTCTACGTTTTTATCCAATTGCCAGATTTTAAACATGATCTAGATTAATAATTTACCTCTCAAATTCATTACAATCCACAAATCAAAAAAATAATGGCCAATTATTCCAAGCATTAAGAAAAGAAGTAAATTCAAAACATAAATAATTTATAAGTAAAATTTGGGAGTCGAAAATAAAGAATTAAACTAGGCTACATCGTTCATCCAAATTAAATATTTAGCTACTCATAATTCGGTAGAAAAACAAAATGAAATGTTTGGAATACATAACCGGATCTTGAATAAAAGAGGAGAATGCATTGAATATCTTGCACCAATAATTATTTGTCTTCAAGTTCCAATCTTCAATCTCGCCGTCGTTATTCGTCTCTTTCTCTATCTCTTTCTCAATGATTCTTCAACCTTATTTTGATATAGGTTATGTCTTTATATAGTTTTTTACTAATTTTGAAACCTATGTACATGAAAATACAAAAAAGGCCTTGACTAGAGTTGAAAATAAGCCAAAAAAGTCCAAATGAGATTTCCACGCATTGCTCCAGTCAACTGCGGTTTGACTGCGACAAACAGTAAAGAATTGTTGCCAAATTTGATTCCAATCATATTTACAAGCTTTAGTCCTCCAAGTTTTGATGTATATTTTATTTGGTCTCCACTTTATGTTTATTCATAATTTGTCCTTTAGTTCTCTTATTTGTAGCCCAAGTCCTTCAACTTTGGATTTTGTCCTCTTTAATCCTCTTATTTCTTCTTTCATTTGAATTTAGTTCTCTTTTATTTGTAATCCAAATCTTTCAACTTTTGGATATTTGCAAGTTGATCCCCATATCCAAGTCTCTGTACGCCTTCAGTCTTTTTTTACCTATTTTGCTTGATTTTTCTCCAATTCCATCCGATCTCAGGTTTTAACCTAAAACAATTAAATCAACATACAATTAAATAGAAAATTACTTAAGAGTACTTATAATCCACTTTTGATGGTCCAGATAAGTGTAAAACCATATTTATCAAACATCGTTACGAAAAAATTAAAACGACATCGATGTCATTATTTTACATATAGATCATTTTCTTTTTCTGCAAACAAACGAGTGAGATCAATCCACTTGATAACTTTTTTGGAACATTTGATTCGTAGCCAGAACGATATCAATCTCGTTATATATTAATTGAAACGACTTCAATGGAAACAACTTAAATATCGTTGTCATAGAACTAGAACGAATCTTTTTTTAGGTTGGACTATCGTTTCACACCCCGGTCGACTCGAGGCATCATTTCTTGGTATAAGCATTACTTTCAAGCAATAACCGACAAATCGATTCGAGTGACGTACCCGTATCTACTACCTTATAGGTTCTTGGTGATATCAACCATGTTTGAAGTTCTCCAGTAGGAATAAGATAACTCCGTTCATCTTTCCTTCGTCGTCCGAGTGGGATCAACCTACTTGATAACTTTTTTTGGACCTCTCAAGTTTGTCGGAGGCATGCCAAAGTCGTAAACGTTTGATTCGACTTTTTTTTAGTCGGAACGATATCAATCTCTTTATATATTTACTGAAACGACTTCAATGTAGTTATAGTGTATTTTGTATTGAAACGACTTAAATATCATTTTCATAGAACTAGAACGAACCTAATGTCATTTTTTGGGTTAGACTATCGTTTCGCACTCAAGTCAACTTGAAGCATCATTCTTTGGTATAAGCATTACTTTCAAGTGAGAACCGACGAATCGGTTCGAGGGACGTGCCCGTATCGACTACCTTAGAAGTTAATGGTGATATCAACCATGTTCGAAGTCCTCCGGTAGGAATAAGGTAACTTCATTCGTCTCTCCTTCGTCGGTATGTCAGAGGCATGATGAGTGACCATAGACGATCGATTAGACATTTTTAGTCGAAACGATATCAAACTTGTTATCAATTAACTGAAACGACAATGTACTTATAGCATATTTTGTATTAAAACAGACTTAAATATCGTTATTATTACTATAATGACGTCAATGTCATTTTGTCAAATCAATAAATGCACAAGTTAGATGTATTGGAACGACTTCAATGTCGTTATTTTTATCATAATGACTTGGATCTCGTTATGTCAAATCGATATATGTTTTGTAATATTGTTCAAATATTGATAAATAAAAAAAAAGAAATTATTTTTTTAAAAAATAATCCACATTAATTTAGCCTAGGCTAAGTGGTCGTTCACCCACTTGGTGAAAGCAGAAGCAGATTTACTTTTGCTTCTACTGGGCAAACACCTAGAACAAGGCTAGGTTAGCGCCCAAGCTTAATATGTACTATAATGACTTCAATGACGTTATTTGTATCATAATGACTTAAATATCGTTATGTCAAATTGATACATGCGTGACAAGTTATATATACTAGAATGACTTCAATGTCGTTATTTTTATCAAAACAACTTCAATGTCGTTATATAACAGGTTCAATGTCGTTATTGTTATCATAACGACTTCAAATGTCGTTATGTCAAATCAATACATGCGTGACAAGTTGTGTAATGAAACAACTTCAATGTTGTTATTTGGACATGTAACCACTTCAATATCGTTACTGATTCACATAAAATGATAAGATTTAACCAATAAAATTTATAAAATTAAGACAAAAAAAGATGCCAGAAACTGAAAAACCAACAAAAAAATACATCATCAGACCACAAGGCCTTTCCATGCTCGGACATTCAAATTACAACTACGTGATAAATTGTTCATCTAAATGTGTTGTAGAGTCAAAATTATATGAGTGACAGTCTAAAGTTCAAAGTGTAATGTTAACAGCTCTGCAACCAATTTCTTCCTTCACATCGGTATACAATCTAGACGAATTGCATTTACATTCATGTTTGCTTGTAAAAATTCAATATACTTCACGATGAATATCCCGAATTTAGATCTACAAATTAGTTGTGTAATTACGTTAAGTCTCCCAAAAAATAATGCAATATCAAACAAATATATTATCAATCTTACCCCTTTTTTGTTGAGGAACCTATTTCACCTTGATAAATCTGAACAACTCCGTGTTATAACTGTCATCACACTTCACATGTAATTTCATCAGCAAAACATATTAATACAGATTAACTAACTATCTAATTAGAACATACATTCAATACAACTATGTGTATACATAGGATTAGCTAAAATTCATAAATAAATATATGTTGATGAGTTGAATGGCTAAATCTTATTCTCAATAAATTTGGAGTCGGCAAACATTATATCATAGCATAACCACAAATAAGGTCGAGGATGCATACATAGTAGAGGCTGTGTAATAAACTGCCATACTCAAGTTTTGTGGAATTTGAAGGCATAAATATATGAATTTAGTTTGTGGGAAGCTAATTTTATTGGATATTTAGGTGTCAATATTTATATTTTCAGCTGGGGTCAAAGAGATGGAAACAAGTCTTATCATTACTGGACAAGAAACCAGCATATAAACTTTGATGTGCTTTTCATAATTTATAAATAAAAAATAGAACAAATAAAACCAAAGAAACATTGCTAATAAATTCAAATAATTTCACATTATAACTTTTCTTAATGAGCAATAATACAAAACCCCCAAAAAAAAAAAAAAAATCCGATCTTTTTAAAGAATATGGTCATTTTCCCTCACAAATAGCCAGTGGAAGCCATAAGGCACATCCTCCTTGGCAGCTTAACAACAGCCACAATATCAAGATTTGGGGACTTGCCATCCATAACCAAGAACATTTTTTTGGTGCTGGAATCTTTTTAAACTGAAATTGATGGATAATCAATTTAGTATGTTACCGTTGTTGTAAATTCATTTTAGTTTATTGAATCCAAGTGGCTTGATTTATGCTAATTCTTCAGGTAGAAAATGGAGAGATTTATTTTCTTGAACACAGTAGCTGAATGTGTTGTTGCTCAGTAGCAATTGTTTATACATCACACTTTTGCACAGCGGATCAGAAGCAATAAAACATGGGTAAAGCAAGAAACCAAGAAAAATAAGTTGCAAAAAAAGATACTCACCAAAATCTTATGTGGGATTCAGATCTCAAACTACGAAAATAGTTCAAGAAACTACAAATTACAGTTTATTGGAAATCATCGTTAAGAAGTGAATTTGTTTAGAAGAAAGTTGTGTTGTAGATTATTAGAATTGGAAAAAAGAGAGTGAATATGATTTCTTAATTGAACTCCTAATTGAACTAACACTATTTATTGTTAGCAGAAGCACAAGGTAGCAGTGGCAATGGATAAGAGAGAGTGGAGAAGATGGTGGATTTCAATTTCAAAATTGGAAGATTCGATTGTTTTGAGTTTAGAGGTAAAGGATATAAATGTCTTTTTACTTTTTATTAAATTTTTTATTTTTATTTTTTATTTTACTTTGGTCAAAGGCCTTTTGAACAAAACTATTGTGAAGAAATGCCATCTCGCCTCATTCTCCAATGATAAACCCGCTCCGAGAATAGATCCCACAAAATTTTCTCTTTTATCACGACTAGAGAGTTTTCTCCTCTACCGACCCAAAAATCATTACATACGATCTACCTTTATATTTCTCAATTTTCATCTCTTCAAATCATCTCCACAAATCCATCTCATTCTTCATTCTTCATTCTTTCTCCTCAAATCTATATCATTCTTTCTTCTTCATTTACTGAGTCTACGGTCGGATCCCATCACATGTAAAGCGGCATACTAGTTATCACGACCATAGGGAATTTTCTCCTCCACTGACCCAAAAATCATTACATATGTCTACCTTTATATTTCTCAATTTATCAATTTTCATCTCTTCAAATCATCTCCACAAATCCATCTCATTCTTCCTTCTTCATCTACTGAGTTTACGGTCGGATCCCACCGCCTGTAAAGCGGTATACTAGTTATTATCATTACGACCATATGGAGTTTCTTCTCTACTGGCCCCAAAAATACATATACGTCTGTCTTCATTCTTCATTGTCAAAATTGATATGTTCTTCAAATTTTTATCTTCTCAAATCAAATTCTCAAATCCATCTTCTTCTTCATCTGCTTATGGTCGAATCCTACCGTGAAAAAGCGATATATAGTAGTTTAATTTAATTTAATATTAATTAGTATAAGAAAAATAAGATGTTTATGGACAACGATTATCACAGTTCCGTTTCTTTTCGGGCATCTCGGAAGAATCAGTACCAGAATAGAAAAGACAATGAGGGTTAATTAAATATAATTTGGATTCTTTTAATGTTGCTGATTATTAGGTTAATTAAATTTAAAAAATGGTGAATGCAGATGGTGAAGGAGGGTTTTTAAATGGCATGAAGTTAAAGCAAGATCATACAGTGCAGATCATATGGAAAAGGGGTTTCATTCGATTATTTCTTGTTGCAGGCATTATTTGGATATTACTAATTCTATCTGTGTTCTTATTTCATATTTGGACTTGCTAATCTTCTGTTGCTTTCTTTTCACGTACTTCTTTTTCTTTTTTTTCTCATACTGCAGGGTTCCCTTTTATGGTTCTGATTTTCTTTTGAATATTGAAATTAATTTTTTTATAGTTTATGTTTTTGCCTTAATTGGCGAATGTTGAAATGGCGTGACCTAGAGAAAATAGTAGAAAATTGAGGTCTTTTTATAAAATGTGCATGTTGGCCTTTGCTGTTATGAATTTACTTGAAACTTTGTAAAAATTCATCTTTGTTTGCTGTTTTAAACCCTGATACGATGAATCATTTGTTCCTTGATCGATAAAATCGAGATTTTGCTTACATATATATATATATATATATATATATATATATATATATATATATATGTATATATATATATATATGTGTGTGTGTGTGTGTGTGTGTGTGTGTGTGTGTGTGTGTGTGTGTTGGTCCAACGAAGTAAAGAAGAATGCATGAACAATGTGTAATCACCGATGCTATCGGTTGGTTAAATTTGAAGTTAGTACAACCAAGAAAATGTATTCCTTGTATGTTGCAAGATTAATTTCCTTCTCCAACTCTCTCCCAACCCTTGGAAGCCAAAGCTTATCATGCATCCACGACCCATCCCTTCTTAAAAATGCAGGACTTAGTTTATGTAGAATTTTGATATAGGAAGTTGCAGGAGGCTTGCATTGGTTGAAATGAACTGATATATGCTGTTAGTGGTATCATTTCCTCCAACTAGCCAAATATTTTGTTTCTTACTAACAGGTAATAACTACTTTACTTCATTTTCTTTATTTGCTATTTGTAGCTCTTTGTAACAAAGACGGCAAGGTTTTTGTCATGCTAAACTCAATGGGACTTGTGAAACTTCAACATCATAAGACTAGAGATTTTTCTCTTTGACCATCATCATTGTTATAATTATCATTTTATCTTGATGAAGTGATCATACATTAAACTGTTTCGTTCTCGTTCACTATTAGGTTGTTCCGTCCCTATTGTTGCCCAATAAAATAGTTATTCCCACGAGAAAATCTCCTGAAAAAATAGTCCAAAATCTATCCTACATTATGTAGGACAATATCACAAGTAATGGATCTCAATCACCATCTCTACTTGGGGGTCATCAGACCTGGCAGCAAAGAGAGGAGAGCTTTAAAGTAAAACCAACCGTGAAGGTGATAAACTGCTTGTTACTTACATTATATGGTCTTTTGTTTTGATTATTTAGAATAAAACCTAAGGTTCAGTGTCATTTCTGCAGTTTGATCGTGGTAGAATTATTATAGAAGTTTTATGAAGAGCTTAAAAATTTATTGTGATTCACATGCATGAACTATTGAAATTGTTAACTGTAATGCATTGTGCTGTTGAGGTTTTGACATAAAACACAATGCATATATGTAGGTCAATTCAATGAAATATCCTATGTAGCTAGAATTGTTTTGATCTTGTTAAATGAGTATACATAAAGTTGAATTCAGAGATGTAGCATGATAAGTGCATTTTGTGCACTTATTAGGACCTTTAAACTAAGCTTTTATTCCGTCATTTTATTGAATTATTACTTAATTTTGTGTTTTAATCTTCATATTTCAGTTTTGGATCTGTTTAATAGCAATTGAAGAAGAATGGATGAAAAGAACAATAAATTGGAAGATATTACGAAAGAATGAGGATCCAATTACACTCAATTGAAAGTTGAAGGACCAAATTGGATGTTGTGAAAAGATGGAGGACGAAATCAAACGGAATGAAAAGTTTGAAGACTAAAATAATCAATACCCGAAGTTAAAGGACCAAATTGACTGATTGTAGAAACCTGGAGGATTAAAACGGCAGAACAGCAAAGTAGCAAGCTGGGCTAATGCTGGGCGAGTGCCCAGCAACCGCAAGAACAAACAGTGAGCAAAATGGGTCAATTGGGCGATCGCCCTGGAATGGCCTGGAAGATCGCCCAGGCTAACTTTTGGCCGCGGGAGAATTTTTTTCTTTTTTAGGTTCGACTCCGATTAGGTAACTTTTGACCCACGATTTTTAGGTCTTTTTGGTATCTTTTGGGGCACTATTAGGGTAGTATATATATGAGTTATTAACTCATAATATGTGGAGAGTTTTGGGAAAGAAAACATTACAAGAAACACAAAACGGAAGATCAAGATTCATCTCTCCAAAAACGAAGATCAAGATCAAGATCAAGATTTCTTCTCGCTCAAGATTTCTTCGTTTCCAGGTTATGAATTCCATAGTTTCTTCTTCCCTTTCTTCTCTAATTATTAGTATGTTATGCTAGTTTATTTTGTGCTAGGATTACGATGAAGCTTCTAATCTAAATTCTTCCATCTTAAGACTTGGTTTTTTACAATTTATTTTATTATAGTTTTGAATAATTAATTTTGATTTATATGAATCTACAATTATATGCGCAATAATTGTATGATTGTTGTGGTGTGTTTTACTATCGAAAAATCGAAAGCATGCTAGACGCTATTTTAATTATCTTAAAGTCCGATATGGGATAGAAATATACCGCTATGCTTTAGGTGATCTTTAATTATCCATATAAATTTAATGCTTTCATTTGTATTCGCATTCGTCATAGAGATATAGTCGAGTCATGCATATGAATAGGTTTAATTTTATTCGAAAGAAACTGTTAAACAATCTAGGGATATTGATCTTCATAACTGATGTATTTTGTCAAAACCAAGAATTAAGATAGAGGGATTAACAATTATAAGTGGATTCGGGATCCTAGTACTCTTCTTTCTCAATTTTAAAGTAATCTTCAATAATCTAATTTTTAGTTATTTGAAATATAATTAGTTTATTGTTTTTAGTTTAAATTCTAATTAGTTCTTAAACACCAAACTTCAAAAGTTCATTAGATTCGGTTAAGGTTAGTATAATTGAACTGAATTATCTAAATCTTCGTGGGAACGATACTTGGACTCATAATTCATTTTATTACTTGAGCGACCCATGCACTTGCGGAATTATTAAAGATATAAAATCGCTTACATAGCAATACTGAAAAAGAAGAAGAAACAATATCTTTGTAACTCTGTTGATTTGGATTTCAGAATAAGTAATCAGAAAGTTATGTTTTTAGAAGAACTCAAGTGCTTATGTCATTTCCATGGTGTTGTCTACCATTTTTTTCTCCATAGAGGTGGAAACTACTCGACGACAAAATGAATGATGCCAGCTATTCCTTTTTCCTTGTTTAACGACAAGAAATCTAATTTCACTGAGGTCAAAGATAGGTCTGGCTTGAGCATTATATATAAAAATAAAGCCAAGCGTTGTAAGTTGAGCCTCGGAGATCTCATCCATAGGTTCAAGTGTATAATTTCAAGTTTGGAATTAAGGACTGGAAGCAATTGAGAACAAAGTATATTTCCAAGTGAAATGGAATGCAAAGTGAAGGAAATCAAGAAGCAATATGGTAATTCCAGTTTTTACACATACTAAGGAATTTAATTAGTTTTAACAGATTGCCTTTTGCCATAAGCATAACTCTAGAAGTTATGCATCAACCACCAAGTACATGATTGGTATGCATTATTAGATCATATTAGATCACATTTTGTCTTTGTTTTCTTGTTTAAAACTATCAAATCTAATCTATTTTACCAAACATGCCATAAAAGTGAACTGTTAGAATTGAATCATAACATCAGGTGAACTGTGGTTTCATGCAAGGTGGTGGTGCAGAAATGACTACAAAAGACATCAAATATGTGAAGAAATGTCGATTTTTTGTTGCATCTGGCATTTTTTACGGTTATGATACGCCTCATCACCATTAGTAAACATTCAGAGAGTCTATTCTGTTTTCTTATGGTGGTCGATGAAGTGTCTCTTGACTTCATAAAAAAAAATGTAACAGTCAGAGAGGATGATGATGGAGGGCAATGGGTGGGTATCTGGCATCTTATGCTGATTAAGCATCAACCTTATGATGAACCTAGAAGGAATGGGAAGGTTCCGAAAATATTAACTCACAGATTATTCCTCAAGCCCAGTACAGCATCTGGATTGATGGTAATATGGAGCTTATAGTTGAACCATTGCTTATGCTGGAAAGGCACGATATTTCTTCATCGTGAATTTTTATCCAAAGAGTCTTAATGTGTAGGATTGCGGAAATATTTAAGCTGACATGAAGTTAGGGAATCTGCTGACTTCACTGCAATGGTCAAAATTATTGGATTAATTGTATGCTGACATTCATATCAATAATTCAATAATTTCTTAGTTAGGATGACTAGATACAAGGGTTTCATATTAAATGTCTGGATGTAACTTTTTCTGTACTCTTCAACTGGGCAGTAGAATTTCGGGAGAAAGATTATCCAATTGAGTGAAGTCCTTTAATTAATACATCAATGTGCAAAATGTGTGTGTATGAGTGTAACTTCAAGTGGTTTACTTCTTTTCACTTGCAGATATTTATGGCGCGGGAAGCACACCTTTGCCATTGCACAGCATAAACATCACCGCAGTGTATATGAAGAGGCTGATGCAAACAAACATAGAAAACGATATGCTCGGCCTCTGATAGATCTACGCATGAAAATATACCGTTTTGAGGGAATATGGAGCCATGGAATCCAAATAAAGGCAATATTAGTGATAAGATAAGAGACTTTACAATATATGTAAATCATTGCACTAAATAATTGTGTTTTCTGTTTCGTCTCTTGTTTAATAACAGCATTTCTTTAAATGCAGACGTGCCTGAAGGAGCTATTATCATACGTGAACATACGGCATTGAACAATTTGTTTAGTTGCTTATGGTTCAATGAGGTTAACCTCTTCACGCCAAGAGATCAACTAAGCTTTGGATATGTCGTTTACAGGTTAGGAGGTCTTTTCAAATTTTTTGTGTTTCAAAATTGTGAATACTACTCCATCTTCATTTTGCACCCGCACACTCGCGAGCATTCATCTAAAGTAGAATGGGTAAAATCTTTAGACGAATTTAAGAAAAACACGGAGTTGAAAGAAACTAGAGGAGGATTAGGCTTGTGGACTCCATATCCGGGTAACCTTGATCTTGCTGTATTACCACCTGTAGCCAGAACATCTAAACCTGGATGATATTGAATCCATATTTTTGTATTTCAATATTGAATTCCATTGTATTATTATATTTCATTTATGCGTCGTGAAGTAATACAAATCCTTTACGATGTCATTCATTATCTCATACAGAGAACTCCGTTTAAAGTTATTAAAATGCAATCCCTAGTCTTCTATTTATTAAGAGGGAAAAGCAGATCACTTGCTTTTACTCCTTGGACTTGAGTAGTTGAGGTGTTGAATAACTGATTTATTTTTACCAGCAATTTGAATATATTCCCGTCTCTTTTTCTTTTTTTAATTCACAATTAGATTTGTGTCACCCCCTTGATCTTCTGTGCATGTAATCAACACTTAAGTATGCTAATTGCTGCACAAGAAAGAAGTGCATGTTTTAATTAGCAGTATTTAATTGTACTAGACAGTACAATGTATAAAAATTTAGCTTTTTTTCGTAATTTTGTTAAGCTTTGTCTAATCTACTTTATTAAATATACGTCTAAGATTGTTTCTTGCTACTTTTGGGTTTAAGATTCGAACATATGTTAAAACAAGACTTTTCTGCTGTAATTTAAGTTTATTTTAACGAACTTCATCATCTATGCATATAGACCGGTCTTGTGTATTCAGGTTAAAAGAAAGAGGACATTAGATGAGATCACTCTTAGATTTGTAGATAATGTCCATGTTACGGGAGATCATCATCTCTAATAATAATAATTACACTTCCAACATGAAGAAAGGGCACACTTAAATAGTAGATGAAAAGAAGTGTCAAGGGAGAAATTTCATATTTAACAAAGTTAACGTTTATCTCTAATCACCAGACATTCCAAATTCACGATATTGGCATGTTAGGTAAAATAAACGGTATTGTATCATACACTAATGAGAGAAAAAACGAAGTTAAAATTTTGTACATCTATTTATGTCCAAATGCATACTATGCTCTAATTGTTGTTTAATTTCATAATCAGCACATTTGAGCATAAAAGATTCCTTAATAACAGTTCTTTTTTCATTGAAAATCTAAAAATCTCAAAAGTGGCAGTATTTCAATATTTCAGAATACTCAAATTATGCACTTTTATCAATGATGTGCTTATTTGCATATAAAGTGCGTTCCTATGACAAACAGAACATATATATATATATATATGTCCAATTATTTTTTAACATAATAATACAGAACAAGCCAGAGACATTAAAACAGCACTGAACAAAAGGTTCCAAAAAAGTCCCTTGCACCCTAATACCGCTACCAGAGTAGATTGACATAATATAATTTAAAAGAATACACTATCCAACTGGTTTCATCGAAAGAATATCAATGTCTTCAACTTCTGGAATGCCTTGGCTTCTCTAGGGTTCATCGAGAACTCGCCTTTTATTATTGAACCAGGTAAAGAAAATACACAAACTAAGAAAATGCACGTTGAAGGACATATTGCGCAGTGCATGCCAAGGCAATCAAACACAAGAATGCAGTTGAAAGATCGTCCCTTCACATTAATTAGATGCTTCCCGGCTGTAGTACTGGTCGAGTGTCTTAGCTGGAATACGATGGAGGAGTTCCCGCGGGAAGATCCGGAGCAGTGTCCATGCCAAATCAAGTGACTGGAAGATGTTGCGGGTGTCATAGGCCCCTTGGGCAACAAATTTCCTCTCAAATTTGTCAAGGAACTCCAGATATAGCTGTTAATTCAAGTGGAGACATATTAGTTATTGTAATTATTTCTTTGAATTAGAATGGAATTGACAAATTAATTCTATAACTGACAAGATCCTCCGAGGAAAGTGCTTCTTCTCCGACCACAGCTTTCATTGCCTGGACATCTTTTCCAATTGCATAATTTGCATATAGCTGGAAAATCAAAATGAAAATAAGTAAATACACTGTATACATGTGGTGAATGCAATTGGAATCAAATGGATTAAAACTAATAATGGGTGAAAGGGAGGGGGGATCTAATTGATCTGTATCATGATGAATAGCCAATCTAACCTGGTTAGACACATCGGAATGATCCCTGCGTGTCATGCCCTCACCAATGGCACTCTATAATAAAATTGAACAGATGCAATTTACTACAATATCCAGATTATTCTTTATTGCATTCAGATAAGAAGTCAAACCAATCAAATCAAGCAAAGCCGCCACGTAATTACCTTCATCAATCGAGACAAAGATGGCAGCACATTGATTGGAGGGTATATCTGTGCAGTTCAGACAGAAAACTTTGCGTTCAGGCAAATTTGTACTCAACACAATCCAAAAGAAAATTATGTTTTTAACTATCAAAGAGAAAGAACGCTGCAGACGAATATCATATATTTAACAATATATCCATCGTTGTAATTTAAATTGTTAAGAGCTATCTTTGCGGATGTTTTGGAGGTGAAGTCCAACCCGTGGATGTGTTACTTGGCAATCCATGGGACTTTTCATGTTTATTTAGACAATATACCTTCCTGGCAAATCATTCACAATTTATTTGCATGACCTGCTACCACAATGTTCTTCACCATATATCATAAGAATCATCAAATATGTTAATGACACTAGAAGCGTCTAAAAATTTTCAAACAACACATTTGACCTAATGGTTCGAGGAGATAGTACAGATTATGTCAAACAACTCCAAAACTACTTTATGTTTCATCTAAACATCTTTACCTGCCGATTGTGAAGCTGTCTGTCAATATATATCTGTCCTTCTGTGATATAACCTGTAAGATCTGGAGTTGGATGTGTAATATCTGACAATAACAAAGAAAAGCAGAATCAGACTTATTCACGAATTTGGCCTAAGAAGGGACAAGCAAATGCTGGGTAGTGAATGCGAATAAGTAAATACCATCATTGGGCATGGTCAAGATAGGAATTTGTGTTATAGAGCCCTTTCGCCCTTCAATACGCCCAGCTCGCTCATAGATTGTAGCCAAGTCGGTGTACATATAACCAGGATACCCACGCCTTCCAGGCACTTCCTCTCGGGCAGCAGACACCTATATTGAAAATCCATTCTTCGTATGTTACCAACGGTTTGAAGAAAGTACTTGAAAAGATTCACCAAAAACTCAACGGAGATAATTACTCGTAGCAAGAGATAGTTTCGTTTAACACCTATAAATGTACTTTTCTTTTGGTTCTGATATTTGTTAGAGATGAACCCTAAATTGATATTACAGGGAAAGCATAATATTCCAAGCAAATGTTACCTCACGCAGAGCATCAGCATAAGAACTCATATCTGTCAATATGACCAGAACATGCTTCCCACATTCATATGCCAAATATTCTGCAGTTGTCAGAGCAATACGAGGAGTAATGATACGTTCTATCGTTGGGTCATTGGCCTACGTAAAAAGTGTTCAGAACAAATGAAAATGTTAGCCCCTCCACCCAATATTCATGTTAAAAGAAACAAGTCACTATGCAGAGCCAAATAACATCAATACATAATTACCAGGTTAAGGAAAAGGGTCACTCTCTCCATGGATCCGTTTTCCTCAAAATCACGTTTGAAGAACTGAGCTGTCTCCATGTTAACTCCCATAGCCGCAAAAACAATGGCAAAATTGTCATCTTCCTCCTCCTGTAGCATTAAGATGGGCAACATGAGAATCATTTCTAGATAGATTCAATCACCTGAATATATCAAACATAATAAACTCTGCTTCAGAAAACCTTGTAGTCACATATTAGAGGTAAGAGAACTGTTTGGTTGCTGGGAGCATAAATCACACTACAATTCATAGAACCATCCCACCCGAACTATATATATGGAGAAGATGCTGGTTTATAGGAAACTCCTGAAACTTTCAAGTAAATATATAAAGTTGATACGGCCAAATCAATGCTTAACTAATAAGATAAGATACTATAGTTTATTTTACAATAATAGGCCTGAAAATATGTTCTTCGAGCAAGAAAGAGAAACACTTCCAACAATTTTAAATTAATTCCTCGGCAAATTATGAAAATACCATATAGAACTTGAAGAAGAGATAAGACTAACCCAAAGTAGCGGTACTCATGGTTCTACTGTGTTACTAAACATCAAAATTAAAACATAGGTTTTGTTTGCAAGGACGGGAAAGTGGAAACAAAGCAACAAACAATTTCCACCCTCTTTTCCATCTTTTGGAGGGAAAGCTAATCTTCCTCCCATTTTTGTTTGATGGATGGAAAATATGATGGAAACAACATTTTTAGGCATTTCAATGTTTATATATGTTTAGGACTTGCCACATCTCATTTAGAAGAAAAAAAATAGAAATTCACTTTTCGCCTCCTTACTCATTTTTCCTCCTTGTGTTCTTTCCACGCAATCTGCGTCCTACCAAACACTCATTTAAAGTGAAAAGGCAACAGTTATGATGATTGATGGGAATTGTTTAAGTATGCATATAATATATATACTCCAGCTTAGCCAAATAGCATATAGAGAATGTAAATTTGTTAGCATTTTAGAATCATAACATTTATCATGGTGAGCAATATACCCCAAGAAGATTATCAGATTTCTCCAAACGCTTCACCAAACCAGCCTGACGACAGATCTGAGCAGCTATTTCATTATGGGGAAGACCAGCAGCAGAAAAAAGCGGAATTTTCTGTCCTCGAGCAATTGAATTCATGACATCAATTGTTGAAATTCCTGTCTGGATCATTTCTTCAGGATAGGTTCTCTCGCTAGGATTAATAGAACTACCTGAAGCAAACAAGTTATAAGCAACATCACATGTGGACAAGTAATGCATATAAACGAAGATATAAGTTTGATTCTAGCAATACTTGCCAGAAATATCCAAGTAAGCCTCAGGCAAAATTGGAGGACCGTTGTCAATGGGTTTTCCAGAACCATTAAATATGCGACCAAGCATATCCAATGAGACGGGTGTTTTTAGAACCTGTTAGAAAGTAGAACAAATGCTTTAAGAAAATACAAAAGACAATAAGGAAAATTCAATGATTTCAACAAATGTAGATAACTCTAAATTGGCAGCAGAAGACATCATAGCAGAGACCCAAATATAAATAGGTTCGGTAAAAGCATAAACAAAAATCCACTTGCTAGAAAATGTCTATGAAAACTCATAGACCACAGACACCAATATTGCAATTTGAGTTGATCCTACCTTATTCAGACGAATTTCAAAGGATTAATAATCAAACATCCTGAATGGCTGAAAATAGTATATAAATGTTGTATTTTTTATTCTTTCAAAGAGTTAGAACCCAGCTGAGAAAGGAATATTTGTAGGAAGAATGAAAAAAGTAGACAAGAGGAAACATGCAAGTGCCAAAATGAAACACTCATGCAGAGAACATATATACTTCGAAGTATGAATCCAATGCATTTGATTCTTTCAAAGAGGCAGAATCCAACAGACAAGGCAATATTAGTAGGAAGAAAAAGATAAAAGTGGACGAGGAAACATTTAAGTGCCAAAATGAAGCACACATGCAGACAGCATATGTATTTACACATATAAATCAATATAGGAAAAAATAGATAAAGGTGTCAGAAAAATGAATAACACAAGTATAATTGAGGAAGGTAGATAAATACTGAAATCTAGATAAATCAGTGTATGGATACGTGTTTATTCTTAAATTTGCATGTATTTAAAGCCATGTTGCTTGATTATGATAAAATGCTGCCATGATCCATTTTTTGCGGCATGCTTTAACTGTCTATTGATAATTGCTACCATATTTAATGGTGACAGATATTACTAAAATTCCACAATGTTTGAAGTGCAGATAAGTATAATTTCAATAGCTAAAATGCATACTGTAGTTGCAAGGACATTCTCTATGATTTCAGTTTACATCGTTACAGCGCTAGAAGTAATTACATCACAACTATTTGACTGAAAGAACTGGACAAAGGTAAAAAGTAAAGTAAATAATAAGTAACTATCCTCACTAGAGTTAAGCAACTATTAATCCCACACTAAATTCAAGGTCCAAAAACGGGACAGAGTGCTAGGGGTGTTTCAGAAAAACATGACATGAAAATATGTCTTCATTATGTTTGTTTTTTTTTTTTTTTTGGGGGGGGGGGGGGGGGGGGGGGGGGTCATGAATCATGGGGCCATGTGATAGAAAACAGTATCTTGAAAGCAATTTGGGTAATGGTAGACTAGCCTCAATACATTCCACTCAATGTGAGGTGCACCTAACCCAACTACCCACTCATCAATCACGGTGCTCAAATGACTTCCACTGATAGATCCCCTACTATATTGGAATTAGGCGCACATCTCTTTACTTTTCAGCTACATTTGACACAACACATCAAAACATCAATCTATTTCCAGCACTTTTCACATTTTCTGGAAACATTCTCAAAACAGGGAAGCCAAACACATTTTCTCTTTTCCATAATGTGAGCCCAAAAGTTAAAAACAATAACATAGATTAGGGGAATGCTCCCAAACAGGGATTTTTTGTCATGCATGAAATTCTTTAAGATTCAAAAACCAAAACCAAAAAAACAAAAATCACACTTCATCACATACAAGAAATGGGGAAAAACAATAAAGAAAAATTGGAGTCATTTCTCTTTTCTTGTTTATGTATTTATCTTTTGGGGGGATATATGGAGTATTCAGGGGAATAAAAAAAATTTTGAACCATGATTTTTAGTAACTAATGCCGAGGAAATCAACAGCAGGATTCTATACGAAAAAGAAAGGAGAGGAGGAGCAACACCGTACCTCCCCGGTAAACTGGACAGTTGTATACTTGTTATCAATTCCAGATGTTCCTTCGAAAACCTGATCATGAGAACAAGGGAACCAAAAATCAGCTCTTGTCATGAAGAATGCTGAAGGTTTGGAGTTAATAGAATTTAGATTTAAGATACACGTCACTCAAAAAATTCAAGGAAAAAGGATCTTAAGAAGGCCTCAACAGAATCCCTTCTTAATGACACATTGACAACTAAAGGAGTTACGGACAAAAACAATAATCTGACAACCACTGTCAAGGAAGAAATCCAGATCTGGCGAGCAAACTCAGTCTAAACTCACTTACAATGATTGTGAGGTTAACATAATGAAATGCACCGATACAAATTATAAATCTGTAAGGGATGCCAAAGATGATCACCTGAACAACTGCTTTCTCCCCATCAACTTCGAGGACTTGTCCACGTCGTGTTGTTCCATCTCCTAAGCGAATATTAACAATTTCTTGATACTTGGGTCCCTGAAATAATTCCACAGAAAACATATCTAATCAGGTTCCCAGTTATGTAAATAGATATCCATGTAGGCACATATTATATGCATAAAAGTACATGTAATGACAATGCTTAGAGAACAAATGCAGAACAGGGAGCAATATTCACCTTAACTTTTTCAAGGATAACTAGTGGTCCAGCAACTCCAGAAACAGTTCTGTACTCTGGAATAAAAGCGCATAGAAGTGTGCATCAATAATATGTATGTTGAAAATATATGAGATGATATTCAGAAAAAAAATATATATTATATATACACCAAGTACTCAAAAGCTCGACTAAACAGGATAACGACACAAAACATATCTTTCAGATCAACCACTCAACTCGTAAACATATT
This sequence comes from Forsythia viridissima, assembly GCA_030279155.1. Classification (NCBI taxonomy): domain Eukaryota; kingdom Viridiplantae; phylum Streptophyta; class Magnoliopsida; order Lamiales; family Oleaceae; genus Forsythia; species Forsythia viridissima. The sequence continues at coordinate 21,077,503 of CM059045.1, read as the reverse complement.
TCACTCTTAGGGGATGTAAAGGAAACTAAACTCCATCATTTTCAGTGCACAGAGATCCCCCCAATTCATATAGAGTCACAGTATTATGGAGTCCTTGAAAACTTAAGTACAAGAACTGATACTAAGAAAGACCTTACTAGAAGTTCTACAGCAGAGAAGAAATCTCGGGGAGAAAGCAAGCTTTAAAAAGTATTGACATATCGACATCAAGATTTCCCCCCTTGAAAAGAAGAACAATTGATTTACAAATCCGGCTGAGCTCTGATGCTTATTGTATACTAAGTACTAGAAAACAGCTGGACTAGGGCCTTTTGTAAAAAGCTGACAACTAAAAACTGTGAAAAAATATTCTACTGAAATCCAACATCTGCAATTTTTCTTTCTATTTTTCCATATTGAACTTCTAAATGCTATAATTGTCGCATTGATTATCTTCATACACTTGTAGCTAGCAGTAATTGGCAAACACGATATTCATAAAGCTATCTTGGTAAAGCACACTAACATTTACAGTAGCTGCAGGTAAGATAAAACATTACAATCAATACAATTGAGCGATGATAAAAATGACTGTAACTAATATACGACACGATGGACATAGTTCAAAGATTTCTATCTATGGCAAGTGATGATACGTGAATGTTCTTTATATGGTATGAAATATGTGCAACATGCAAATTGGTCAATCAAATGCAGTTTTTTCTTGCTATACAAAGAAACATATGTATAATTTGGCAACCATGCATTGCATATTTTTCCTTTGAATATAAATTTGTAAAGATACAAAATAGTCATTTTTTGTATGCTTATTTTGACATAAGCTACCAACTATGCCATCAAATGAACTGATATTGCCATAATTATAAATACATATATTTCCTTAGCATTAAAAATGAAAAGCTATATAATAATCATTTTTCTGTTTGCTAATTTTTTACATTAGCTACCTACTAAAATTAGAATTGATGCTATAATATATGCCATCATTATCGTTTATGTTCTATATGGATGCCATGTGCTCTCTGAAAGAGTACTTATTTAATTTTGGGGCATATCAAAATCAATCATAGGCAATAGCTTTGACAATCGAAACCTAATCTACAATCCAACAAAGTATTTCATCATCTCAGTTCCCTAAAATTCAAATCATAAAGCTCAAAGACCAGCATATATCAGGTGTCAAACCAAACATAATTAATCACAATACAAGTCTACATACTAGTACTTGTGTATAAGCACAGACATACCCATTCCAATCTCCAGAGTTCCCTCCTCCATGTCGACATTGTTTTGTGCCACACCCATATTTCACCTAAACAATCAATGAAAGACACAATAAAGTTAAAATTACATTACTGACGCCGACTTCCAGATCAATGTAAATCTCCAACAAAATTGGAATAGCCAATTGCACTTCGTCCTACTCCTAAATCACTTAGTAATACATCCATATATGCATAAATACATACAAAACCTAACTCGTAATCATGCACAACCATCAAAACAACTATAATAGTCAACAAGTTCAACTCTATACGGTTCCAGTGAATTCAGAAGATGCATACAGAAATACATACATATAAGTGCGTGGGAATCTAAGAACAGGAAATTTTGAGAAATTGAAAAGTCGAAAACGGATCTGAAAAGTTACTTTTTTTTTGTTCTTCTTTCCAGTTCCAGAGAGAGAGAGAGAGAGAGAGAGGGGGGGGGGGGGGGGGGGGGGACGATGTGGAGTAAGTGATGGAACGATGAAACGAACTGAGATCTGATGGTGGAGATAAAAAATAATTAATTTGTTTAATTTATTATAGTTTATAGCTTATAATTTGTTTACATCTGTATCATGTTCATATGGCTGATTATGATGATATTTTATAATTTTATTTCAGGATTAATTACGTATTACAGTTAGAGCATCTCCAATAGACTCTCTATTTATAAAGAGCATATTTGGCATTTTAAAGAACATCTATAAATTTAGAAAGTAAAATTTTTTAAGTGCTCCAACAATCTCTTTATCTTTAACACTTTATTTCACATCTTCCAATAAATATTTATTATCTTTTCATATATTTTCTTTTAACATGCCTCTCTCCTAATTATTATATGATTTTATTCTATTTATTCTATTTTATTTTGTATACACTATTTAATTCAATCATTATTTGAAGTATTGGAAATTGAAACTGTTTGAATGAATTTAATTATAAAGAGTGGGTTTGGCTCTCCATTATTTGGAGTATTGGAAATTGAAACTGTTTGAATGAATTTAATTATAAAGAGTGGGTTTGGCTCTCCAAATGTGGAGAGCCAAACCCATTCTCTATTTTGAAAAGTTAATTTAGAGAGTCCGTTGAACTATAATTTTTAAGTTTGATTCTTTAAAATAGAGAGAATCTTATGTTTAAAGAGTCTATTGGAGATGCTCTTATATAGGTTGATTCCATTTTTGGTCACTCAACTTTCATGAAAATCTCAGTTAGGTCACTATCGTCTTTTCTATGCAATCAAAATAATGAAATTCAATTTATCTTAATTCTCATTATTCTAATGAACATATGATTGTACTAAAACATTAAATCATAACGAATCGGTAACATGTATTAATTAACCATTCCAAGTGTATGCTATCAAAAGTTTAGAAAATAAAAGACAAACCTTTTAAAATTGTGTTACTCGATGTGATTTCTATTGACAACTTCAATACCCTTCCTTACGCTTAAAATAGTTTTTTTTTCCTTGTTTTCTTGTTCGCCTCTCCATACATGACATCTAGATGTGTTAATTGGTAGATATTAGCGAGTTGTTAAAATTTAACGTTTACGTAGAAATACAATGTTAATTTTATTAATAGTAAAAGAGTGATTATTTTGGAAATTAAATTGAAGTTTAAAAATTTGATTGCACTAAATTGAATGTGAGTGATCAAATTGAAATTTCTACAAAAGTTGAGAGATTTATGAAATTAACCCTACAATTAAAGGGACAGGTAATGAAGTGAAGAATGTGACTTTATGTGAATTAATATTAATCAATAATGGTTAATTTTTATGCTTTAACCAAAATGAACTAAAATTTATAGTTTATATTTACAAACTCAAGTAATTGGACCCTAAAATCGTTGCGCAATTCACCCCTGATGTCCAATTCCGTCAGTTCTAACTGTTAAATTATCGCGTGATTTACAACTATTAAAAATGCCCAATAGCATTATCGTCAGAACAACAAAGAAAAATCAGAAAAGTGCTACTCTTCAAACCTTTGAAGAAGAAGTAGGAGGAAAGCTTTTTCTATCATAAAGATGGTGATTATTACTAATATTGTTGTTATTATTAATATTATGATGCTAATTGTGACTATGACGATTGTTGTGAGGGCTATAGTGGTGGTGGTTGGAGATGAACTTTGACATCAGCAGTCTCACACAACTATCGGTAGTGGTTGATATAGTGGCTATGGTGGTGGTGGTGGTGGTGGTGATTGTTGTTGATGTCTCTTTTCTCTCTCAATTTCTTGATCTTGATATTTCATTACTGTCTCTTAACCTAATAGACTCTCCACACCGCCACCGCCTGCACTATCACCCTGCCGTAACCAAAAAGGAAACAAACAAAACAAAATCGCCTGAAACCCAAAAATTATTGTTTCAACAATTTCATCTTCCAAAATCTCTACTCATCATCCATTCCATAAATATAGGAAAAATAATAGAAGCATTAATTCATCTTCCTAAAATCTCTAATCTTTGATTCCAAATCTGAACTTTGTTTCTTTTTTCCCCAAATTTCAGTTTTCATTATTCAAACTTTCATTGCAGAATGAGTTTGTGGTAAATGGTTTCGATATGTATTTATAATTATATATATGTGCACTAAATTGTGGCTATGTGAACTTGGTTTCTAGCCCTTGGATTTGTCATTCGATGCTAGATGCAAACTAAGATTTTTGGGGATGCAATTGGTGGCGAATGGTGGTTGAGGCAATGGGTGGAAGAGAAAAATTCTGCCAAACCCTTGAAACAATTATCCTCTACCATAAAATTTGGTGCCTTTTTTAATTAAGTTGGGGAGTAGCAGTGAATTGTGGTGGCAATTTGGATGGATGAAGAAGGTTAGATGAATAGAGTTTTGGCAGCAACTGGGGTAAAGTGGGTGGTGGCCACTGTTCTATAAAGCTCGTCTAGTCACGTCTCATGCCTCACATCTCACCCTCACCCCGCTTTTGTATTGTCTTCGCCTAGGCTTCGCTTAAGCCCGAAAAGCTTAAAACTCGGCCTCCACTCCTAGTTACGCTTTACACTTTTTAGAACATTGGTGGTGGCACAATAGTGGCGCGTGTTTGTGATCTGGTGGAGTAGGATGGAGGGTGTTTGGGAAGACGACTGATTTTACTTTAAAAGTTAAAACATTGTTCTGACGATGACGTCTTTGGACATTTTTAACAGGTATATGTGAAATGAGCAACGTTTGATGGATTTGAGGGTCCAGTTGCCAAAATTGAAACGATATGAATAAATTTCACAATGGAGACAAATGATAAGAATGTTTTGTGCTAATTATCCTAAAAATATTTGAATCAAACTAAATTAGAATGAATCGCCCATGGTCCAATTCGATTCCATAATTTCATTAATAATGATGAAATCAACAATTGGCCACCAAACTTTAACCAAGTTACTATTTTATAACCCAACTTTGAAATGTATCTCAATACCCACTTTTCTTTCTACTATGTTACCCATCCACCACCCATTAACCAACCTGTGCCAACTCGTAACGAAGAATCCGACCTAACATATGGTTTTTTGATGTGACGGGCTGACGGTGTGAACTCTGGCGAATTCAGCAAAATAGCACATCTCAAATGTGTCTTTCCTCTTCCAAAATTGAAGCACAACCCAATCTTCTTCCTCCAAAGGGAGTGTTTGGGTGATATATTTTTTATAACTTGTTGAGATTTAACACTGTTAACATGCTACATCAAAATTTCACTTGCCACGTGGGACGTCCCATTTGGGTGATAGATGGGTAACATAATGGAAAGAAGAATAGACATTGAGATATCTTTCAAAGTTGGGTGGTTAAGTAGTAACCTTATTAAAGTTCGATGGCCAATGATTGATTTTACCCTCATTAATAATCAATTAGCCCGTTTCTTTTCCAAATATAACTGAGTCGGATCATACGCTCTACGTGTATTGTACAACTTGGTAGAAAATCCCTTTTTTAGTTCCTTGGTCTAGTTAAATTGAATGTAGCAAATTATCAATATTAATTTACAGATGTATTATTATTGTTATAAACTATAATATTTATTAACGAAAAAAGCATTGACCAAATAATAATTACTTATGGTCCTTTTTTTTCAAACTATTTACAGTTTTGAAAAACACTAAAAACTTGTTTATATTATGAAATTAGAGAAATAAGGTAGAAGAATAAAAGAGATGTGAAAATAAATTGTGTATTTTATTATAACTATGGACCTATATTTATAGAATTCTAAAGTAGGTTGCAAAAAGATTTGGATACAATCAAACAATACTTATCTAAATATATTGATAAGATTAAATATCATGGTTGATAGCCCAAGAATAACTAACCAAGAGGGGGGTGAATTGGTTTTCTCAAACTTTTTCGAAAAATAATCTCAAAATATGATATTTAATAAATAAAAATTAATCCACAAAAATATAAGCACAATATAAGTAAATAAAAAGGAAGAGAGAGTGTAAACGATATTTTTATGGAGGTTCGATCCAACCAATGATCTACGTATCCCGTTACCAAGCTCTCCAACACGAGCACGACATTTCCACTATTTTGATTGACTTATGGTACAATCCAAACCCTTACAATGTATCTAGTGACTTACGAACAAGGAGCATCGATCCTTATACAATATTGAACTTTCAAGGGACATCAATATGACCCAAAAATATAAAGAGATTGATTTGAGTATTTCTCTCTTGATGAATGATAAGTACAAGTTTAGTTCTAAGAAAGACTAACACTTTAATGAATAACAATAGATAATAAAAACTCAAGTGTTAGAAGAAAACTTTGTTGAGAATGATGAATCAAAAGTTTGATTTGATTAAACAAAGTTTTTCAATGAATGATATTGAATATATAAATGCAATAAAACTTTAAATAAAGTTTATCAATATGATTCTCTCTATAAATGCTCATCTAAGTGATGTTGAATGATAATAAATAAAGTGGTATTTATAGAGATTAATTTTTGTCATTTTTTGTTGAAACGGATGACCAAACGGATGGTCAGATGGTCAGAACTAGCCGTTGGAACTGCAAAAAATCAGAACAAACACTTTTTGGAAAATGACAGCCAGACGGACAACTAGTTCATTAAACGGACGACAGGTTCATCAAACAGTCGACCGATTCGCTCCAAACGGATGACCATTTCCACATATTGAAAAATTACTTTGTGACTTTGATAAAAATATTTTTATGCAAGTGATATTAACATAGGTTTTGTGCATAAAATTGTTTTTGAACTTTTATTCATTTAATTGCTAAAAATCAAAGAGTTAATACCTTTACAATTTTATCTAGAAATCTAGTATTCGATCTTGATCTTCAAATCTTGAATTTTGGATCTTGAGATACTTGAACTCTTATATTGATTTGAATTGACATTGCATGTGAGTTCGATTTGTAGCGCTTTGAATATTACTTGAAAATAGATAATTAGTAAACATAACGAATTTGTTTGTTATAAACAAAATATTAAAATTTAAAGTTAATCATATGTCAACACTGATAACTCTAAATAGTCATCAATGATTATCCCATAATTTTATAACGTTCCTCCTTTGATGATTATTTCTACAATAACTGTCTCGCTAAAAAATTTGTTTGATAAAAACTTAGTAGGACAAAATATCAAACGAAAAGAAAAAAGAGTACAGTAATTGTTAAAGTTTTTGAGTATTAAGAAAATGCTGCCTCATTAAAACCTTGCCAGAAAAATTCAGTGGGACAAAACCTAGACTAAGGAAAAAGAGTACAGCTACTCTCCTAATATTAATCATCGAAGATCTTTGAGTCGACATATCCCAATCTCGTGCACCAATTTCTTGAATGCAGATGTCGACAATGCTTTTGTGAATAAGTCAGCCAAATTGTCACTTGAGCGAATTTGTTGAACATCGAGGTCAACATTCTTCTGAAGCTCGTGTGTATAGAAGAAATTTGGAGAAATATGCTTTGTCATGCCTCCTTTGATGTAGCCTCGTTTGAGTTGTGCAATATAAGTTGCATTGTCTTCATACAATATTGTTGGACTATTCTTTGTTGAAGGTAATCCGCATGATGCTTGGATATGATGTGTCATGTTTCTCAACCATACACATTCTCGACTTGCTTCGTGCATTGCAATAATTTCAAAATGATTTGAAGATGTTGCTGTCAATATTTGCTTCACAGATCTCCATGATATAGTTTTCTTCCACGTGTAAACACATATTCTGTTTGTGATTTAGCTTTATATGGATCGGAGAGATAACACACATCTACATATCCCACTAAAGACGATCCTAATTTTCGTGAATAAAATAATCTTATGTCAACAATACTTTTTAGGTAACGAAAAATGTGTTTAACACCATTCCAATATTTTTGAGTGGGTGCGAGCTATATCTTGTAAGGAGATTTACAAAAAAAGTTATGTCCGTTCAAGTGCAATTTGCAAGATACATTAATGCACCAATTGTACTTAAGTATGGTATTTCAGGCACAAGAGTTATTTTCTCATCTTCAAGTGGGCGAAATGGATCTTTTTTCACTTCAAGTGATCGAACGACTATAGGCGATGTCAATAGATGTGATTTATCTATAAAAAAACACTTTAAGACTTTTTCTGTATAAAAAGATTGATGAACAAAAATAAATCACCCGTTAAAGGTTCAAGATACTTAATAATCGATGGTGAGTCAAACCCAACATAAATTTCAAGTCTTCGTTGGTGACCCATCTTTGTACGTTGTGGGGGTGAAATTGGGACTTAGACAGCACAACCAAAAACTCGTAGATGAGAAATACTAGGTTCGTAACCAAATGCAAGTTGTAAATGTGAGTATTCATGATAAGCAGTTGGTCTTATATGAACTAATAATGCAGCATGTAATATAGTATGGTGGGTATATCAGTCCACATATATCTCCATGAATTCTTTCTAAAAAAGTTGGAGATTCAACATGAACCTTCGTAATAGAAGGTCTAATGGCTAAGTTGCCTTGTGAACAAGCAGCACATGGATAATCATTAGGTAAAAGAATCTTCTGGTTCTTTAGAGGATGTCTATGTGAGTTATTAATTATTCGGCGCATCATTATTGCTCTTGGGTATCCAAGTCGATCATGCCAAAGCATAAAGCTTTTTGGTTCAACGAACTTCGATCGTGACATTGTTTGATTCAAATGTTTTTATGAATGTATAATACATGTCAGATGAAGTGCCATGAGTTTTTTTATCCTCTTCTGGCCAGATACAAAAGAAATTATGCAAATATATTCATAATTATTTTCTTGCATCGTCTCAATGTGATATCCATTGCTGCGGATATCTTTAAAACTAAGCATGTCTTTAAAACTAAGCAAATTTCTTCTGAAGTTGCTAGAATAAAGTGCATCGTTTATATGTAATTTCGTATTATATGGTAAGATAATATTAGCTCTTTCAGAGCCTTCAACGATATTTGATGTACTGAATATCGTATTAACATTATTTTCTGCTAATGTTAAGTCAAAAAAATATTTTTTACCTTAAAGAATTGTATGAGTAGTTGCTGCACTATCAGCTAAACATATATCTTGGCAATTCATCATGAATCTATAAATATGACCAAATAGATAATTTTAAAAATGAGTTTAAAACTAAAAAAATTAAACATAAAGAAACATTTCAATCAACTAAGATCTAGTTAAACAACGCAAAGTTTCAAACTTTAAAAGAATATATTTCAAACTAAAATTTTGAATCAAAGTAAATATTAATATATCGAAAGTAAACTAGTCTATCTTTTCTATCACACCTCCCTCGATCAAATGATTGATATTTCCACTTTGATCAGCAAAAAAATCAGAGACGTCCAAATGAGTCACATCAATCGGACCATCGAAGTCAGCAAAATTTGTCTCTACTTTTTCTTTTTCCTTTATTGATCTTTAGTAGAGATCCATAATATGTTTTGTCGTACGACAGTTACGCGACCAATGTCCTTTCATTCCACATCTAAAGTAATTTTCTTCGTGATCCTTTTTGGACGAGTTATTTTCATTTATTTTGTACTTTTTAAAATTGTCACCTTGTGGTTGATAATGTCCATTATTTCGTCCAAATTCGCGTCCTCGTCCTCGCCTTGGCCCACATATGCGTCCATTATAATGTCTGCGTCCACGTCCACATCCGCGTCCGCGTCTGCATCCGCATCCGCATCCGCATCCATGGCTTGATATTGCATTTGCTTCAGGCAATGCAGTACCATATGCTTCAAGCAATACTGTGGAACCAGTTGGACGTAGCCCATGATTTTTCATCAATAGTTCATTATTTTGTTCAGCAACTAGCAGGCAAGATATGAGTTCTGAGTATTTTTTAAAACCACGTTCACGATATTATTGTTGAAGGATCACATTTGAGGCATAGAAGGTGGAGAAGATATTTTCCAACATATCTTTCATCAGTGATTTTTTCTCCACACAGAGTTAGTTTTGAAGTTATTCTGAATAGTTCAGAATTGTACTCACTAACTGTTTTAAAGTCCTGCAGGCGAAGGTACATCCATTCATATCGGGCTTTGGAGAGGACTATAGTCCAGTGATGGTCAAACCTTTCAGTCAAGTTTTTTTAAAGTATTTTTGGATCTTTTACGGTAAGGTACTCAATTTTCAATCCATCGTGGAGATGGTGACAAAGGAAAATGAGTGCTTTTGCACGATCATGCAGGGATGCTATGTTTCCTTCTTTTATTGTCTCTCTCATACCCTTTGAGATAAGATGAATCTCATCATCGAGAATCCATGACAAGTTTATAACGTCATACTTTTCAGGAGCAATTAATATTCTTCTAGAATATTTAAATTGTAATGTTATACTCTTCAAGAGCAGCTAATATTTTGTCAGAATATTATACGTTGTGCTTCTTCAATGGCAAAAACAATTCATTATTCTGAAGTAAAGATTTGCTCTTCATGAGCAATATTATAATATTCTAATAGAATATTATATCTTATAAAATTAAGCTCTTCGAGAGCAATTAATATTCTACTAGAATATTAATGTAATATAAATCTTTGCTTGCTTATTCTGAAGCAACAACAAAATATTCTTCTAGAGTATTTATATGTTAGTTTGTAACATATGACAAAGTCATATGTTTTGTCAAAATATCAACGTTGTGTTTCTTCAGGAACAACAACATATCATTATGAATATATGCTCTTCAAGAGCAATAGTATGATATATATTAATTTAAAATTTATACAAAAGTATCAAAAAATAATTATTCAAGTTAAAGATAAAGAGTAATCACAACAATAATAAATTAATGCAGTTATGATATTATTTTAGGATAAAAGTAAATTTACAAATATGTCTTTAATGTAATTATATGTTCAACATAAATTTATTGGTTAACAAATCTAAATGCATTATAATTACTTTAATGCAGTAATACCGCAATAAATGTACTAATGTATGAATTTTCACATATAATATAAAAAATCATGTATACAATAATAAATGCAATAATGCTTCATTGTTCATATATATATATATATATATATATATATATATATATATATATATATATATATATATATATATATATATATACATTTTATATTTTTATTGGAAATCGTGATATTGCATGCACACCTTTTCAACATGGATTTGAAGGATATTAATTTACAGACCTGCTGCTGCTTTGGAAAATGGAATTTGGATTGTGAAATCACGTCTCTGTCGTAATGTTTTGTTTCCTCTCCTTTTTATTAGAAAATAATATCTATTTACTAAATTATTGGTTAGAATATCGTACTAATAACGTGTTATGAAATTAAAGAAATAAGGCAGAAGAATAAAAGATTTGTGAAAATAAATTGTGTATTTTATTATAACTATGGACCTATATTTATAGAATTCCAAAATATGTTACAAAGAGATTTGGATACAATCAAACAAGACTTATCTAAATATACTGATAAGACTAAGTATTCTGATAATTCTAAATAGTCATCAATGATCATCCCATAATTTTACAACAGTTTAGTATACAGTTTTTAAAAAATCATTTTCGAAAACAAAGTTAAATTTATAACACAAAATTTCAAGCACGTTTTTTACGTTTTGAGTGTTTTCAGTGAAAAACTGAAAAGACTCAAAACAAAGGAAAAAAATTTATTTAAATAAAAATTTAAAAAAATAAATGAAATTCTAAATTCTTAAAAAATTAACACCAAAGGAACTTTAGTAGCTGATAACACTATAGCCGTTTTATAGAATTGTTTTTTCATGCTTTCGGTGGTTGGGACGGTGCCAAATAGACGATCGACAGTAATTGATTAAGGGTCAAGCCCCGAGTGAGCATACTAGGGCTAGGATACTTTCACATCTTCGATGCTTGAAAGATCTTCTCCATCGTATTTTAGTGAATTCAGCACTAACAAGCAGCCTTTTAACTCAACTAAGGCAAAATCTATACTATATCAAAAAGTCCATAAAAATGAGAAATATTTTTGGACTATTCTACCCTTACAAAATTTTTAAATTTTCATATTCACTCTTAGTATTTATTAATGTATAATAATTTTTTAATATTTTATTTATTACTCCTTTATTATTCATCATTATTGTACATTAAATTTTTAACAATTTACTAAATGTACAATTAAAGTTTTTAAACATTTAATCTATTAAATTAAATATTAATGCGTAAAGATGATCTCAAATTTTTTTTTGTTTAGGTATTAAGAAGATAAAATAAAAGAGAAATAAGTTTCAACAAATAAATAAACAAATAAATAGAAAAAATTGTAACTTTGTTTACTACGGCTAGAGCTGGCAAATGGGCTTGCTCGAGCCGGGCCGCTAGAGCAGAGCCACACTTGAAACTAGATCGGGTCAGCCCAACCCAATTTTGTGCAGGCCAGAAATATGCCAGCCCAGCCCAGCGGGCCAACTCGATCTTAATTTTATTATTATTTTTAAAAAAAAAAATTTTATACAATATAATACATTGCATCAAATACAATTTTAGATAAACTTAGAAAAAATATATTTTGAAAATTTTAAAGAGATTAATTTATAAAATTGGGACTCTCGTATATTAGTCAATAGATAAACATCAATCTTCTTTCAAAATAATAATATTTTTTTGGTTAATTGTAAATTATTTATTGACACATTTTTTTAAAAATATAAATAGTAAAAGCATGTTAGTCTTTATTGTAAATAGTAAATAGTAAAAATTTATTTATAAGTAAATTTAAAATAAATAATTTACTTATCATACTAAACATAATTTAGATTGAAGCTTGAACTAAACTAAATTTTAATTAAATCTAAAAAACATTATGTTGGAGCTTGGGATTTTTGGACTAATATTTCAAAAAAAGACAATTTAAGTTGGAGACTTGGGCTTATGCCATTTTAGATTGATATTATTTGAATTATGTATTGAGGCTATTTACAAAATGAGTAATTAGTGTTAAGGAGCCAAAAAAAATAATTTGCGGGCCAATCCAATTAGTCTGGCGAGTTAGAAGGGCCGAGTCATATAGACCTAGTTTTGTTTGGGCCAAGGCCAACCCAACCTAAAATCCGGATTACAGGCCGGCCCAATTTTGTCACCTCTATCTACCGCATTATTTTTAATACATTAGATTATAGTGATTACGAGTATGTTTGGTTTAGTTCTTTTTTCTAAATTCATTTTTTCTCAAATTTATTTTTAACTACATGTGGGACCTACAATTTTTATCAATTTTTCAACCACATATTTTATCAATTTTTTTTCAAAATCTTTAAACCCCACCAAAAATATATTATAGTTTTGTTACCACCCGATTTTGGTAAGGCCTCCACGTCGTCAAAAGCCCAGCGAATGCATCGGAGGCCCGACAAAGGCCCTGTAAATTCTCAGAAGGCCTGGGAGTCCATCGAATATCTTAGCACTATTGAATCCATCACAACGAAGCCCATGAAGGACCTCGATATCCCTAGCCAATCTAGAGCACTTCGCAGATCTTCGCACTCTTGAAATCTACAGACAATTTGATATTTTGGGATAACCAGAGAAATAATTAAAAAAAGATTGTGTTTGATCGACAAAAGGATTCTCACAAGGAAACCAAACCGCAATCTCCTAAAAATTAGGTAATGTGATCAAATTCAAATAAGGACTGAAATCTAGAAGATTGTTTTGACAACCGATCATCCCTATCCCGTAAGGAATGAGGATCCAGTCAGATACTTAATTGATTGTTTTCCTAAATCAATTAGGTTTCTAACGCTATAAATACAACATATCCGGTTATTCCAAGGTACACACTTTTTACGCATTATTCTCACCATTAAACTCTGCTCAAATCTCTGTCTGCTTGTCCCTCCCACACTCAATTGTTATTCCCCCGTATATTATTCCATAAACCGACAATTGACTTGATCGTCGGAATACCAACGATCGCCAGCCCCTTTTTCCTCGTTGATCTTGTTGCCTAACGGTCGTCCTAGTGTGCGGGTAACATACATGCTGTCAGATGATTGACTAGAGATCTGTTGACATGTAGATAGTGCAGATTCTGACGTCAACAAGTTTAAAACTAACGTGTGAAGCTTTTTTCATTTTTCATTTTTCATTTAATTTAATTTAATTAATATATATAGAAAGTTTTTCACATCTTACTTCTGTCCGTCAACAATATTCTTACAACACAGATAAATATTATCACTTCTTTAATTTTTGTTTCTTACTCACATTTGTAACATTTTATTTACGTTATCAAATCAAACATGTCTAATTATAAAAGGAGAACATATACAAAGAATATTATTCACAAAGAACTACTACTCCAACAAATGTATAATATTATGTAGTCAATCATTACATTCTCTCAAAATAAAATTATTAATTATTAATTTTATTCTTCATAAAATGCAGTCCTTGAGATCATTAATTCCATAAGATTTGATATCAAGTGTTCGTCAATCATCAAATTTTAAATCAACGAAAGATCTTAACTGAGTTCAAGTTATTGTTAGTATTATCATAATATAAAACTCTTCTCTAATTGTAATTGTACTTACATGAATGTAATTATCTTTTAATATTTATTTATTACTCTTTTATTGTTCATTATTATCGTATATTAAATTTTTAACAATTTATTAAATGTACGTTTAAAATTTGTAAATATTTAATATATTAAATTAAATATGAAGGTGAAAAGATGATCTTATTTTTTCTTTTTTCTTTTTTTGCATTACGTAGATGAAGAAATTAGAAATGAATTTTTAAAAAAATGAATAGAAAAATTGTAATTTTTTTAATTACCGCGTTAAAATTAAATCACGGAGAAGAAAATATTGTTTTTAATTCATTGAATTATAGTGATTATAATTGACAACCAATAATATTATTATACAAATAATATTATTTATAAGGAGTACTACTCTAACAAATGTACAGTATTATATAGTCAATTATTATATTCTCTTCAATAAATTAATAATTATTAATTTTTTTTTTGTAAAATACAAACCCTTAACATTTCTATTAATACATCATTAATTCTATACAATTTGATATCAATAGTTCGTCAATCATCAAATCTCAAATCACCAAAAACACTTCACTGAATTCAAGTTATTATTCATATTAATACTATATAAAACACATTTTTAATTACAATTGTACTTCTATGAATGTAAATAAAATATCAATATCAAACAATACATTATAATATGTTATCAACAAGCATATTTTTTATTTTTATTGCAATTGCTACTTTAATATTTTAATTTTAAAAATATTAAAAATTGACAATATGATTACAAAAGCATGTGCTACGCACGCGTGTCTAACTAGTTGAAGTAAGCCCGAGAATAGGTACTCCATTGTTCTCATTTATCTAGGAAGGTGCGGCGCCTAGCCTTTTCAAAAGGAATTGTTTTTCTAATGCCGCTTGGGACATTTTACTCCCAATCAAGACTTTATCCCAACCTAGCCAACTATCGGATAGGATCATAGTTGATGCTTGACTTCATGAGTTAAGGTTTGGCAGACATGACATGGAGTTTACGAGTGAAGCTACTCGACAAAAAGATTTGGAAGATTTGGCAAGAGCCAAGGCACCAACACCAGGATATTCTAAAAAAATTAAAATACTAAAAAATAAAATGTTATTGATTTTTATTTCCTATTTCCTAAAAAAATAATTTAAATGAAAATAGATTAAAATGTTCAGTCAATGTTATTGATTTTTATTTTCTATTTCTTCAATTTATTATTTGTTTGTATTTTAATTTTGTAAAGAAATAAAATATTGTGACATTCACTAACTTTAATATATATATATATATATATATATATATATATTACTTGATAATATATTAATATAAAATTGTTCTATTTTACTTAATAATCAAAATTATTGAAAAAAATATTATAAAATAATTTCTCAAAATTTCAAAAAAAACGTGTTTTTAAATTTTTTATTTTTAAGAATAATTTTTTAAAATAACAAATCAAACATGTTTTTAGTAATCTTAAAACAGACTCTCAAATATAAAATTTAAAATAAATTAAAAAATTAAAAAATTAAAACACAGATAGAAAAAGCTCTTGGCATTTCAGATTTACTCGCTAAAAGCAAGTTGAGTAGCCTTTTTCGTGCTTATATACAATAAATTAAATTACATTCACAAAATATGAATTTGTCACACCCATAATAAATTAAGCCAGCTAACTTTGGACTAGACTACCAGCCAAAAGTAGATAACAGACACGAGTATCTCGTTGCTTAGCTGGATGGACCCCACATGACTTGAGCGCCACGTTGCCATTTTTTAAGGAATATTCGTCCTTGGATGCCATTTTTTTAGGGACGTCAATAGAAGCTTTTTCATACCAATCAATATTCGACAACTAAACCAATAAATTTTTCTGTCACTTCGTTTATTTTCGGAAACATTCTGCAATTTTCAAATTTTGCTGAAGGTAGCACTTGAATCCCCAACGCAGCCATCTCGCCACTACACCACCTCAACCCTCTGCAGATCGTTGTAATACTGAATATAGCACTTGAATTCCCGACCCAGCCCATCACTCCACCACCACCTCCCCAACCCTCAGCCATTCATCACAACAACAATTAATTACTATTGCTATAAAACAAGCTCGTATTTTATCTTTATTATCTTTTTTCAATAAAATAAGAAACAATTTGAATGAACCGAGTCGACAGCTACATTATGCTTACCAACGTTGAAAGACATATATGTTTGAGCTCATTTCAGCTTACTTCTCTGGCAAGACAAAAGAAGACAAGACAAGACAAGACGAGCAAAAACCATCTTTAGGGCCGTCATTGAGGTACTGGCCTCTAGTTCAATTATGAAAAGCTCACGCTCAAAAGTGCAGTGTTTAAAGCAAATAGAATATACAGTAATGTAGGCTCTTTCAACCACTCAGAAACTAAAGTCACGATAATAAAAGCACGAAGAAGGCCACTCACTGCGTTTTCATCTCTCGCTGCCTCCTGACTAGGGGCATTGAAGCTCACCTTATAAAGAAAAATAGTGCGAACAAAATGTCCCGGGAGAAAAAGATTATAAAAAATCAATTTCAATTGGGTTATTATAGGGCGAGGTCAACAGAATTTACAGAAGTCTTAAAATCAGACTAAAAGAAGATTATAAAACATGGGAAACAACAGAGGTTGAAAGATCTGCCCAGACAACATAACTACAATGGTGTACCTCAAAGTTCTCTTTTCCAGTCTCTTTCTTGGGCATTGGTATTATGCCACGTATTAGCCTTCCAGTTAAAAAAGTTACAGTGTACAATCAAGGGCTGCTCTTTTTTTAAAGCTACCTATATTCATTTGATGAAAAGTACAACAGGCCACAACATTAGAATAGCATCATCATCAAGTAGTACCAGCTTCTGTTGGGGTGGTGCACGGCGCAAGGGTATTATGGGGAAGATTGACACCGGCCCCTTTCACAGAAACGTTAGGACTCCGGACTGTACTAGCCCTGCTCACAAGATGTGAGTCGAGAAACACCACGATAACTGTGATGTCATCATGAAAATGACGACGAACTCCTCGATCGATTTTCTTCAAGTCAGAGTACCTCATCTCCCTCTTCTTTGCGGCTTCTTGCAATGCTGTTTTCACTAATCTTCTAGCACTCCCCTGCAAAAGGAAAAATGTTAAGGATAAAATATATATGGACAAATTACGTCAACAAAAAAGAAAGTTATATTTCTCTTATTTGCATATTTCTGATTCGAAAACCAGCAAACAAGAAAAGCTGAAAAGGGCATGGAAAACTTCTCCAGTATTTCTCTTGTTCTATCTCCTTACAAGCATGGAGTTCCAAGGAATCAAAGTTTGTCAATCACATATATAAAACCATTTAATTTGGATTTACTGCAGCAGGCTGACTTAAGACCTCCTTTAGATGAAAATCAAGTTGTGTGCATCACTGCTAGATAAAATACCTCTACATATCGTACTCGATATGGACAATTGTTCCATTGATATTTGTACAAGACCTTGTTATCAATATGAGGGAAAATTGTTAACAACTACAGTTGGTATGTATGTTCAGGATTAAGTCCTAATCTTATTCCCATTAGGAATAATGAACGGAACGACAAACAAAAAATACATACAGAAACACAGCGTTTGCCGTGGTTCACCATCAATGTGAGAACTACATCCACAGGCCGCTACAGATTTTCACTATAATGAAGATGGAGAATACAAGATTCTCTCCTTCACACCTCTCTGTCTAATCTAGTAGAAAAACAGCACCCCTTAGATTCCATTATACAGTTTAGGAACCTAGTGCTTCCTAATACATAAATATGACTGCCAAATATACACCTATTATGTTGATCCGCGGTCAAGGGAATAAGTGAACGCTTAACACACTCCAACAAAGTACCTGTGCTACTGGCAGCAACTTCACCACCAGAGTGTGCTTCTATGTTAAAATTAACATTCTAATTGTAGGGATCGCAAAAAAACCCGCCGACCTGCGCCCGCCCCGCCCCGCCCCGCCCCGCCCCACCCCACCCCACCCCACGAAGCAATAGGGGCGGGTTTGAGGCAGAAGGGCAACCCCGCCCCGCGACCCGCCCCTAAATTTTTTTTTTGAAAAATCATAAAATATAGTAGAAATTATGATTTTCACTAAAAATGGACTAAAGAAGAATCAAACTCGGGTTAAATCTTATAAACTACTAACCTTAACCACTACACCACAACCCAAATCTTATAATTTTTTTGTTTTGCTTGGTACAAATATTTAAAAAAATTGTATATATATTTTTTTAATTATTTTTCAGTTTAACAAAAAAAAAAAATGTTCGCGGGGCGGTTGGCGGGTCCAACGGCCGACCCGCGACCCACGTCCCGCCCCATTGCCATCCCTATCTAACTGACCTTCACAAATTTAAGATTACAAAAATGACCTACAAACATAATTACCACCAAAAACCTGGTGGTCGTTATTCTTAAAATAATTATAGCCTCGATTGTTGCATACCACTCTTCAAAACCAGAAAGGTGATAACATTTAAAGCGCAAAATATCTTACATTGCGTGGATGATTTTGGACGAGATCAACTGCTTCCTGGTCGGTAAGGTGCTCCCATAGGCCATCTGATGCAAATATAATGAACTGATCATGAGGTAGCAATTGGTGCACAGAAATTGATGGTTCTGAGCTCAAAATTGGTCTTTTGAAAGGTTCACGAAGTCGAAACTTTGCATACAATGGCTCCCTGTTGAATTCAGCCTTTTTCAAGTACACATCACCAATGGATCTTGAAATCTGTAAGACAAAACATTCAGACTACTACAAAAGTAAATCAAACTTAAGATGTATCATACCTCATATAATGAAATTATGCAGAACATTATCCGTAAATCAGGTTATCGAGTACGAGGAAGTTTGTTTGGAAACATTTTTTTTTCTTTTTCTTCATGGTGGGGATTAGGGGAGAGAGATGACTAAAGAAATGTTATATCTTATAATTTGTTTACATCTAAACTTCAAAGTCTTCCAAGCACACCACAACGACGAGAAGCAAACTTTGCAGTTAAATATTTCTACCAACAACCTTTATGATTTTTAAGCTTTTTATGACTTGGTTTATCATATTTACCCAAGTTTACATTAGAGGTTCTTGTAGTCAAGAATATATTTGGCCAAAGTAGGACTTCTTTAGCAACTATGAAACACAGGTAGAAAACAAAAATCTAAAGTTCCCTGTTTTCAATCCAATCAAGGTTGAAAATCAACCATAGCACAATACTGCCATAGCAACATCCTTTCTGTGAATAGCAAAGATCAATATCAAAATGACAATGTAATAAATGTTGCTTCAGTGTTTTATTCCAGAAAAAGAAATTTTTTTGTAGAAACAGGTATCCCTATTAAGATTTTTCCAAAGATAGGTTGGCATTGATGTCCCTAAATTTCTAAGAACTCCAAGTAGTGATATTGCAATTAACTGGCTATCATGAGCCAAAGGTGTTGACCAAAATGTACACAAGGGTGAAACAGATAAAAAAATTCGGCAGAGAGACGTTACCAAACCGCCAGAAAAAGACAGACCAACCTGTATTAGGCCCTTCACACGCCACACATTATGCTTTAGTACTACAATTTGTGAGTCATCAGGGTGCAGTGAATGAAGCTCCTGTCTCACAGACTCAATACTCGCATTGTGCTCGGCCGAGAGCCGAATGGACAACACTTCCCCTGTTGCCTTGACTAGTCTTCCCAAAACAGCACGGGAATCACCAAGGTTGGCAATATATAGAGTTCCACCGCAAATGACTCCAACAAGGCAGCACGAGCCAACTGCTGCTATCTGTGGTTTCATGGGCCATTGTCTGCTGACAAGTGAGAAAAAACCATCTTCCGTCGCTTGAAATGCCTTCCGTATCACCTCCACTGACATAGATTGATGCTCTGAAGTGAACCCTGCAGAATCGGAAACTTAGCAGTTGAACACAAGACCCTATAATTATAGGAAATTAATATACAGGCATAGTCAACTAGCACCAGAATCTGTCACCTTTACTGCTAAAATTGGCCTTTATATTTTGAAAATATACGAATCAAAGAATGTTGGCAAACTAAAAACGTGTTTGCATCATACTTTGCACTTCAGAATTGTAAAAATTATATGTAGCATCATAAGAATCATCAAACACTGCCATAATTGTAATTTCCAATAACAATGGACGTGATAGAACTTACTCTTGAGATGTCGGAAGAGGTGCTCGTTGATGAATCGAGAAGTCTCAGGACCGCCATGTCCATCGTAAATCCCCACAAAAGTACCATATGGCCCAGAATCATAAGAGCTCAAACAACCAGATTCAAGTTGGCTCTGATCCTCAAGTAAATTATTAGCTTGAACTACAGCCATGGAATACTCTCCATTAGAATGATGCCCTGTGTCCTTATACCATAGAAGCCCATCTTGTCGGCCACTGGCGTCTGACCCCGTGTGAACATATCGATCTGCCTTTGGCCGAAAACAGGCCCTCAAAAAGTTCATTAACCCAGATAACATACCTCATCTCATCCAAACCACCCTCCAAATTATCCACATCTAATGAGGACTCAAGATAACTCTGGCCCGTATAAACCTCAATGGATAGTTTTACAAATATCTCCTCCAGAAATAGTAACTGTACGCACTATGCACTCAAGTCTAGAATAACATCAAGAATAAACGTAGCAACAGCAAAAATTAGAACTTGAATGACAGAAACCCAACAAATTAAATGCAATAATAATTCTGATTTCAGCTAAGAATTTTATATAACTAAACGGACGAGGTTATTGAATGTGAAACAGATCTCATGTTTCTTATGAGAACGGAAGCCCCATGACAAGAAGTCACCAACCCGCCGCAAAAAAATGAGAAAATTCAGCAACGAGGAAAAGAGGAGGAGGGGATTTGAAAACAATGGTGGTCAAAATTCATTTTTTTCTTCAGGCGCAGCCAATTCAAATTCCAGAAAGTCCAACTCTCACGAAAGGGATGAAAACGAATAATAAATAAAACAAAAGAAATATACAAATTCCTGAAATCCCAAAAAATCTCTACTCACAGTACTTCAACAGTATACTATAAATAAAACATCAAAAAAGACACGTATACAAATATGGAATGGTGGAAAATATCTTTAAACTTTTACCTTAAGAGCTGAGAGGAAGATCTGAAAGAGAAACGGGTTTAGATCTGTGGATCCATCAAATTGAACATAAAATCGAAATGGGTTTCAATATATTCCTTCTCTCTTTGCTTTGAAGAGTCTTCAGATGATGTAGATGATGAAGAAGAAGAAAAACACACACACACACAGAAGTGGAAAAGAATTATAGAGAGAGAGGTATGGTGTATTTGATTGGGCAACTGAAACTGGTCTCTCTCAGCAGACAAACCCCATTAAAAACCAACAATGGAGAGCTTGAATCCAGCAAAGCAGAGGACCAGTTTGGGCTCCACACATTTCAGATAGAGAAAATCTAGAGAGATAAACTAATAAAACTGTAAATAAAGAAGGGGAAAAGGAAAACACGCAAATGGCAAATAGGTGAGTCAATGAAGTTGGATAAAAAATAGGGTGAAACGCGTTTACATGGTTTTTCTATGCTAGTGGACCCTTTTGGTGACACGTGGAGTTCAAATGTATAATGTGTTTTAAATATTTATCGTTCCGTTTTCCTTGTTCATCTGTTCTAAATTATAGACCAATTTCCTTGTTGATAGTATATATAATTTCTTAATTTTCTAATATACACCTATCTAATGTGTTTTGTTATCAACAAATATGAACTACTATTATATTAATTAAATGAATATATTAAAAAATATATAAGTAAAATTTATTGCTCTATTTATAATAACTAAATTTTATTAAAAAATTAAAATAACCCTATTTTTATGCGACGGTCCGAGTATTTTTATAAAATTCATTAATAAAAGTATTGAGGAAAATTTCATCATTAGTCCTCAACATATTGTTTAGTTAGCAAGTTGATCGCCACACTGAATTATAGTTGCATAATAATTAATTGGAAAATTGGCGCAAATGATCCCTAACGTATGACATTAGTACACAAATGGTCCTTAACCTTTCATTTTTGGTAGAGTATAACATATCCATTTAAGTCCGCAATTGGTCATTTTTAACGGATTCCATTAAAAACCTATCCATTTAGGTGCGCAAATGGTCCCTCTCATTTTATTTTTTTGTCTTTATTAGTGAGGTAAAATTGTTAAGTTACATTTCTTTTCTTTCTTTCAATTGATGCAAATGGTCCCAAACCTTTACCTTAGTGTGGAAATGATCTCTAACCTTTGTTTTTTGACACAACAGTCTCTAATCTATATGTTTTGATGCGGATTTGGTCCTTATTTGATGAAAAAGATAAAAATACCCTTAGTTTTAATTTTAAAAAAATTATAATTGGATTCCTAACATTTGCAAAAAGTAAAAATGGGTCCGATACTTTTTTTTATAAAAAATTAAAAGAAACTAACAAATTGATAATATACTAAATTATTTTGTATATTTTGTGAACTATTATAAAATAACTAAAATTTAAGCTCAAAATTATTAACAAATGTACTAATTAAAATTATTTTATTATTATTAAGTAATCATATTATTTAAAATTCAAACTATAATTTTATCATTAAACATAAAAAAAATAACTTTGTCACAAATAAATTTTTTTAATTATACTCAAACTTGTATCAATTATTTTTCTTGTGACAAACTTGTGACAAAGTTATTTTTCTTTTTATGTTGTAACGATAAAATTACAGATTGAATTAAATAATATGATTACTTAATAATAATAAAATAATTTTAATTAACATATTTGTTAATAATTATGAACTTAAATTTTAGTTATTTTATAATAGTTCATAAAATATACAAAATAATTTAGTATATTATCAATTTGTTAGTTTTTTTTAATTTTTTATTAAAAAAATTAAAGTATCGGACTCAATTTCACTTTTTGCAAAAGTTAGAAATCCAATTACAATTTTTTTAAAATTAAAACTAATGGTATTTTTGTGCTTTTCATCAAATAAGGATTAATTGTGCACCAAAAACATGTAGTTAGGGACTGTTGCGCCAAAAAACAAAGGTTATGGACCATTTTCACACTAAGGTAAAGATTAGAGACCATTTGCGCCAATCAAAAGAAAGAAAATAAATATAACTTTGACAATTTTACCCCTACTAATAAAGTGATAAAAAATGAGATGGACCATTTGCGCTTCTAAATGATAGGTTTTTAATAGAACCCGTCAAAAATGACTAATTGCGCACATAAATAGATAAGTTATGGATCACTCCACCAAAAATGAAAGGTTAGAGACCATTTGCACTCTAATGTCATACGTTAGGGACCATTTACGCTAATTTCCCTAATTAATTGTCAATAATAGAATCTATCTAATATAACGCATATTTGGTAGTATTGAAATTCTTTTTTAAGCACTTATATGGTATAGATCATATTAAATATGTAGATAATAAGTGAGTAGTAAGTTGTAGATATTACAAAATGTACAGATAAAAAAATATGTTTGACCAGTGTAAATTATAATTTAAAATATTCCATACATGCTATTAGTATTTGTTAAATCATCATGTGGTAGTCCTTGTGTATCTACTTTTATGAAATGGGGTTTTGCATCTCGACTTTGATTGTTATCTTGCAATTTGAAGTAATGTGTTTTATGACAATTTAACAAAGACTTTCCATCACGATCGACTTGTTAAAAATTTTATGTGTGCTATAATGAAAGATTGGAGAGGAACTTTATACTACAAGTAAATAATCAATTATATCATTTTTCAAGAACTCTATACTGCATAAAAAGCTAAAGCCTTATTTTGCTCATCTTAGATTAATTTTGGTCTAAATAAAATAAAATAAAATAGTTTTTATCGTTATAGACGACACTAATAAAGTTAGAGTGATGAGTTGTCGACAAATACTTTAAATAAGTACCAATAATCTAAGAATAAATTCACTTGACTATTTGAAAAAGGAGAGAGTATTAGAATATTACCTAAATCATTTGATGTGTATCTAAATAATATACAATTTATATTTAAACTTCAAATGTGAAAAATCAGTTTTTATTTAAACAAAAATATCTTTAATTCCATAAAGGGGAAATGTTCATTTCTATAAATTGGACAGATTCAAACAAAGAAGGAAGGGGAGAGGAAATTTAGGATCTTAATTCTATAAACCCAACATTAATGATAATGTTGTTTAATCTTTGTCTCTATTAAGAGGATGAAGTTGAGAAATAAGCATCTTATTCAATTCACATGCACATGGCAACCTAGCATGTCAGCTGTATAGAAACTAGAAAGGTAAAATTTCCAACAATTTATAGTGTGTTCGTATACTGTAACGAATATAATTGAAGAACACAATTGACAAACACGTCAAGTATCTTTATTTTTTAATTCAATTCGATCGTTCAGCACATCAACAGATCGTTACAAGCATTTTTAAGAAAATTTGATAGCGGTGGAAGCTATACAGCTAAGCTCAAAATGTATGCTTATAAATAAGTAAATAAATAAAAAGGTTAAAAAATATATAGAAAAAAATTGTTGATAAAAATTGAAAATAAGTAAGTCATTATTTAAAAGTTATGTGAGAATTACTTTTAAAATACGATATTGAAATAAGATTAGTATAATGATTGTAATTACTAATAAGGTGGATTTCGCACTTGGCAAGAGAAAATCACGGATAGCTTAGAATATATGAAAGAGTTTTAATACGTACAAAAGGTCAAATGTCCTAACAATCAGGGGCGGATCTAGAAATTTTTGGAGTCCGAGCTGCTACTGAATTTTTTTTTTTTCACTTCAAGACCGGGTTATTAATTTTCACTATAAAAACAAATTTTCCCGAGCGGGACCGGCTCCCCCTAAATCCGCCCATGTTAACAATGTATATTGCGTTTAACACATTGTATTGAATGGAACAATTTGTAAGAACCGACAAAAATGTTAGGCATCTCTCCTTTTTTATCTCAATCAAATTTATCGTACCAAACACATTATTATCAATAATACTGAAATGAAATGGGCAATGGAGGAAACTAATAAAAATTGACATATACAGATAACAGATTTTACTAATAACAATAATAAGGGTGATTTTGCACATTGAAAGAAAAACGAAAGGGGTATTTTGGGAATACTATAAAAATTTTGAATTTATACCTGAAACATCAACGGTCCGCACTCCAGCTCATTTTAGCCTTTTTCTGTTTGCACAATTTGGACCCCCTTTTAATTAACCTTTGCAATTCCAAAATTAATGCATTCTCATCCAATTCTGCAATTAGAGGTTGATTTTGGCAAATTGAAGACACTTTTTAGCATTTAGTCCACGTAATACCTATTCTAATTAATTAGATTCTACGTCTAGATATATAAATAGAGAATTTCGAAATTGGGTAAAAAAAAAAGGGGTGAATTGAAAATGTAGCTACTTTTGAAAATATTTGTAAAAGTAGTCATTTTTAGATGTAAAATGTAAAATTTATTATTTTGCAAAAATAACCCTTTTTTCTGCTTGTTAAGATTTTACGGTACTTGAGATTGATACTAGTTTTTAAGAGAATTTTTAAAAATAGATATTGTAATTACACACAAGATAATATAAATTAAGTCATAATGACGAGATATATTTTATTTCATAATATATTTTTTATGATTAAACTATTAGTTAATAACAAAAAACTTTTATCCAATGAATTGTAGTTTATATATATCACCACTCATAGAAAGTAGTTGTAAAGCAAGAGATTAGTTCACCCACTTTGAGTACTTACTCCGTCATTCATCACCAGTGAAAAATCAAAGGTCAAATTAATTTTTCATCACCAAAAAGTGGAATCAAAGTTCAATTTCATGCACGGTAATAGATAGTTCATCAATGAACTGACGTCGGGTTATAAGAGAATAGTGATGAGTTTTCTATTTTGGACTTCTCTTCCCTTGGTATTTTTGTGTGGATTTCGGTGAGGTGAAAAAAATTTCATTCACTGATGCGACGATTTTGAAGAGAGAGAGAGAGAGAGAGAGTGTGTGTGTGTGTTGATTTGGTGATGTGGAATAATTTCAAATTTGAATTTTATGAGAGATAATGTAAAAAGTGTTCAAAGATATTTACAAGAATTTACTAAATTTCTTGAGGGCATTTTGGTCATGTTTTGAATAAAATGGTCATTTGGTTAAAATATTTTCAAAAGTTGCCATATTTCAAAACTTGGGGGTGAAAAAAAATGATATTTTGGCCAATTTCTCATATAAATATTATGTTTTGAGTGTAAAAAAATCTTGACAGGAAAAAAAGAAAGAAAAGAAATTCGAGTAGTACAAAGAGAGGTTTGGCACAATCTGGTCACTGCATCGAACTAGATATCAATAAGTATTCTACACGTGTTCATGTGCAGTAATGGAACCAAATTGGACCAATCTAATCCAAATCTCTCAATGCTTTGGACAAAAATTCTCTAATGTTCTGTGATTTCACTTTCATTTTGTTTATTCGTGCGGTAAAAAATTTGTTATGCTGAATTAATAAATATTTGAAACCAAATTAAAATTTAGACTTTACTTGATATTGCTTAAAAATTTACTAAAAATTTGAAGTCAAAGTCAATAATTAATTTTAATTATCTAGAATTTTTATCAACTCTT
Organism: Forsythia viridissima; assembly: GCA_030279155.1. NCBI lineage: Eukaryota > Viridiplantae > Streptophyta > Magnoliopsida > Lamiales > Oleaceae > Forsythia > Forsythia viridissima. The sequence goes on along the minus strand of CM059045.1, from coordinate 21,050,460 downwards.
CAACTACAAATTTCATCAACTTTTAAAACAATTTACAAAAATTTACCAAAATCAAAATAGTTTCTCTCAATTTTGAAATTCAAAATCAACTAAGAACTCGTTTGGTATATATTATAAAATAGTTTATTTGACCAAAAATGGTCAAAAATATCATTCTAAAAAATCAAATTTTTCGGTCAAATAAACTATTTTATAATCCACACCAAACAAGCTCTAATTTGTTCTAATTTGTGTTCGATGCTTGTGAGTTCTAAAAAGAAATATCTACCCGAAATTTAAGCAATTTTTTTTCTTTCTAAAATTCTAAATATACAATAGAAAGTCCTAAAATTTTACAATATAAAATTCCCGATTTCAATTCAAAGCGCCTCATGATCAAATGCAGATGAATACTTCACCAAGAAGAAAGTAAATTAAGCTATAAATAAAAATAATAAAAAAGCAACTAGGGACAAGTTCTAATGAAAAGCGAGGGGAGGGGAGGGGGAGGGGGGGGGGGGGGGGGGGGGGGGAAGTCACTTAAGAAAGGAAAAGAAGAGAAGAATAAAAAGTTTGAAAACGCCTTCTTTGTCTTAAATTAGTAGACGAGTCGAATAATATTGGAACTAGTAATTTCATTAACAATTATTTTTATTTATATCGATTTCATTTCTTGTACGACAGGTTTGTGTGAATAGCTTAGGAGGTAAAAGAAAACTCCCTATCTATAATTAGATAATTGTTCGATACAAGGCGATTACTTAATTATAGTATTAATTTTAGAATCTGTATATTTTGTGGTAATTGCGTTGAGTATTGTCCAACAAATTGTTTATCTGTTTCGAGAGCTACATGGAGGAAAAAATAGGATTCGGGTGAAGAATAAGAAAGAGAGAACGATGCTCAAGTCGAAGTTCAAGGTAAAGCGGGTGTTGATGTCTTGGAATAGGAACACTAAGTGAAAGAGCTCACATCTAGAACTTGAGAAGAGTCTTTAATGGAAGGAAATGGAATCACGCAAGTGAAAGTCAGCCGCTCAATTTCTTACCTGCTTCTTGCCTAAAATGCCTACTTCCTTGCTCGAGATACCTTGAATTTATTTTTTTGGGTGGAAGGTGGTAAAAATTGAAAAGAAAAATAAAGACAAAATAGAGTAATAAATGAAATGTAAATAACAATGATGTACAAACAAAGTAAAGATTACAAGACAATTTTAATAGAGATTTAGTTGTTGATGATTGATTGTACAATTATAATAAAAAGTTGATGACAAACTTACTATAGATTAAATAATTGAACCTTAAAAAATTTCTAAGTTGCCACTAAATTTTTTCGAATACTTTTAAATTACCATTGAACCTTAAAAGTTTTGGGAATTGCGACTGAACTTATCAAAATATTATCAAACCCATCACTCCGTCACTCGTTGTTTTAGAAGTTAGGAGACTTGACTAATTTATCAAAATTTTATCTCATCTTTCATTTTGTCTAACATGTCATTAAGTTTGATAACTTTTAAAACGGTGAATGACCGAGTGGCGTATTAACAATTTTATAAGTTTAGAAACAACTGAAAATATCTTAAAAAGTTCAATAACAACTCAAATTTTTTTAAAATTCAATAATAATTGAGAAACGTTTTGACAAGTTATATTCTACCTAATTTACTATTTGCGGCCCTCTATTTCTTTGCTTTTACTATCTCAACGAATCAAAGATGGGCTTAGTTCATAAGTCGTAACCATGCTTCTAAATTCATCCATAACATAGATGTTGATTTCATTTACAATTGACGTGTTATATGTATGATTGTACTTGTATTGTACGTTTTGTGTGTACATACATATATGTATATGGAGACTTGATATAATGTCCATGGTGGACAATAATTATAATGTTCACTGGACACTTGTCCAATAGGCATTGGAGGAACAAGTCAAACATTTATCCAAAACCCATCAGACAAGTGTTCGGTGGACATTATAATTATTGTAAACTACGGGCATTACATCAAGGTCCTATGTACATGTATGTAAGTTTTAAATTTACATAAAAAAATTTATAATTTTTTTTAACTAATTAATAGACATATAATGATTAACATAAACATTTAAAAGAACTTGATGAAGACGATAATATAGTGTTAGCTTTCAAACAATGTTGGAATGCTAAGGAACATCTACGTAGAGCACAAGCCACGAAGTGAGTTTCGGCATTAGAACACGAACGTGGAACGTTACAAAAATTAATGTGCTTGGGTTTCATTGTCATAACATAAAGAGAGTAGCATGACAAAATATTACAAAACTAATCAGACTCACGAATTTTGCATATCTATTTATTTAGCTATTATATTATGTTTTTTATTTTTCTATTAATTCAAGTCTTGCTAAAGTTCGTTGTTGGTGATTGAATAAAAAAAACTATGTTGGACGTTCTTCAATTTCAATCTCGAATTAGTATTCTTGTGTAGAACATGCTATTTAATTTTACCGCTCACCTGCATCAGAATTGGTGGGGCCAGATCGATCCAATTTCGAACGTTGCTAAAGAAGTCTAATTATTAACACCCAGATAACATACGGCCTCAATTAACAGCACATTGCCTCAAGTATTTGAGTATATGCATCAACTTCAATTTTCTCGAAGTGCTTCAAGCAACATTGTTTGTTGCCATATGCGTGAAATGATCAAAAAGCTCGGTCCAAATATGTAACCAAGCAATCAAAAACATCTTAGATGTCGAGGGCAATCCAAAAGTGGTTAATAGAAAATCGTTAGAATCTCTCATATTACAAATTAATATCCAGATTCGATTGGTTCAAAACCATAAACCAAACAAGCACCAACAGAAACTCTCAAGATTAATAAATCCCTAAGGATGAACCCCACTAACTAGGAGGCTGAACAACCAAGAGAAGCCTTCGAATAAATGGAGAGAAAATTCAAGGAGCTAATGGAAGGAATGATCGAAAAAGCTTTGCCAAAAACAAACTTGAATAGAATTATATATTTATTTTTAAATTTATTACATCTAATATTTTATTTATCTATTAAACATTACTATATTAATATCGAATTGTTGAATACTTATCGATGTTAGTCTTCCTGTTTTTCCTAAGTAAAAAAAAAAAATATGTAAATTACGTAACTGCATTTTACTTCACTTTAATATGGTTATATAATTGGACCATCAAAGAGTTGTTAGTACTTGAATAAAAAAAGGTGTGTCTCCACCTTGACCAAATGGTTATGGTTCATAAATATAAGTAACAAAAAGTCTTCTCATTTGCTGAAAATATAAAGAAGAGAGAAATGGCAAAAAATAAAGAATAATAATTTTTAAATTCGTAATTTTGGCATTTAAACATGGGTGATTTGTTTCCGACCTATTTTCTCAAAAAAAAAAAAAAAATTTATTATAGTTACTCAATCAATCCCTAACAACAAAAATTATCTACAACTTCATTAAATCAACATCTGGCTCTCATAAAAGCTGTATCACTTTAAATTTTTTTGCACCGTCCCAATTGAAAAACAAAACTTAGCTTCATCAAGTTGGACATGTAAGGACCATGTAACTATTTAAAAGAGTTGCGGATGGTTATAACCATTGGAGATTGATTGTGAAACTATAATAAAAGATTTTTGATCACCTTGCTCATTTTTACCAATTAGGAATCAATTTGTTATTCGAGCAATAAGTTAGGGACAATCGGTGAAATTTTCCCTTTAAAAAATGTTTGGGGTTATATTTTCAATTATTTTTTGTTACACTACTTTTTCATTGCACTAAAGGTTTTCAATTTTTACTTATTGTTGTACTTATGTCCTATCTTTTTTTTTTTTTTTTTATCACATTCTTACCATCAATTCTTCATTAATTAGCACATCTAGTCTTCTATTATAGTTTATGTTCAAATATTTTGTTAATGTACTTTGAAATGAAGACAAATTATTTGTCCATTTTTGTATTTGCAGTTTTTTTTTGCTTATTTAAAAATAAGGAAATTTTTTAATTTTCATCCCCAACCTTTCCAATATGTTACTAATCTATCAACAACCAATTTTTATAGTACCAGACATTCTCAACCTTTCAATTAATTGCAAATCATGTAATGATAGATAACGATGATTTTGCCCTCCTCTTTAAATAAATAAAAATAAAAGAAAGCTAAAAATAACAAAAATTTAAGAAAAAATTGCAAAAAAAGTTTTGTAACTTTTCAAAAAGTACAAAGTATCTTATTCCTAACACATCCTCAACCTTTCTTTTATTTTTGTTTATTTAAAGAGGGGGATAAATCCGTCATCATATATCAATCGGAACGTGATTTGCAATTAATTGAAAAGTTGTGGATGTTTGGTACTATAAAAGTTGGTTGGAGATAGATTAGTAACAGATTGAAAATATTGAGGACGAAAATTACAAATTTTTCTTAAAAATATGAGGAACAAATAAGTCTTTTTACGCTATCACATCGTACTTTTGGAATGAAAACTGTCATTAAAACAATGTGGGCTAATTAATGAAATATTGAAAATAACATTGCAACTAAAAAAAATTGAAATTATAAGTGATACAATAAACAAAAATTAAAAATATTTAGTAGAAAGTGGTGAACAAAACCACCCAAAATGTATTTATCACCTCAAAATAAATGGCCAAAAGAGCCATAATTGAAAGATGGTAATGTGTCACCATCCAAATAGTAGATACTAGCTAGCTCATGTGGAGACACCTTTTCTATAAAGTCCAAAAACAATTTGCCCAAAGTACCAACCCTCACTGCTATGTTGCCTTAGATATGCACCGTGGTAACCACATTTTCTTTGCCCATCATCAAAAAATTACCCTAAATTTCCTTCAATTTATAGACGGGGATGAATTAGAGGGGACTGAAAAGTGTGCAGCTCGAAAAATTGTACACATTTATTTCATTTTAAAAAGCAATCCATGCTCAACTCGTCTAGAGTGCACGAGAGATTATGATTTGTCGAAAATATAACTATATATAAATAAATTTAACAGTTCTTTGCAATTTTAGTTATTAGAAGAGACGGTTCAATGTGAAATTAAGTAGATAGAACAAATTTATGAATGCAATTATTGCCCGTCATTTATCATAAAAATAATTTAAAACTTTTCAGCTACAGTCTCCAAACTTTACCATTAGAGCAATTGGGTCCCGATTCAAATGATTTTGGCATTAAGATCCTTATACTTTCATTTTAATACGTGTATGTTTTTACTAGACACAAAAGTATCAAAAACTCGGTTAAACAGTCACTCACCCTATACGTCACCACTTACGAGAATTCCGTTAACCAATTTAATACTAAAAAAAAAAATATAAATTTTACATGTCGATCTTGTCATACTTACCTCAGTGTGATGCACAAAATGAACTAAACTTCATCCAATGATTTCTTAAAAATGTGGCCAAAAAGGGCTTCATTTATAGTTTTTATTTAGTGAGTGTGTAAGTTTTGAGTGTACAAGTAGCATTTTCTTTTTATTTATTGTGGATGGATTGAATCCAACAATAATAGACAAATAATTAAAATATTTAATTGGTATTAATATAGGTGTGTGTAAGAGTGGGACAGGGTAGAGAAATAAAGGTGGATAAAAGCAAGGAAGATATGCACCCTTACCTAACAATACAAGTATTTTGAGTGAGTCAAAAAAGGACAGTCCCCATCTTCTGATTGGATTGATTTCCGTTTTGTTCATACTTATTAGCCTTGGCCCCTCCAGTTTTTGAAAGTAGACAATTGAAAAGGAAATTTATGGGTAGGACTCTCTACCCTAATTTCACAACCCCACCCTACCCAATAATTTAAGGAGGCACTTTCGTTTGTCGACCTAGTCGTAAAACTTCATCTACATAGTATTAGACCGAACAATGGATAAGCATTAAACACAACAAATAATAATATTCGAATTAGCTAGATTTTAGATGAGTGATTATTGCAAAGAGACAAGGAGTATTTTTCTCCTCCCAAAAGGCAAATCGGTATCGTTATTATTAAAAAATCATCATATATAGTTAGTATTTTATACCAAATCTAAATAGATTGGTATCGATGTTGTTCGGTGAAGTCTCAAGAGAACAATAATCTAAAGTAGAGCTGAATAGTATTTTTTGTTTATTTTATTTAATGTTGCCTACCCTCTTCCTGAATTTCACCCTCAATAATTTAAGGAGGAGACACTTTCATTTGTCGTCTCGGTCGTAAAACATCATCTAGAGAGTGTTGAGTATAATAGCAGATAAATAATAAACAAAACACAATGAATATCGAACTAGCTAGATTTGAGACGAGCGATTATCGCAAAGAGATGAATTTCCATTTTCTCCCTTCTCGAGTAGGCAATTCGCGTGGTATTTTAACTATAAAAAATCTTCCTATTCGACATCATCATCTAGTTAGTATTTTACGTGAAATCTAAATAGAGCAGTATCAACATTGTTTAGTGTTTTGAGAAATCAACAACCTAAAATACGACTCAACTGTATTTATTTGTTAATTTTATTTTTAATGTCCACTCTAACATATCAAATAAATTCAATACTGTTCAATTTAACACATCAAAAAGATAGGTACGTAGTCTTCCAACTCATTGGTTGGTGGTTTTCCTAATGTTCATGATAATACATGAAAAATTGAAAATCAAAACACATAATTGCTTATTTGATTAAAAAAAATTAGACATCGTTTGACAATATAATAAAAAATAATAGTAATTCAAAGATTTCTCAATAATATTCTATAGTCCTGTCAGAATATTTATTGCATCAACTTTGGACCGTCAATATGAATAAAAATAGACGTAAAAGTAAATTGTATAGAATGATAAATAATGAATTATATAGTCGATTTTAAATTTAGCGAGAAAAAAAAAAAGCAATTATTATTGTTTTTGAAATTACTTATCTTGTAAACAGTGAACATGGGTTTTGGAGGTTTCGGGTTGAATCTTGTCGGGGGGGATCCCACAGTACTGCAAATAAGAAGCCCAATTATGGGACCTTTCTGCGTTAGAAGTCAGCATTGAAAACAATTATAATTTACTTTTCCTTATCTTAACAACCAACGATTGATTCAAGGGATAATGTTGTTGTACAATTAATCTATGAGAAATCTCTACTTAGCTGTTTCCTCGGTCGTTCTTCGACTCAAATTTTGACACGTCATTAAATTGGTACAGAATAACTACTGTTTTAAAAAATGTAAAGTGTAGACAGACGAAGCGGATAAGCTTCAAGCTTTTTGAGACTAAACGAGAACGAGGCGTGAAAAAATGTTTTCTTATTTTTAATATTTTAAAAAAATGATGGAAAAAAAAAATTCAAACAAAAAAGTACACACCTAGGCGAGGCTAGGCACGCGCTTTTTATTTAAAAAATACATTTGACAGTTTAATCGCGTTTAAGCGAGGCGTGGAGGCTAATCGCTTTTTAAAATTCTGGGAATAACAAAGGTCATGTCAGTACTATGTGCCATCTTGTCATTTGATAAGAAATGGACCGAGTTTGCATTAAGAGAATAAATAGATGTCTTTTTTTAAATCGTTTAAGTTTTAGATGAGTGTTTCAACATATACCTCCGTACGCACAAGTCATATTTTATCTACACTTAACCAAGTAAAATTGAACTGTATGAATTGTCGCGTCAATTTAATATATTAAACTTGTCGAGAATAATTCCATAACAGTATAAATTCAAATAAATGAGGAGGAAAATTTGAAAGAAGCCAACCCTAGGTAAACCCTACCCAAGAATGATTTTCATGAGATATTGATTTGTATGCATATACACACATAAACAGAAAACAAATTATATAGGAAGTTCCCATATGAGGAAGTCTAAATTTGCCATCAATTTCCTCTATTACATCACTTTGACCGTTGATATGGAAGAAGCTGACTTTTTTGGTCAAATTCTCCAATTGCCTAATTCTTTTCTATTAATTGACAGCTACCCTTTGACCCAAGTTTTCATGGTAATAATTGGGGATAGCATTAAATTTTTTTGGAAGACATACTACCATTCAAAATCGAGAAAATCAAATTGTTAATGAAAAAAAATAAAAAAATTGTTGCACTTCAAAGTTGATTTTTCCAAAGAAGACTACAGTCTGATTTCACTCCCTATCTCCGCGCCTTGCCAATGATGGATTTGTCTCCATTTTCACACTTGTAATTGGGGATACTTGTCATTTGTTGCAACTTGTAACATGTGAAAGTCTTTTTATGGAGGATGATTATGCGAAGAATTTTTCAATTTTCATTACTTATTCAATTTCTTTAATAACTACTCTTTAAGTCAAGTTCTGTCTTATTATATTTATAAAATTTAAAATAAAAACAAATAAATTTAAAATAAAGATTTTGTCTCCTCTATTTGATGTATCTCTAAATCTAAATCTTGAATCTATAACAAAATATCATATTTATGTAAACACGAATAATTTTATACAAATGATGCATGCTATGACGTACATTGCATAGTTTTTTGTGGGGGAGGAGGATTTTGCTATGAATTCAAAGAAATAGTCAATCTATTGGAATGCCTTTTTGTTGAATCTTATGATTTGATGAATCTAAAAGTGGGCCCTCTAACAAATTATAAGTCATTGCTTCTCTAAGCATCACAAATTTCAAATTAATTTCTCTCTCCCCCCTAAATTTTTTTAATCAAAATGTGGAAAAATACTAAAAAATGATCAAGATTTGTTAATACAATTATTAGTTTATAATTAGCTTAAGCTTGGAAAGTGGATATTTTGATGTCTATGGTTGTGATAGCAAATATGGATATGGACCATAAAATAAAAATAGACCATTAGTTGTAATTTCGTATTAAATTATGTTAGAAATATTGTAGTCGAATTTGACTCGAAATTAATTAATTTTTTATATTTTATTTAGTTATTAGTAACAAAATAAATAGACCATTTGATTATTGATTTGTAATTCATTAAAAGAATTGTTTATTTGAGCCAAATAAGAAATATATGGTTTTGCACGTACTAATTCAAAATGCTTGTCTAGATATATCGTGAATTTGAATTTCATCAATCTCAACAAATTGAATCTAGAACTCTTTTCGTATTTTTATTTACGTGTCAACTCTTGGTATTATACTTGCTCATAAATTACTGGTGTCAAAATTTTTATTTTTCACTTTTTATGCTATTTCGTTGATTATGTGTAAAAGAGATAGGAGTTCCCCTTCTTAAAACATCTATAACAGCTTATCTATATTTAAAAAGCATATTTGGTATTTTAAAAAGTATCTATAATTTAAAGAGCAATTTTTTTAAAACATTTCAACCGCCTCTTTATCTATACTCTTCATTTTACTTATTCCAATAAGCATTTAATATTTTTTCCTCTCCTCTTTTTTTTTCCCTCCTAATTTGTACAAATTATTTAATTAAAGTCAATACATCATGTATTGAAAATTGAAATTGTTTCAATACATTTAATAATAAAGAGTGAGTTTGGCTCTCCAAAATTTTTGAAGAGCTAAACTCACTCTCTAAATTAAAATGTTAAATTGGAGAGTCCATTAGAACAAAATTTTAAGTGTTGGCTCTTTAAATTAAATAGCATCATAAGTTTAAAGAGCTCGTTGGAGATGCTCTAACCAATGTTTTCAAAATTATATCAAACTAGCAATTAAATCGGGAAAAACTAGAACAGGTTTGGCAATCGTCTGATTATACACAAAAATTGAAAAAATGAAAATTATTTAAAACAAGTCACCGACTTATCTCAACATTTTGTTTTTGATATTTTTTTACTATTGATTCAACCCCTAACTCTTTATCTTTTATAGATTAGTGCCTAGATCAATTTTTAAAACATTGCTTGTACCAAGTCGAGCAAATAGCATTGTGACAAAAAATATGTGGAAATTACACCCACTACTTACTATTATAATAATATTTCTAATTTTATAAACTTAACTTTTTATTTTAAAAATACCGTTTCTATATTATTATATTAATAAATAAAATAATAGTTTAAAATCAAAACAAAATATAATTTATACACAACCGTTTCTATAATTGTCTTTGGAATTCGCACAAAAAGGAACACTACCCCTAAATCAGGCAAAAATTTATTATTTTCAAACACACTAAAATCCTCTGTTTTTTATATTTGAATATTTGTTATTGAATTGTTACCCAAAAATACAGATTATGTTACACAATTTGTTATTCTGTAACACTGCTGTTAAAAATGTTACAACTTATTATTGGTTAATTGCTTGTAACACGTACTATTCATATACTGTTTGTAATACTGATGTTACTATGATGTTTTGATTGAGCATTCTATTTTTGATATTTAAATGTTATGGATTGAATTCTTACACGGAAATATAGATTATGTTACACAATTTATTATTATGTAACACATATTACACAATTGGTTATTATGTAATATTGATTGCTAAAGATGTTACAACTTGTTATTTATTAATTGATATTTAATATGATGTTTTAATTCTTAATGCAGATTATATTATCCTCAATTGATATTTTGTATCACTGATTGATACAGATATACAATTGAGTATATCATGAGATTTTTTGTGTGAAAACTGACACTATGTGTTACATCTCAATTTGTAACATAAATTTTTACAAATGTTGAAATTTAAGGGATCATGAATTCTGGTTGTGGTTATGGTTGTTACAACTATTTCTAATACAAATGATATATATTTGAAAGTTATAACAATAAAATATTATGTAATATATATAAATTTCAATCAATTCCAATTTTTAAGGATTTGATTACTATAACATAAAATATTCTGTAATATAATATAAATATTTCTATCAAATTCAGTTTTTAAAAATTCAGTTACTAAATTTAATATATAGTATAATAAATTAAAATAATAATTTTTAAAAAATAGTATTTTTAGAATATATGTAACAAGAATAAGTTTTTGTAATTCTTTTCAAAAACATAGTTTTTTTATGAAAAAATCTCAAAAAAATATTGGTGTCCATTTTAATCCAGACTAGTTTGATGGGCCTATTAAATTAATAGGGCCCTTTTAATTTTGAAGTTACCAAAGATTAAAGTTTTGGGCCTAGTGACCTTTGTTGGTCCTCCATCGAATAGCTTCTCTTTGCTTAATAAGCCCAAATTGTACATACAGATCCTTTATTGTTCGGTTGTCCGTATAAATACAGGAATTTAGGCTTTTAGAGTGAGAAAACGAATTTTGACTATTACTTTGGTGTTGGTAGATAATGTTTAATTTTTATTTTTTGTGACAAGTATATCACTCTCCTTTTTCAAAAGTGTTACTAATTTTTCACCATTTATTTGTGTATACGAACTTCGAAGTATCTATGCATTCTTGTCAAAGACAAAGTTCACGATAATTTCTTATCATTTAGACACACACTCTCTTCATTTTTGCACGAATTTCGAATTATATAGACATTATCGTCAAACTAACCAAATGGATGAAAGTTTCTAATCCATTTAGCCAAATTTATCATTATTTATAAAAATACACAGTTATTTTAATCCAAATATTTTTTTATGAATTGTTATTTAAGTGGTACAAATGTTGAAATATTTCTAATCTCTTTTGCATTAATATCTAATGAATAGACATTCAAGTTCAAATTTGGTCTTGAATGTATTCTATGGATTACTCTTTAGGTGTATTTTATTTTATTAAAATAAAACTAAATTATATTTAAATATGCATAGAAAACTTCAATTTTGCTGAGTAAGAATGTTTAACGGAGTTTTTAAAATTAGACGGGACTATATATTGTCTATTTTTTCTTACCACGTTAGCTTGACAAAATTATTGACAACTTGTATTGAAGATGAATTATTTTAGACATCATTTATTTTGCTTACGTGAAAATTCTTTTTAATAATTCATGGTTGCATTGGAGATGCTCTTAGTTTTCTGTAAGAAGAAAACACGAAAAATAAGTTTTCAAGGGTTTTCCATCTGGTGCAAGATCCGATTTCTTACTCTCAACCTTCAAAATTTTGGATTTTTAAATTAAGGTGAGGTGCCTATTTGTAACAGTGGATCTTTCTACATTGTTCCTAAGTTGTTATATTTAGATTCGATTTCTAATAATCAGAGCTCATTCGAAAATAAAAATCATGAGTAAGTTGTGTTAAAACCTTCGGATTTCAGTATTAGCCTTAGGTTTAATTGCAACGCTTCCATGGATTTTTGTTCTCGTGGTATAATAATTCTCGGTTCAATTTGGTAATAGAATTATGTAATATATTTTCATATCTAGATCGATCGTGGTAGTTTGCAAGCATCTCATTGAGTGTACTTTCGTATACTCGTCCATTTTTATTTACAAATTTCAAGTAATAACTAGTTTGGATGGCGGTGGATGGCTGTGTGTACTGACAGATCGTGGAACATGTTGAATAACTTACTTGAGAGATTGAAAATGAAGCACAAAACACTAATAACTTGCAGCTACTGGACTTTGAAGAACAAAAGATAATTAATAAGAATGAGACTTGAAGCGCATAGAACGCTGTTCTAAAGTAGAATGAGATGCTATAGGGTCTTCCCTCAAATAGTTTTAGTGGATTTCAAGCCTCAAACCGGATTGCACTGACACCAATGAAAGAAATCTGGGATTTTCTTATATGAATTTAATATTAAACACTTTGATGTTGTTTGTGGATGATTTTTGGTTTTTTTTTTACATCAAATTCATCTTAGTTTTATAGTGTACAACCAAAATCGAGAAACACACCACTTGGGGCGAAGAAGCACATTTTGGTTCCTTAACTGAATTCTTCAGTTGGCCACGGTCCAGCCATGGCATACATGCTGCGGTCCGACTGTGGTTAGGCCCAAAAATAGGTCGATTGTTGAAGCTGACTCCTATATTCCACTTTCTTTTTTATTTTTGTGTCCCGTAATTTCTTTTTGTATTGTTTAATATATTTTGAACAATATTTTGAATAATCCCCTAATTGTTCAAATATAACTCAGATTTTAAACCGGTATTCATGCCTAAAATAATGTATTTTTCGATTTGAACATTATCTTAGAATAAACATTACAAAGTAGTATCGAAATCCTATGTAGCCTTAGTTCTAAACATGTTATTCCTTGTAATAATACCGGCAATGTAACATACGTGAATACTCTCATTCAATTTGTTCCGCACAAGTTTGCTTAGCACGTTAATAGCCATGCGCTAACTAGTTTCATTAACTTTTCAGAAATTAACTTCATACTTTCTTTAAAACGGCACCACTTCGAAGTTCATATATGTGAAATTCTTATAGTGTCTTTGTTACAATGAAGACACTTGTAATACGTACGAAATTTCATTAAGATTTTTTAACTCAACCTCTAACTGTAACACCATCACTTATATCATTGGGATATAGTTTCTTTTATTTAAGTGCTATGAATCATCTCACTTATCGAATAACTTGTTATTACCATTTGAATTTGTGAACTACTCATTTCGTAATAACAAATAGAGTTGATGTTATTGATGAATTTATTTTAGGAGTTTCAACCCCATCTTACTAGATGTTGATCTTACTAACTCTTTAGTAAGTAGCTTTGTAAATTAATAAGCTAAATTATCGCATGATCTCACAAAAGTAAGATAAATTACTCCACTTTTGATTAATTTCCTTACATAGTCACGTCTAAAACTCGTATGTCTAGACTTTTTATTGTAAACATCACTATATGCTCTAGCTAATGTGGTTTGACTATTATATAGTATTAAGATAGAAGACTCATTCTTCGTATACAATAGAACTTCATATAGAAAATCTCGGAGCCACTTAGCTTTTTATTGTGTTTCTGCTAATGTAACAAACCCTGATTCTTTAGTTAAGTGTGTTATGCAAGTTTGTTTCTTAATCTTCTTGAAACGGTACCTCATCCAAGTATAAACACCCAATCTGAAATAGACTTGATTTCACCCACATTTGATATCCAACTAGTGTCAATATGTCCTTCTAAAATAGTCAAGAATTTAGAATATTGGAGTCCAAGTTTTTTGGTCCTCTTTAAACAATCAAGAACTCTATAAATAGCCTTCCAATGTTTGGCACACGTGTTACTTGTAAACCTACTAAGTTTATTTATTGTAAATGCAATATCTGGTCTTGTACATTGTACCGCGACTACCAATTGTACTGACGTATTCAAGTTGTGCAATAACCCTCCCATAATTCTTCACAAGTTTGATACTAAGATCCAATAGGGTATTTGCATCTTTTATGTTTAAATGTTTGAACTTATTTATCTCATTTCTCAATATAATGTAATTGTGTTAATGTATAATTCTCACTATGCTTAATCACTAAGATACCTAATATGGTATCCACTTGACCAATATCTTTCATTCTGAATGTGAAAAATAGAAACCTCTTCATTTTTATAACATCATTTATGTGATCACTTATAATCAACATTTCGTTTATATATAAGCAAACAAAAATAACATATCTATCTCAAATTTTAGTATACAAATATTTATCTACCGTGTTGTGCACAAAACCATAAGATATGATAACATTGTCAAATTTTTCATGCTAATTTTTAGGTACTTGTTTTAATCTATATAGAAATTTAACTAATTTACATACTTTGTTTTCATTATCAGTTAGTATAAAACTTTTCGATTGTTCCATAACCCATTCACCTAAATCTCCATTTAAACATACAACTTTTACATGAACACATAAATCATGAATAGAAGCTAAAACAAATAAAATCATAATAGTTGTAATTCTAGCTACAGGTAAATACGTGTCAAAATAATTTATTCATTCTTTTTGTCAATAATCTTTTGCTATTAATCTTGCTTTAACGTTTGGATCGAACCATCGATGTTATATTTCCTTCGAAATATCCATTTACAACCGATAGGTTTTGAACATTTTGGTAAATCGACAATTTTCAAAATATTGTTTTAAATTATAGAATTCATCTCGTCATTTGTAACATCTTTCCAAAAAATACTTTCTCTAGAAGTTATATCATCTTTATAGATTTTAGGATAACTCTCGATTTGAAGAACAAATAAAATTGTTCTTACTATATCTTTCTCATTTGCTTCTACCAAGTATAGAGCAGTTCGTTGATAATATATCTCATCCGGTTCTATAACATTTTCTTTACAGACTTTTTTACTTTTTTGAGGTTTATTAGACTCAACAACATCTTTATAAGATGCTTCTAATAGTTTTTAGAAGCTGGAATATCTTCTTGAGATTCTGTTGGAGTTTGAGAAATTTCGCTTAATGAATTCTCAAAGAACTCCACGTCTTGGGATTTTACATACCATTTGATTCTAGGTCAAGTAACCTATATTTCACAAAGACACACTTGATGCCTCTAGGACCCCACTTGATCATTTTAAGATTGGTGTTCTTATAGTATGCAAGACATCCCCACCCTTTAAGATATCCAATATTTGATTTTCTATCTTTCCACAATTGATAAGGAGAAGCCTTCAATTTATTTGAAAGAACTCTATTACAAATATGACAAGCAGCAAAGAAGGTTTCACCCCATAAACTATAAGATAATTTAGCATGCAATAACATAGCATTAATCATTTTAACTGAAGTCATATTTTTTCTTTCTGCCAAACTATTTTATTCGAGTGTTCTAGGAGTACTATATTGGTGTATTATGCTATATTCTTTCTGCCAAACTATTTTATTCGAGTGTTCTAGGAGTACTATATTGGTGTATTATGCTATATTCTTCACAAAAGATCTCCACAGCTATCACTTTTAAGAATTCTTATCTTTTTCTAATTAATTTTCTATTTCGATTTTGTAAACTCTAAACATGTTAAAAGTCCCATCTTTATGTTTCATTAAGTAAAAATAACAAAACCTAGAAAAATTATCTGTAAAGGTTATGAAGTATTTATTACATCCTATAGTTAACATGCCATTTAATTCTCAAATATCTGAATGTATTAATCCAAGTAGACTAGAAAATTTATCAACACTATTAAAAAGTTTCTTAACCATTTTTTATTTAACACATAATTCACATTTATTATGCTTACCTAATTCGAAAGAAATCATGCTACTTTTTATCATTCTATATAGAGTAGAATAATCTATATGACCTAATCTATCATACTATAATTTAAAAGAAACAAACAAGTAAACAAAATTTATATTTTTATTGATATCATTGTCATTAGTACAAAGTTTGACCATTCCTTCAATAGAATAATCTTTTCCAACAAAACAAAATTTTCCGACTCAAACATAGATTTGACACCCGATTTTTTCAAAAGATCCCCACTAACAAAGTTCCTATTCATATTCCCAGAACATATAGTACATTTGATAAAATTATTTTCTTTCTTGATGTGAAATACAATTCAATGTTCTCTTTGCCAACGATGCTTGAACATCATTCCCATTTTGATTTGTTGTCCATCACCGATCTCTTGATAGGCCTTGAAAAGAGACATATCATAGCAAATCTGAACGGTAGCACATGTATATACCACCATCCCAAAACTTTTCATTTGACAACATTGATTTTGTTCACAGTAGTAACAATGTCTTCAGTGTTAATGGAATTTATTTTGCCATCGGTTTTGCTTTTTTTTCGATACCGGCAATCTTTTGCAAAATGACCAAATTTTCTACATACAAAGCAATCTCCTTTAGGCTTCTTTTTAATATTGTTGTTGTCCTTGCTTGAACTATTTCCAGCAAGCTTTTATTCAAAGTATCACTTATTCCTTTCACGTTTTAACTTTAAATTTATAACTTTCGCAAGCGAAAAACATTTTCTAAACTTCACTGGCCTAAATAATAGTTTCTGATGAGGTCATAGTTGTTCATGGTATAATTTTAGCAACGGGTTATTAAAATTTACATTTCTCCCACTTTTTATGAAAAAAATCAAATTATAATTAAAATTATTATAAGATTTTATGGATAAAAAATAGGTTAATTTGTAATTAAATATTTATATATTAACCGGTTATTAGTTTAATAACCTTCATTAGGTTTAGGTCATCATAAATATTAATCTTTGTTTTTTCTTTTTCTTTTTCTGATTGTGTGGGTCAATTGTGAGAAAGTTGTATGTTCTTTTATGATAATTATATTCATACTACAATTTTTATTTGTTGTATCACATTTTAATTATCATTAAGGTCCTCAATTTTTTTTTATTGTAGCAAACTCTTTTTAAAAAATAGAAGGTAGAACTAATAAAGATTTCTTTTTCGATTATATATCTCCAACTTTTTTTGTCGCATTCTTATCCTCATTTTTTATTAATTAGTACAAATTACATTTGATAACGGTTATCGTTCAAAAAGTCTGATGGAAGAGCGTAAAACGACTTATTTGTTCATCATATTCTTTAAAAATAATAAATACAAAAGTGAGACAAAATATTTTTCATCATTTCATAGCACACAGACATAATATTTTAACAGAAACCATCATTAATGATGATATATGCTAATTAATGAAAGATTAAATATAAGAATTCAATGAAAAAAAGTCATGGGCATATAAGATTGTAGACCTTAAGTGTAATTAAAATGTGGTGCCAATATAACCATAATTTCTTTTATCATGACAAGCATGTATATTTTTTCTTTTTTCTGTGATGTTATTTTGACACGGTTTTATTTATTGTGATAGTATGTGACGTAATATTTTGATGATTATATATAATAAATTATGTTTTAATGAAAGTCTATAAAAATCTATGAAAATTGTTATGAACTAGAGAGAATAAGAAAATAAAATAAAGAGAAATTGTGTATTTCATTTTAATAATGACCCATATATATATGGTTTCAAAGTAATGTAGATTAGGTAAGAAATATTTAAATATGATCATCAATAAAAAAAAATTTTTTTTGGAGTAATCAAATGATGTCTCGTTAAAACCTTGTCAAAAAAATCCAATAGGACAAAACCTGAACGAAGGAAAAAGAGTACATCCACTCTTCTTGATTTAAATCAATGAAAATAATTGTCTCGAGCTATCCATATTTTGTGTGTCAATGTCTTCAATGTCACCATCTTTTTAAAAATTTGTATAAAACAATACTGGTCAAATGTGCTCATGTTATAACTTCCAAACAATATTATCTTCATACCTATCTCTGATTGACTGTAGTCAACATGATGATATGATGTAATTATATTAAAAACAGGTCTTCTTGTTGCTCTCCCTTCAGAGGTCTCGTATAAAAATTGTAACACACGAGACTATAATTATAGAGTTATGTTGATGATAAATGTATTGTAGGTTATGGACATTCATAACTATAATATTTATAACACTTCTTATATAGTGTTCTTTACACAAAGAATATGTCTCGTTAAAACATTACTAGGAAAAATCCGGTGGAAAAAATTCCAGTGAAGGAAAAATTATGAAAGTTGCCTCTATGAAAGTTGCCTCATTAAAAACCTTGTTAGAAAAATTCAATAGGACAAAACTTCATCTAAGTAAAAAAGAGTACAACGTATATTTACTCACCCTCATGATAATATCACTTGAGATTAGTTATTTGATTGACAAAAAGTTGAACTATATACTTCAAGCATATTAAATTCTTCAAGGATTTATATACATAGTAGTCATACCAGATGAGCTGGTTATAACCATATTCATTATACCCATATCAAGTGTCATGCGTTGACAGGAAAACAACATATCGACTTGTGATTGCTTTACTTAAGAATTTACAAAATTTATAGTGTTAAGAGTAGTGCCTTACATGTTACGACTTCATTTTTTTTCTTATTCCCTTTTCGCATGAGTATATACCTTTAGGTGTTCAAATTGTAAGTCTAGAAACTTCATGTTTCTATAAGAAGTTCAATTTATTTGGATTGCATCATTTTATTTGGTCAATTAATTATTTGACAGATTTTCTTCAATATCCTCACTACATTTCATAATGTGAAGCGTTACATTATGTACAAAAGTGTTGTCACAATTATTTTATTCTATTCTTTCTCCATGATGACATAACTTATTGAGATTTCTTCATTTTCAATACTTCAAATATCTGAACATCTTCTGAGATTTTACAATTATTTATGTCTATATACTCTCCAAAAGTATACGTCTCCCCAACATGACTATTTTTACAATTGGTTCCATTTTTAATTTGAGGATTTTGAAATCAAATGTCACCACACTTCAGGCGTGTCATTAATTTATCAGATATAACATCAATGGATTGTCCTTCAAGGATGTCAATATAAATTGGAACATTTACAACTGGTATATGAGATTTGATTTAATCTATTTAGTCAGTAAATGTATCTGTCAATTGTATAACATACAAATGAGTTATCTGTCGAACTTCTGGTTCGTATTGTTATGTGCAAAGATTTTTAAAGAATAATATGTTGCATATAAAATAGCATTCTCGAGACAAAAATGAAAAGCACTTTGTTCTCAATAGTAATGGTTTAAAAATTAATTGGAGACTTTTAATAAACAATAGTAGTAAACCATTTATCATCATCTTAACTAACATTTATTAAAAGTTTGAGAATTGACCTCACTAGCATTAACAAGACACACTATCTTGATTGTATAATCTAAAAATTATGCTCATAATATAACATTTGAGCAAATAATCTCGCAAAGTTATGAGTTATAACACTATACAATCATCTAGTAGATGTATCTATTAGATACAAATACTACTTAGATGGTCAACATGGAGAGTGGCAGGACCTATATATCTCCCTAAATAATTTTAGAAATATAGAAAATTAAGTCTCTAGTTTAACTAGTGAATGCCTATTGGATTATATACCACGAGAACAAGTATCATGCGGGAATTCATTATATTGAAAAATCTTCTAGTTTTCACTAGATATTCTTATTAATAATTCGCATCATATTGATTTAGGATGGTCTAGCTAGTATTGTTAATCAATAAAATTTTGAGGTTTTGAACTTATGGTTCAATACAATTTAGCAAGTATAAAAAACCATTTAATTGGGGAACAAATTTATGTTCCTTGTCTTACAAGAATGGAGAAACGAAGGATGAAAAATTGTCTCACAAGTTTATTTTACTTTTGTAAGACTATAAATACTCTAATATTACACAACATTAATATTCTAAAATTGTAAAGTTGTGCTTCTTCAAAAGCAACAACACAATTTTTTTCTTCTAAAAGATTGATATGCATGCTTCTTCAAGACCAATCATATAATATTCGTTGAATTAAGTTGTGCTTCTTTATGATCAATGACACAATATTATTCTAAAATGTTTCTATACTTTGTGTTTTTTTAAGAACAGCAATATCATTTTCTTTTAGAATATTGATATTCATGACGTTATAATTTTCAGGAATATTAATCCAATATTTTTATAAAATATTAGATCTTATAAAATTACACTCTTTGGGAGCAATAACTTAATATTAAATCTTACAAAAATTACGCTCTTCAGGAGCAAGTAATATTCTACTAGAATATTAATATAATGCTATGCTCTTCGGGAGCATTAACATATTCATCAAACTTAAACTTGTATAGAGTTAACCTTTAGAACTAACATAATATTTTTCTAGAATATTGATTTGTATAAATTTTTAATTTCTTCAGGAATAACAAAAAAATATTCTTCTTGAATATTTATGAAGTTGTGTTATGTTTCTTCAAGAACTTCAACACTAGTTTGCTTCTTCAAAAGTATTTAATTTGTTAAAATAAAATATTTAATCGATAAAAACTTTACAAATCATGTAAACCTTACAAAATATAATAAAAATATTTGTAAGAATAAACTTACTTGTGATAACTCAATAATGACTAACTAAGAGGGGATGAATTAGTTTTTACAAACTTTTTCGTAAAACAATATCAAAATAAGAGACTTAAGAGAAGTAGATTAATCAAGTAAAAAATACAAGCACAATGTAAATAAATAAAAAGGTAGAGAAAGTGCAAACGATATTTTTATGAAGGTTCGATCCAAACCAATGATCTACGTCCCTCGTTATCAAGCTCTCCGTCACAAGCATGACCTTTCCACTATATTGATTGACTTATGGTGCAATCAAAACCCCTACAATGCTTCTTGTAACTTACAAGCAATGAGCACCGATCTTTATATAATATTGAGCTTTTACGGGAGCTCAATATGACCCAAAGATATGAAGAAGTTGATTTAAGATAATGTTTCTCTCTTAATAAATAATATATTTAAGTTAAGTACTAAGAGAGACTAACACTTCAATAATTAGCAATAGATGTAAAGCTCAAGTGTTAGAAAGAAACTTTGATGAAGATGATGATTCAAAAGGTTTTCAATGAATGATTTAGAAAATGTAGATGCATTGAAAGTTTGAATGATTTTTCTCAAGATGGTTATCTCTTTTTATGCTCTTGTGAATGTCTTTAATGATAATAAATGATGGGCAATTTATAGAGAACAATTTTTAGAACTTTCTATCCATTCGAATGATCAATCGGTCGACCTACAAAAGTTTGGATAACCAAAAATAGTCGTTGATTTAGTAAGAATCAGAATGGTTACATTTTTGGAAAATGAAATCTAATCAGTCGACCTATGAATTGGACCGGTTTAAGGTTTTGGTCAATCGAATTGAGTTTCGGTTGACCAGATCCTGTGCTTTGAAACAACCATAGTTAAAAGAAACATAAATCCAAAAGGTTGTTTCTAAACCACATAGGCTAAAACTAAAAACTAGTTCTCCGGAGGAGGAAGCGGATGAAACATCATGTCGAAATGGGAGTTAAGTGCTTGTTGCAAGGCGAGCACTTGTTGAAGCAACGAGGTCAAGCCATTAACTGATTGTTGTATACCACCCACTGTGTATTGTAAGTCATCTACCATAGAAATAAGTGAGTCCATTCAGCCATTTAGGAGATTGTAGTGATCTTCGGAGAAGAAAAAACCAGATGAGGAGGATGACAGAATATGTGAGCTAGGTAAATCACTAGGATGAGACGGGGGAGGTGCATCATCTTCATCATGATCATTTTCTTCCATAGCTTCACCTTCTTCAAACGACAATGTGGATGGCCCCGACTCCGCATGAAATCTCTTTGTTTTTGCCACTCATTGTCCATTCTTCTTTACAATCTTCATTTTTTTGAAGGTATGGATATTGATAGTGTCAATGGGTTTTGGATTAATGACAACTTCATCATGCATTGAAATTTCAAAGTAGTGAAAGATTTTGGTAAGGATCATCCCATAAGGTAATGCCATAATCATATGGGCGCGATGAATAGTGTTCATGTGATTTAACATAATGAAGAGAAAGTCAATTTTTGACCGACTAAGAAGGAATCGAGAAGGAAGAGGTAAAAAAGGGTTACTTCGTCAAGATGACCTTTTCTAGGAACGATTATGTGGGGAATGATGTTATGCAAAGCTCTACAAGATAGAGAGAGTTGATTGGAACTAAGTTTCGCGGCATTTTCAAAGGTTTTGCCGGTGACTCGACTACATGCCTCGATAGGATTATATTTTTCAAAATGAGGAGCAATCTTTTGGCAATAGATACGATTTTCACAATCCTTAAGTTCAAGAATGGACCGAATGAGAGTTCCAGTAATTTTAATTAATTTTCCGTTGAGTATACAAGTGATACCCAACCCCAGAGTGTAAATCATGTCTTGGTAAAAAGTTTTCATAAGGTTTGGATACGCTTTTTCATCAAGGGCAACGATTGACAATCAACCCATGAAAACGTAAAAATCTTCAACATGAAAAGAATGAGCATAGTAAGTAAATGAAGCAAGGTCGACATTTTTACCAATGAGTATAGGGCATTTATCAACACGATTTTCCGACAATGGGTTATCTTCGAAAGATGGTGATAGTAGCCTTTCATCCCTTTGTCATTTTCTAGCCATTTTTACTAGAGCCATGTTTGGCAAAAATCGGATTTGTAGTTTCTAGGGTTCGTTTGACCGATTTAGGAAATAATTTTTGTGATTAGGTCGATGAAAATTGGAAATTTTACGAGGTTTTGAATGTGAGAGAAATGTGTTTTTGATTTCAAGTGAAAATTTTGAAGATTTTGAGTTGATTTTGTGAATAGGGAAAGATTTGAAGAGAAGAAGTAAAAGATGCGCGAAATGGGTAATGAAGAATATGATGGATTTCAAACTTTAAGAACTGATTTTCTGTCAAACCAGTCGACTGAAAACTGCTCCATAATTGAAGTAGAATTCCATGGTCCGACTGACTTAAATATAACGATCGTTTGGAATAACGTGCCAGATTGAATCAAAATTTCATGGTCAATCGGACGAGCAACTGGTCGATCGACTAAAATCTAAAGGTCGTCCGACTAAACAACCAGCCAACCTACTTGGCAGATTTAATGAAAATTTTGAAAATTTTATGGATTCCTATTTGTCATAGGTTTTTATATAGCTTTCATCACATAAATTCCAATTGATTACATCATAAATAATAGCATACATTAAGTTTAGCCACATACTTCACATTCGTCAATTATGCCCAAACTTCTTCGAATATACGAGAATCTTTCAAGTGCTAATGGTTTTGTGAGAATGTCGGCCAATTGTTTTTCCGTATTCACAAACTCTAAAACTATATATCCCTTTTGTGCATGATCTCTTAGAAAATAATGTCTAATCTCAATGTGCTTGGTTTGAGAATGCAAAACAAAATTTTTTGACAAGTTTATAGCACTAGTGTTATCACACATGATAGATATATTTTCAAATGATAAGTGATAATCACTTAGAGTTTGCTTCATCCATATAATTTGAGCACAACAACTAGCGGCTGAGATATATTCGGCTTTAGCGGTAAATAGAGCAATGGAATTTTATTTTTTACTAAACCATGATACTAGTGCAAAGCCTCGAAAGTGACAAGTTCCGCTAGTACTTTTTCGGTTAATTGTACAACCGGCCCAAATCGGCATCCGAATAGCTAAGTAAATCAATATGAATACCCTAAAAAGACACCAAAGACCTAAAGATCTAGTGTCACTAAGATATCTAAAAATACGTTCTACGGCACTAAGGTGAGAGTTCTTAGGATTAGATTGATATATTGCACATAAACACACACTAAACATAATATCGGGTCTACTATCGGTTAGGAATCCGATAATACCTTGATATTTAGTTATGTCTACGGGAGTACATTGATCATCTTTATCAAATTTGATTGATGAACTCATTAGAGTATTCATTGGTTTCAGTTCTTCAATTTCAAACTTCTTGAGCATATCCATAAAATACTTGGTTTGTCTAATGAATATTCTATCATTAGTTTGTTTAATTTGGAATCCAAGAAAGAACTTGAGTTCTCCCATCATACTCATCTCAAATTCCTTACTTATACAATTAGAAAATTCTTCTCAAAGTGAAATGTTGGTGGCACAAAAAATGATATCATCAACATAAATTTGTACAACAATCATATCATCATTTTTTATTTTTATAAAAAGTATAGTTTTCGCTTTACCCATTAAAAATCTATTTGATAAAAGGAATTTGCTTAATCTTTCGTACCAAGCTCTAGGAGCTTGCTTTAACCCATAAAGAGCTTTTCTAAGTTATGAAAACTGTTTTCGGGCACGTATGATTTTTGAAATCAGGAGGTTGCTCAACAAATACTTCTTGAATAGCACAATTAAAAAATGCACTTTTGACATCCATTTGAAAAAGAGTAAAATTTTATGCAAGCAAATGTAAGAAGCATGCGAAATGATTCTAATCTAGCAACCAGTGCAAAAGTTTCTTCAAAGTCTATATCTTCTTCTTGATTGTAATATTGGCTCACTAATCTAGCCTTGTTATGCACAATTATTTCATTTTCATCTCGTTTATTTCAAAAATATGAGTTTGTACCAATAACGGTTTGACAATTTGGTCTAGCAACTATATCTCAAACATGATTTCTTTCAATTTGATTTAATTCATCTTGCATAGCTAGAATCTAAAATTTATCAAACTCCGCTTCTTTGATATTCTTTGGTTCAATTTGTGAAAAAAATGTACAAATGTTAAGAAAGTTCCTAGTAGAATTTCTAGTACTTACACATTTGGATGAATAACCAATGATGAGATCTTTTGGATAAGAATGGACAAACCTCCATTTTTTGGATAGAGATGAAACATTTTGTTCTTCAAGAGATTCTATCTCATTTTGTTGCATAGTTGTTTCTTCCTCATGTTGATTTTCAGCATTGTTAGGATTCTCCTTGTCTTCATTTTGAATACTCAATTGTTCAAAAAGAATTTCCAAATCTACATCATCCTCAATATTTTTTTCATGTTCAAAAGAGTTAGTCTCATCAAATATAACATGTATGGATTCTTCAACTACCAATATTTTTTTGTTAAAAACTCTATAAGCCTTGTTAGTAGATGAATATCCAAGAAAAATTTCAATATCGAATTTTGAATCAAATTCCAAATTTTCTTTTGTGTTTAGGATAAAACATTTATAATAAAAAACTTTGAAATATCCTATATTGAGAACTCTATTTTTTCAAATTTCATATGGAGTTTTTGTTTTCATTCGACCAACCAAAACTCAATTCAAAATGTAGCATGAAGTATTAACACTTTCGGCAAAAAGTATTTTGGTAAATTATTTTCATTTAACATAGTCTGAGCCATTTCTTGTAATATATGATTCTTCCTTTTTACTATACAATTTTTTGAGGAGTTCTATGAGCCAAAAAATTATGTTCATATCTATTTAATTTGCAAAACTCATTAAATGCAATATTTTTAAATTCTCTATCGTGATCACTTCTAATTGTGGTAATGGTGTACCCTTTTTCGTTTTGAATCTTTTTGCAAAAATATTTAAATGTATTTACGATCTCATATTTTGGATTTAAAAATATGACCCAAGTAAATCTTGAAAAATTATCAACAATAACAAAGACATTGTATTTACCACTTAACCTTGCAGTTGTAGATGGTCCAAATAGATCCATGTAGAGAAGTTGTAAAAGAGTTGTAGTAGAATAGTGTTGTTTGAGTTTAAAATAACCATTTACTTGTTTTCGAAATTGACAATCATCACAAATTTTGTCTTTCTCAAATTTTAATTTTGGCAAACCTTTTACAAAACAATTTTTAGAGATTTTGGAAAGTAAGTTTATGCTAACATGTCCTAATCTTCTATGCCATAATCAAGTGTCATCCTTTATATTTGATAAGCATTTCATCTCTATTTCAAGTTCAAATTCAATGTTTATGATATAAACATCCTACTCCGGCTCTCAATGAATATTACCTCCTTAGATATAACATGCTCAATAAGACATTTAGAAGAATCAAATTTAATGAGATAACATTTATCACATAATTGACTAATGCTAAGCAAGTTATGTTTGAGGTTATGAACTAATATAACATTTTCAATAGAAGGAGATAAATGATTACCAATATTTCCAATGCCTATGATTTTTCTTTTGGCATTATCTCCAAAAGTGACATGACATCCATCATTTATTTTGAAATTTGATGGCAATGTTTGATCACCAATCACATGCTTTGAGCAACAACTATTCAAGAACTAATTGCTCTTTATTTTTTTTGGTGCCTATAAGAGTTATTTTAATTTTTTATCTTTGGTACCCATATAACTTTGGGTCCTTGATAATTAGTATTAGTGGACTCTTTTACCCACTTATGTTTGTTTTCAAAGTGTAACCTCTTTTTGATTAAACAATTAAATGCTACGTGACCAAATTTCTTACAAAAACTACATGTTATATTTTGATGAGAAGAATTGGATGATTTGATAAAGAGATTTTCAAGAGATTTTTGTTTCAATAATGGTTTGTATCCAATACATCATTTATCGAAAACATATTTTTGTTCACTAAGCATTAATTCAAAAATTTTCCTACATTGAGTAAATCTGTTAACAATGTTTGTCAAGTCTACAATTTTTTCATTTAAAGAAATATTTTCTTTAATTAAGAGATTGTGATTATCTTTTTCTTTTTCAAAATCTTTTTGTGCTACTAAAAGTTTCTTTGTTATATTTTTCAATAAATAATGTTTATTATTAAAAGTAGAGTACTTTGTAATAAGTTTTTTAAATTTCTCAAGAATTTCATCATAAGAAGTAGAGAAATCATTATATGAATCATTGTTATTTAAATTTACCTCATTTTCAATGGCTATGAAGCACATGTTGGCAACTTCCTCTTGATTTTCTTCTTCTTCATGGTCTTCTTCATCACTATCATCACATGTTGCTTGGAGTGCTTTCTTCTTGATGAATTTTTTTTGTTTGGACACCCAATTCTTTTGTGACTGGGTTTGTCACAATCATAGCAAACAATATTCTTATTCTTATCTTCACCTTTTTCTTCTTTCTTTTGGAATCAGCGATTGTTGCGGAAACCTCTCCATTTCTTGACAAGAAGAACTACATCATCAAGTTCTTCATCACTCATGTTCATACTTGATGAGCCTTCATCATTTGTTGATTTTAAAGCAATTTTTCTTTTTGGAGGCTCCTTCATTTCTTCTTTGCTTTTTCTTGTCTTCTCTTTTGTCTCGACATAGTTTAGCTCGTAGGTCATCAATGTTCCATAGAGCTCCTCCAATGGATATGTGTTGATATCTTTTGTATTTTCGATCAACATCCTCAATGAGCTCCAATCCTCCGACAGAGATGTAAGCATTTTACTTACAAGTTCACCGTTAGTGAATTTTCGATCAAAGCCTTTAAGACCGTTAACAATATCAGTGAAACGAGTAATCATATCAACAATATGTTCATTTTGTTTTATGAAGAAAATTTCAAAATCTTTTATCAAAATATTTATCTTAGTTTTTTTTACTTTGTTAGTACCTAATGAGTGATTTTCAAAGCATGCCAAATGTCGTAAGAGGAATCACATGTGCTAATACGATTGAATTCATTTTTATTTAAAGCATAATAAACTAAATTTTTTACTCTAGCATTTAAAGAAAAATTTCTTTTATCTTCTTCATTGTACTTCTCTCTAGGTTTTGGAATGGTTTGGTCCAGTTTATCGTCAATTTTTATAATTTTTGTTGGTACGTAATGACTAAATTCAATGACTTCTCAAATGTTATACTCTATTAATTGAATATATACCATCATTTTAGCTTTCCAATAGTTATAATGGGTGTCATTAAAGAAATGAGAATGATTTGTAGAATGCCTCTCAAGATTTTGAATATTATAGTTAGCCATTACTCAAGATTGTAAAATCTTAATTTTAAAATGAGCATCTTGCTCTGATACCAATTGATAACCCAATAATAACTAACCAAGAGGGGGGTGAATTGGTTTTTACAAACTTTTTCGTAAAAAAATATCAAAATAAAAAACTTAAGAGATGTAGATTAATCAAGTAAAAAATACAAGCACAATGTAAGTAAATAAAATGGTAAAGAAAGTGCAAACTATATTTTTATGGAGGTTCGATTCAAACTAATGATCTATGTCCCCTGTTACCAAGCTCTCCATCACGAGCACGGCCTTTCCACTATATTGATTGACTTATGGTACAATCAAAACTCTTACAATGCTTCTTGTGACTTACAAGCAAGTAGCACCGATCCTTATACAATATTGAGCTTTACGGTACCTCAATATGACCCATAGATATGAAGAAGTTGATTTAAAATAATGTTTCTCTCTTAATAAATGATAGATACAAGTTAAGTACCAATAGAGACTAACATTACAATAATTAACAACATATGTAAATCTCACATGTTAGAAAAAACTTTGATGAAAATGATGATTCAAAAGTTTTCCAATGAATGATTTAGAAGATGTAGATACAATGAAAGTTTGAATAATTTTTCTCAAGATGATTATCTCTTTTTATACTCTTGTTAATGTCTTTAATGATAATGAATGATGAGCAATTTATAGAGAACAATTGTTAGAACTTTATGTCCGTTCGGATGATCAATCGGCCAACCTACAAATGTTCGGATGACCAAAAATAACCATTGGAATAGTAAGAATCATAACGGTCACATTTTTGAAAAATGACATTTAATCAGTCGATCTATGAATTGGACCGGTCAACCGATTTAAGGTTTCGGTTGACCGGATCCTGTGCCTTGAGAAAAATGTCCAAAATATTTTATACAATCGATATTGTCGTGGTTTTTTGTGCATAAAAATATTTTTGGGCTTTTATCATGTTGCTAAAGATCAAAGAATTAATATCTTTACACTTGATCTAAAAATCTAATCTTCGATCTTGAAATTTGATTTTTGAACTCTTGTATTGGATGATTGACTTTTGATCTTGTCTTCTTTGAGAGTCCGGTTTGTAATATGGTCTTAATCTTGATCTTGATCTTTTTGATGATGATCGATTTGAACACTTTGAAGATTACTAATTTGTTAGTAAGCAAGATTAATTTATTTGTTATGATCAAAATATTTAAGATAAAAGTTAACAATATGTCAACAACTTGTAATAGAAAAATAGTTATTTATTAAAATTAGTACCAATTCAAAATTCTAATATTGTTCATGTAGCAATTTCTCACAAATAAACCTTGGATCTTGATATTAATCGTTGGATTTGAAGAACAATGAGTTTTGAAATTGCTGTCAAAATTTAACAATGATCGAATCACGAAGCGTTGAGATATCAACCTTTATATCATGGCAGCACAGACTGTCCAGATTCTGCAAATTTACTGACTTTTGCCCCCAATTTTTTTTCCTATTTTAGACGAGTTTCTTTGTGCTAATAACATGTTATGAACTAGAGAGAATAAGAGAAGAGAATAAAGACAAATGGTATATTTTATTTTAGGAATAATTGCATATTTGGTCCTCAATATTTTAAAATCGTTGGAGATATTACCCTAATCTAAAAAATAGCACCACACATCCCCAATGTATGAAAAACGAGGCGTGGTAGGTCTTTTATGACCAAATTGCCCTTCTCTTTAAATAAACAAAAAAAAAAAACATAATTGAAAACTAACCAAATTTATCCTTAAAAAATAGCAAAGTGCCCCCCCCCCCCCCCCCTTCCTTTTTTATTAAACTTAAAAAAAATGAGATAAAATTTTTTTTCAAAACAAATCAAATTTGGTTATTTTTCAATACCAGTCGGCCCCTTTCATCTTCGCATATTTAATCTTCAATCAGAAACTCAAAAAAAATATGAACACTTTCTATCAAAAGATTATGCCGGATGAGGGATATTTCAGATGCATTTTGTTGTACAAATCCATGAATCCAAAGTATAAAGAACAAAAAGTGAGGATCCCTCTTAAATAAGTGCACATTTTGTTTTCAGATCCAATTTCCTTGCATTTGTTCAGATTTTTTTTGGGTTTTAGTACACAAAAATTCAATATGCCTTTTAATTTACTAGTTAAGAATACGTGCAACTTTTGTAATAATATTATCATTTTTTTATTTTAAAATTATCGATGAATATAACACTTAAATGAAACTCATTTTTAATCATAAGTTCATCAATAATTATGACCAACTAAGAAATTATATTCAAACTTCTTGGTAAAACATGTGGTTCATTAAAAAATACATGACCTACGTGAATGTTAAGTTTGAAAGATTATTGATACTCCTTTAATTATATTTTAAAGTATATATCTAATGGCATATCAGAAAAGACAACTTTCTTTTATGAAAATTAGTATCAAATTATAAAATACATGAAAATAGTAGATATAAGTATAACACAATTTTTTATTGATTTTCTGTATTTATATCATTATAAAAAGCATACGAAAACAAAATATTTAGCCTTTTTAGGTAAGTATTTCTTAGAAAAAAGAATCTCAAAATTCTTTGACATAAGATAAATAAGAATTTTCTATTGCAATATCCATTCAGTTTTAATGCACTGATAAGTGTAGTTTTACACTTATGTGAACCATCAAAAGTAGACAATTGTAAGTACTCTTAAGTAATTTTCTACTTAATTATGTGTCTATTTAATTGTTTTAGGTCAAAACCCCGATATCGGATGGAATTGGAGAAAAACAAAGTAAAACAGGCGAAAAGAGACTGAAGGCGTACAAAAACTTGGATATGGGGATCAACTTGCAGACATCCAAAAGTTGAAGGACTTGGATTGCAAATAAAAGAGGACTATATTGAAATGAAAGAAGAAATCCAAGGACTAAAGATGACAAAATTTAAAGTTGAAGGACTTGAGCAGCAAATAAGAGGACAAAAGAGGAGAAAATGACAAAAACATGAAGTGGGGACCAAATAATATATACATCAAACTTTGGAGGACCAAGTGTGCAATATGTGGATTGGAATCAATTTTGGCAATTGTTTTCTGTTTGCCGCGGTGTGACCGCGGTAATGCACTGTCCGCGCGTCTGAGCAATTTTTTGCTTATTTTTAATTCCAATCAGGGTCCTTTTCGTCTTTTCATGTACATGAGTTGTTAAATTAGTAAAACACTATATAAAGACCTAATCTAGGTCAAGAGGGGTTGTTGAATTCTTGGAGAACACAAAAGAAGACGGAGAAAAGAACGGCGAAGAAGACGAAGAACGACCAAGATCAAAAAGATTGGAACGTGAAGATCAAGATTTCTTGGTGCAAGATAATCAACATCTTTTCCTCTTTTCTTCAGAACCCGGTTATGTATTCAGATATTTTATTGGATAATCAACATCTTTTCCTCTTTTCTTCAGAACCCGGTTATGTATTCAGATATTTTATTGCTTTCTTTCTCCCGAATCATGAGTAGCTAAATTTAATGTTTGGATGAACGATGTAGCCTAGTTTTAATTCTTTAATTTCGAATCTCAAGTTTTGACTTATAAATTGTTTAAGTATTTGATTTTACTTTTTCTCTTAATGCTTGGAATAACTGGCTATTATTTCATTGATCTCGTGGATTGTAATGAACTGAGAAGCAAATTATTAATCTAGACCACGTAGTAAAATCCGACAATTGGATAAAATGTAGAGATACACTTTTATTATTGGTGCGGTCTTAATTGAATTCCTAGGAGAATTAATGCATCTAATTAAGGACCATTCTGACTGTCTAAGTTGACTTAATTATATAGGACTAATTTGAACTCGAGAGAGGTAAATTAGGTTAAATTCGTGAATTCGACCGAATACAACTCTAGGAAACAAATCTTGAGAGGAGGAATTAGAGATGACAACTAGGTGAAATCGTTTGTCCAAACGCTTTAACTATCATTCTTTTCTAGATTGTTAACTTTTGCTTTCAATTAAGTTATTGCATTATTTTTCTCGTTTTGGAAATCTAAAGTTTTAGGTTAAAATATCTCAAACCAATTCATTTTATACTATCTCCTACAGGTTAATCAATAAAGATTAATTGAACTCATATATAAATAAGATAGTCTTCGTGGGAACCATAATCCAGACTCAATAGGTCCACTTTATTACTTTTGTGCGATATTGTACACTTGCAATCACAATATTTTCACAACAAATTTTTGGCGCCGTTGCCGGGGACTATTCTTATTTAATAATAGTTTAGATTAATCGTTAGTGTTAGTTTTATTTTTTATTTTATTATTGTTATTATTACTATTTTCTTTCTTTTTTGTTTATTTTTTTTCAGATGACATATGCTACTAATGCACAACTTGCTGCATTGACAAAGCAGATGGATCTCTTGATCAGAACACAGACGCAAAGAATGAATGTCATCCAAGCAGCCATCATGTGCGAAAATTGTGGGGCTAACCATTCGATATCAAATTGTCTGTTATTGGCCTCTCAAGAACAGATCAATTTTGTGCTATATAATACACATCAGCAGTATAATCCAGCGTTTGTCCAAGATTTTGAAATTGATGAGGGTAACATGAATTTTGGAAATTTCATCGCAATGCACCAAGTTAATACAGTGAGATATGATGAAACTTCTGAAACTGATGAGGACAACATGAATTTTGGAGATTTCATTGCAATGCGTCAGGCTAATACAGCGAGATATGATGAAACTTCTGTAATTGATGACGATGACTTGATCTTGGGAGATATATGGAAACTATCGGTCCCACAAAATTTTTGTCCATACTCCTACACGTTCTCAAGTGAAGTTGAAGCCAACCAATTGGAACACATGCCAAGCATTACAACAATGAGTGAAGAGCAACTATCCAAGATTTTGGATAATAGACATGTCATCCAACTCGATGAAACACCAGCTAAAGAAGAAGAGTATGTGGAAAAAGAGAAGTTGATCCTAAATGAGCAAAATAAAAATGCGACATTTAATGATGTTTCACTTATCAAGCAATTCTCCGACTCCCGTATTTATTCAAAAATTGATTTTGTGATCAAGGAAGATGACGAAGTTGAGGTTTTCGTAGTGGTGTTCGAACAAGGTGCTAAACTACACTTATATTTATCTGAGACGCACAAGTTAAATTTTTGGAGGATAAACGAAAAATGGTGCAAAGTCAATAGATGCAAGCAAAGCAAGTCTTCCAAAGCACTATTTAAAGTGCCATAAAGCAGTCACACAATAAATCGAGCTCTAGACTATAAATCGAGCACTTAATGGGAGGCAACCCATTTTTCTATCTCTTATATATTTATTGCATTGCATGTAGAATTTTAGGATTGCATTAAGAATTAGAGCATGTTTCCCGATTTTTAGTAAATGACTACATTTAATTATTTTTATTTATTTCAGGCTATACATCGTCATTCCAATCAAATACATACTGATCAGCTGAAAGACCGACGTTGTCTCCATATCTTTTGATTCAGGTTAACTCTTTCATTTTTTATTTATTTTGCTTTCTTTTGTCACATTGAGGACAATGTGGATTTTAAGTTTGTGGGTGAGATTTTATTATTTTCATTATTGTTATGTGTATGTGTCTTGTTTAAACAAAAAAAAAAAGATTTTATTATTTTCATTATTGTTACGTGTGTGTTGTTTCAAAAAAAAAATATATATATATTTGTTATGTGTGTGTGTATGTTGGATAGCCTTGCCGGCTTATGATGATATTATTTGAAACTGCTATCAATCCATGAATTATGACTCGGTGATGCTACTTAAGCTGTTTTTATAGACTATACTTATCCATGTAAGATAAGATTAAGTGTGAGCACAATAGTCATGAGCATCACTAACTTTGGTTGGTGTATTGAATAGAATACAATGAAAGAATAGTGAACCTAAGTTGTGAAACCAAGACCACCAGTTGACGACTCAATTACCTAACCAGTTGAAAGGATAGTTTGGGGTGGTTAAACCATTGCAGAAGCTGTTTAGATAGGTGTTGATTCCGTGCTTGAGTAATAGTTGTGTGGAGTGTATTTGGCTACCAGGTGGAATCTAGGTATTGACCGAATGCTAGGAATCTAATCCCCGCTTATTTATCTTGCCAAAAAAAAAAATGAAAGGCATTGCTCTTACATTATCTTATACATCTCTTCGTAGCCTAGTTGACTCGAGTGATAAAGCCCGTTGGAGTTCTCAAAACTCGGTGCCCTAAAGTCTATCAGACCTGGGAGCCATCAGCCTAAAGCTCGCTACAAGGGTAATCTAGAAAGCTTAAGGGAGTGAGGTTTTACACATAAAATATATATCTATATATGATTATAAAAAAAAAAGAAAAAATAAAGAAAGCAAAAGCAAGATTGAGCATTTATGCGCATAACTTGGGGATTTAGATTACTAGTGGGTTTGACTTACCTAGTAGAAGCTTGATGGCCAAAGCATTCAATAAAAAGGAGAATCTTCACAGATTTAAATAGCAACTGTATTGGCTAGACCTAACCAAATTTTGATCGGTAAAAGAATAAGTGTTTTGAAGGCAATTTTAGAGTTAACACCCGGGTGAGAGAATGAATATCAATATGGGAGTGTGTATTCTTACGAGAGAGAAAGGAAATATTTGACCATTGGGGGATGGAATATTACCAACCTAAAAGTTTAAGTTGATTGGATTGACTATGCGCACACACATATATCAATCGAGCATTTGATAAGTAAAAATTAATTTTGGTAGCATAATTTAAAAGTTTTTTATGAATTGATTGAATTGTTT
This sequence comes from Forsythia viridissima, assembly GCA_030279155.1. Taxonomy (NCBI): domain Eukaryota; kingdom Viridiplantae; phylum Streptophyta; class Magnoliopsida; order Lamiales; family Oleaceae; genus Forsythia; species Forsythia viridissima. The sequence continues at coordinate 21,015,381 of CM059045.1, read as the reverse complement.
CAAAAAAATAAGGCAAATACGGCAATCTATCTATTATAGTATATTTTAATATTATTTGTTTGATTGTTTAAGTAAATAGTCATGTTCGAGGACGAACAAATGTTCAAATTTGGGGGTATTTGATAAGTGTAGTTTTACACTTATGTGGACCATCAAAAGTAGACAATTGTAAGTACTCTTAAGTGATTTTCTACTTAATTATGTGTCTATTTAATTGTTTTAAGTCAAAACCCCGATATCGGATGGAAATGGAGAAAAACAAAGCAAAACAGGCGAAAAGGGACTGAAGGCGTACAAAAACTTGGATATGGGGATCAACTTGCAGACATCCAAAAGTTGAAGGACTTGGATTGCAAATAAAAGAGGACTATATTGAAATGAAAGAAGAAATCCAAGGACTAAAGAGGACAAAATTTAAAGTTGAAGGACTTGAGCAGCAAATAAGAGGACAAAAGAGGAGAAAATGACAAAAACGTGAAGTGGGGACCAAATAATATATACATCAAACTTTGGAGGACCAAGTGTGCAATATATGGATTGGAATCAATTTTGGCAATTGTTTTCTGTTTGCCGCGGTGTGACCGCGGTTTGCAAACCGCGGTCTGACGGTGGTAATGCGCTGTCTGCGCGTCTGAGCAATTTTTGGCTTATTTTTAATTCCAATCAGGGTCCTTTTCGTCTTTTCATGTACATGAGTTGTTAAATTAGTAAAACACTATATAAAGACCTAATCTAGGTCAAGAAGGGTTGTTGAATTCTTGGAGAACACAAAAGAAGACGGAGAAAAGAACGGCGAAGAAGACGAAGAACGACCAAGATCAAAAAGATTGGAACGTAAAGATCAAGATTTCTTGGTGTAAGATAATCAACATCTTTTCCTCTTTTCTTCAGAACCCGGTTATGTATTCAGATATTTTATTGCTTTCTTTCTCCCGAATCATGAGTAGCTAAATTTAATGTTTGGATGAACGATGTAGCCTAGTTTTAATTCTTTAATTTCGAATCTCAAGTTTTGACTTATAAATTGTTTAAGTATTTGATTTTACTTCTTCTCTTAATGCTTGGAATAACTGGCCATTATTTCTTTGATCTCGTGGATTGTAATGAACTGAGAAGCAAATTATTAATCTAGACCACGTAGTAAAATCCGACAATTGGATAAAATGTAGAAATACACTTTTATTATTGCTGCGGTCTTAATTGAATTCCTATGAGAATTAATGCATCTAATTAAGGACCATTCTGACTGTCTAAGTTGACTTAATTAGATAGGACTAATTTGAACTCGAGAGAGGTAAATTAGGTTAAATTCGTGAATTCGACCGAATACAACTCTAGGAAACAAATCTTGAGAGGAGGAATTAGAGATGACAACTAGGTGAAATCGTTTGTCCAAACGCTTTAACTATCATTCTTTTCTAGATTGTTAACTTTTGCTTTCAATTAAGTTATTGCATTATTTTTCTCGTTTTGGAAATCTAAAGTTTTAGGTTAAAATATCTCAAACCAATTCATTTTATACTATCTCCTACAAGTTAATCAATAAAGATTAATTGAACTCATATATAAATAAGATAGTTTTCGTGGGAACGATAATCCAGACTCAATAGGTCCATTTTATTACTTTTGTGCGATATTGTACACTTGCAATCACAATATTTTCACAACAAGTTTTTATGCACCCATAAATTAAAGGGGTTTTTTTTTTTTTTTTTGTTCTCTTCATGCATTCGTTCCCATCTGAAATATTATTAAATTTCAAAAAAATTCAAAACAGCTAGATATTGGACAATGATTTTAACTCATCACATAAAACCACTTATTATGCGATATTTACCTTCACCTTATACATAACATGACTCACTTTATCCAAGTTATATATTTCTTAGCCGCATACTTGAAAGAGTTAGAATAATACCAGTTCTTCTTGTTCTAACTCATTCTTTCACAATAAATATACGTTTAATTGCTTACAAAATGACATAAAACAACATTCGAGCTTAAATCCCTTTGTTATCAAGACCACCATAATAGTTAACATTTTTACATCGAACAAATATTCTAAATCAAGAAAAAAAGATATAGAAATCAAAATTTAAATGAATATTACCATCATATATATTCTTAAAATTAGTGCATCATTCATGGAAAATTAACACATCCATTATTACCACATTACTATCAAACTAATTATCAAAGATTAAAAATCGTCATTGCGAGGAAAAAAATATTCCTGGCATAATAAAAAACAAAGACGAATAACAAAGGAATAAAGTATGAATCAATAATAAGAAAGTCAAAATGCAAAGCCAAATTCATCTTGTTTTGTTATGTTGATGAAGGAATTTGCTTAAATTCTCGTGCATAATAAAATTGACTCTTTGATTGTTTACAATTAAAGATAATAATTTCAATATATTAAAAATTTTATTAGTATATTTTTATTTATTTTCATTAATTACAATAAATAATGGAATTTAAAGAGATAAGTCACTTTTAATTATCAAAATGTAATATTTATATAGTATTAAATAGTTTAAATTAAAGTCAAAATAAATTATATTAATTGAAAGATGATTTTAGGAATTATAAGTTATTTGAGGGGCAATATCGTCCAAAAATGTTTCTCCCATATTTGGAACAGAAAGAATAAAGTATAAATCAATAATAAGAAAGTAAAATGCAAAGCCAAATTCATCTTGCTTTGTTATGTTGGTGAAATAATTTGCTTAAATTTTATGCATAATGAGATTGACTATTTGATTGTTTACAATTAAAGATAATAATTTCAATATATTAAAAATTTTATTAGTATATTTTTATTTATTTTCATTAATTACAATATATAATGGAATTTAAAAAGACAAATCACTTTCAATGGTCAAAATACAATATTTACATAGTA